>JAPTHN010000020.1:12400000-13000000 GCA_026936325.1 Platynereis dumerilii
TTTAAAAAAATTTGTTCATAATAAAATAATCACAAATCTTTTTACTGCAATTATTTTTTCAAATTCCTTAAATCATATTTACCTGCTTTTTCCTGGCTGGACATGAACATGGTTATGACCTGGAACCGCGGAACGGACGGAAGATTTTGCAAGTAAGCCAGAGACTTACTCAATCGACCTGAAATGCGCACGAGACTCAATAACATGGAGTGAGGGAAAGGATGCTTCATTGTCAAAAGAATGTCACATAATAAATATTTCTAAGCATATTTCCGGGACAAAAACAGAAATAAGAAGTAATTCAAAGAAAATAAATACAGGTAGATAGGGGAAACAAATATATAGATATCAAAAGTGGAAAAGCTTACCATCATCAATGAATACTTCAATACACTTGATGACCATTTTGAGCATGGTACTGTCCAGTTTGTTGCTGATGACTGTAAAAAAATACAATTATTCCATCAATGATCATCAAGGGAAGACTTTGTAAAACGTTTGAAAAACTGGATCTGTAGATATCTATGAGGTTTGACCCAATCAAAATTGAACGGATTGAAACCCAATTCAGTCTACACCTGTCTGGTCCAGTGGTCCAACCATAGTTGTTCTAATTTGCTGAACCAGAAATTTATTAAAGCTTTTCAATTTTATTCTAAAATGTTGAGCACACCATTGTAAAAGCTAGATACCAATTATTGTTGATTGTCAGAGTAAAAAAATTAAATCTGCTGTCAAATACCTTTGGATAAGTCCTGGGGCTCTATCTGTTCCAATAGCTTTGCGTACGGTTCTGGTTCAGTGCATCTTTTCAGCGAAGTCCACGCTTGGATGAATTCATAGGCCGTTTTCAATTTACCACCAGATGGCGCTTCTTGAAATAAAAGAAAGAGGGAGAGATTTATGAATCACTCAAGAGGGTTTATCAATCTGCAGCAGACTCACTTTATTCGTACATCGCTGCCATCACACCTTGAATAAAATATATCACATATTTCAAAATGAATTAAATCAATTACCGTCACTCGACTGATCCTGTTGAGATATGGATGACTGGTCTTTTTCGATTTTATCACAGTTTTGCTTTTCTTGGCCTTTTGCTTTGGTGCTGTGAAGTTGACTTTCACTTTCTGTTTTCTTTTTGTCTACTTTCACTTTGTCACTGTCTCTTTTACTTTCACTTTTCTTTCTGCTTTCACTTTCACTTCTGCTTTCACCTTGGTTCTTTTGTGCACTTTCAGACGATGGGGTTGTGTTCTCTATTTTCTCGGTCTCAGGTTTCTTGATCTCTGTATCTTTATGTGATTTCAAGATTTCTTCGCTTTCTCGAGTTTCCTCTTCCTCGTCATCCGAGTCGTCATCAACTTCGAGAATTTCAATTTTCTTTTGTTTCTTTTCTGGTTTAGGAGCATTCTTCTTGTTCTAAAATCAAAGACAACATTTTAAAATATGATTCAGAAAGGATGGATGGATGGATGATTGAGGCTTTACATCCTGCATTTATGCACTTGGTAGGCTAATTAGGACAGGTGGGGGACACGGCAACGAGGCAAAGGATGATTCATAAAAAGTTTGATGTCCGTTTTTTCCATGCTTTTTTTCAGTTAAACTTTGCTTGATTAAGTATAAGAAAGGGTGTTAATTTGCAGAAAAGATAAATCTGTAAAAATACTATGACGAAAACTTTGCTTTTAATGCACAACTCCGAGATAAATGTGTAATAAATTCTACATAATATCATATGAATGAACCTCACAAAATAATTTTGCTAATTTCCTCACCTCGATGCAAGTCTTCACGAGATGCAGCTCCTGTTTTGCTGGTGCATTCTTAGGATCCAGTTGTAACAGTTTCTCAAGGTCAGATTTGCTACTCTCATAATTTTCTAGCATCTGAAAAATAATACATTAATACAGGTAAACATCATATACTACAACAAGGATGCATAGATACCTGGCACAGTATCTGGCAGTACAAGGGTATCAGAGCCGGATATCTGGGATGCTCCAAAATAAGTGAAAATCACAACACAACATAGGATGAAACATTTTCACGCCTCTGTTTCAATAGAAAACATGGGTGCCATTGGATGTTAAATTGGCAATTCGGTGGATTCCCTGGCTTGGGAATTAGTGTAGACTATAATTGAGGAGTAACAATTTTTCTCAAACAGCATCAGAAAAATATATCTTTAAAGTTTCAACCAACCTTAGAGGCCTGAGCTCTTCTGAACAAAGCCTTGATGTTTCCAGGTTCAAGGTTAATAGCGGAGTTGCAATCTTCTATCACTTTGTCAGGCTGGAAATGTGAAAAAGACAGAGTGAAAAACATTGACATGATCTCTTCAACTCTTGGCTCCAACCACCTACTCCATCTGGAGGGATTATGGTAAAAATTTCATTCAAAGAAAACAGAGAGTGTGCTCACTTGTTTCAACTTGAGGTGGCACAGCGCTCGGTTTGTGTATGCAGTCGTCTTGTTCGGACAAAGTTGGATGCATTTCGAGTATTTCTCTGCCGCATTTTTGAAATCTTGACACTGCACCAACTTTCGGCCTTCATCATTAACTTTGTCAAATTCCTTTTCAAGGTTTTCCTTCGCTTGAGCCTCCTTTTTGAGAGTGGCTGTCTCTGATTGGCTGGATTCAGTTGGCTTATTAGCATAAGATGTGTTCTGTGCTCTGATTGGTTGAGATGATATGAGACCTCTTGTGATTGGCTGAGC
This sequence comes from Platynereis dumerilii, assembly GCA_026936325.1. Classification (NCBI taxonomy): domain Eukaryota; kingdom Metazoa; phylum Annelida; class Polychaeta; order Phyllodocida; family Nereididae; genus Platynereis; species Platynereis dumerilii. The sequence continues at coordinate 12,402,725 of JAPTHN010000020.1, forward strand.
TTTTGGAAGTTTTTCTCTCCATTTACGGCCATGGAGATCCTGCAATGTCTTCATGCATCTGAAGACAAATAAAGATAACTTCAAGTTCTCATAAATCACCGAAGTACAATTGTATTACATTAAAAGATCGACCATATATATACATGTTTTTCTTGAAATTAAAAAACCGACTAGGAAATTGAAGTTTCCAATTAATTTTGAAACTTGCAATGATAGCCTGTCAATGTCTAGATCTATCAAAAAGTTAAATTTTATAACCAAACTTCAACGATTTCCCATAGTGAGTACATTTTGAAGGAAACATTAGCCAGCAAACATATACGTAATCCAGCAACAAAATTCTACAAAAATGTCAAAAGATGACTCACCGGTTCTTTCCCTGCATGACAACGTCCACAGAACTGTCTATCAAGAGAACCTGGTTGTAATCCATGTAGGCTTTGTCATATCTGTAAAAAAAAAAGATAAATGTAATTCAATTATTGGATGATACATGGATGGATTGGCTTTATGTCCTGTATTTATACACTTTGAAAGGTTAACTAGGCCAGAAAGAGGACACAGCAACAAGACAATCGAAGGATGATTGAAACTGCTGTCCAACATAGATCCAGATGACCCCTAAAACCATCAACCCAGGTATTAGAATAGTCTACGAATGACAATCACAATCAGGGGACTGTTGGCATGAGCTTTTTCACCAACTGAACTATTCAAAATTTGCAAAGAAGAGTACACAATCAACCTACCTTTCCATGGCCTCGTAAGCCTGAGCCCTTCTTATCAAAGGTTTGAGGGCATAGGGCGTGATATCCAGGGCAGCCGTGCAATCTTCTACGCATTTCTTGCTCTCTCCGATCTTGGAGTAACACATCCCTCTGTTGCTGAATATCAGGGCAAGGTTGTCTGCTTGGGACGGATCTGCAAATGACAGTATATAGATAGATCTATCAAAATTTGAGAACTACTGGAATGTTCGAACATGTTTTAACAATCATGATCACAATGGCACTACTCTCACAGCATCCTCAATGTTATGCTGTTGAATAACAAGTTCTCACATTCAGGTATTTGTGGCCATCAATGACCTTACAACAGGCCCTATGCTTTTGATTGTAATTAACTGTCAATTGGTCACTGAGTAACTTGTGACCTCATTAATGAGTACTGTGACTCAGTAGGTGACTTGTTTGATAGCATTGAGAGTATAGGATATGACCTCAAAAGTTGCTTACGAGTCACAGAGAATAACATGGCATGGATAGGAATTAGGGATATGACCTTACAAGGAGCATGCCAGGGAATTTCAGCAATCAATTGTCATTCGTTGACGGTGACCATTCTTACCTCTGTTGAGTTGAGGGAAATTAGCAGTTTGCTGATATTACTATGTAGGCCTACAACATTGAAACTGAAATTGGAGACTGACCTTTCTTCAACTTGTCAATGACAGCCGTGTATTTGGCAGCAGCTTCCCCGTACTGTCCTCTTGTGAATAAATCTTTCCCTTGATCTTTCAGTTTGAGGAGGGTGGGAGGAAGAATTACAGGGACTTTTTCAATGGGAGCTGAAAAATGTGGGGAAAAAACATAAGAAAAGCCAAGAATGACCAGACAAAGCCAACTTTGAACTCAGTATTATTTATTCCTAAACATTAAAATATTTAACACACTTGAACATACCTTCATTTTTCACTGTGGTATTTTCAGCTACTCTAGCAACCGATTCATCAACCGATTTTGAGACTTTGTCCAATTCTGCTTTCTTCTTCTCCAGCTCAACTTTGGCTTTCTGTACCTTGAAAATAGAAACACAGTGTAAGACGATCAAATAGTCTGACAACTATCATTATGCACATCGAACTATGAATTGACTTTACATGAGCCTGTAATTCTGCACCACCAAAATTGCAGGGCCACATGTGAACAACACCAATTCCTTTTTAAGATACTAAGATTTTCATCAACTGGCTACCAAGAAGAATTTACTGTTGCAGGATAGATCCTGAAGCAGCCAAAAAATGTCTGCAGCTGCTGATTATACGTGTACACTCTGATGAGTTATCACATAATCAGTGGTGTCAGTAACTCTTGAGTGCTTGGTCGCCCACTGGGCGACTAAGTTCAGGAACTTGGTCGCCCAAACTATCAAGTTAGTCGCCCATATTTTTATCAGTCACTCGCCATTGAAAGTTTCAGACCCTTTACCATAGGCATATGAGAGATGAACTATTTGAGAGGCAGTTTATACTTAAGCCTAAGGTCCTTTCTATTCAAAATTTTCAGCCCAATATTATAGGCTTCTATGCCTCATAATTTGACGACATATATAGGTTATCAAAAATTCTTCAATGAATATCAAAATCTTAACCAGATCTAAGTTAGTCATATAACTAAAAACAGCAGGTCTTGCAGGCTACCGTGCTAATTTCAATATATATGTGTAAAAGACACTAGCTAGGCCTACATAATTATGTGACGTCTATTATGAACTTAACCAATGACCATACAGCTAGTACTTAGTCTGCTTGATGATGGATTGAACATTATAAAATCTGATTTTACAAATTGTTAAACTTACTTTTGAAGCTTATTGCACAACTGGATAGTGATTGAAGGAAGTTATGAAATCAAGAGTGGCATCATTTGATTGTTCTCTTTTACTTCTTTAAAATGAGACCAAAACAATTTCTGTGAAGCAAATATTCACCAGTTTATGCCTATTTCTGTCTTGGTCGCCACTTGGGCGACCAAATGCATGGTTTTAGTCGCCCAAACGGAAATTTGGTCGCCTGGGGCGAGCGGGCCAGTGTTTACTGACAACACTGCACATAATGAACCAAGAATGAGAAAGTCCAGTTGCAAATTCTAAAAGATGGCAGACACCCCAGCCTTTGAACATTACTTTGTTTGCTAAGTCACAACTATCAATTTACAAATATATATCCACCTCTCTCTGAGACTGCATGATCTTTTCTTCCATCCTTTCTTTCTCTTCTTTGGCCTCTTGTATCCGGGCGTCTAATTTATCACTGTCTGTTTCTCCTGTAACTTTTGGAACATCCTCCTTTTTGGAACTATTCTCGGAACTTTTCTTCGAATCCTTCTTAGATTCTTTCTTCAATTTCTGTTTGTTTGATTTTTTGGAATCTTTCGCTTCATTCTTATTGGATGATGTCGCATTGGAAGACATGTTGGTTGCCGTGGTTACGTTCTTTTTTCCACCATCATCTGGAATTTCTTCAATCAGGATTTTACTGCTCTTCTTGTTGATATTGAGCACCTCACTGACAGAAGGTTCTTCACTTGCTCCTGAAGGTTCTTTTTTGGAATGTTCTTCTTCTCTGGAATGTTTAGAATGTTCTTTTTCTTCATCCTTCTTTTCTTCTTCTTCTTCTTCACTGCCACTTCCTTCTTCATCCACGATCACCATCCGTTTTCCTTTCTTTTTCTGCTCAGCAATGGAGGTTTCCACTTCAGATAACAGATCCTGAAGAAAATAGCAGAATTTTTTTATCTATTGGTGATTGAAACTTTAAATATGCATCTGATTAGGACAGAGAAGAGCACAATACTGTGGTGACGGATGATTGAAACCGCTGCCCAACATATTTTTATGAAGTCCAGCTGACCACCCAAGCAGGGATCAAACCTGGGACCCAGCCATTGGAATTGCATGAGCAAGTTGGAAGTTATGACATAGAACAGAATCATCAATTAATCAACCACATCCATTTATTTCAGAATCCAAGAAAGTATTTTATGTTCTTAATTAAGTGTTTAATCCAAGTAATCTTCAAGTATTTATTATTAATAGAACTGGTAGGCTCAAAAAACTTCAAAATGAAGATGTCCATTTCCTACCTGAGCTCTCTTGTTGATGGGCTCCAGCCGCAGAACGTGCTCCAAGTCAACTTTTGCTTTCTTGAATTCCTTCTTTCCTTGCAAACCCACAACTCGCCTCAAAAGTGCTAAAATCAAAATAAAATGAAAACAAAAAATTCAAAAGTGCTAAAATTAAACTACCGGCTAAGTACTAGAATACTTGTAGTGGACCCCTGCACTATATGACCCATACACAACTTTTACTGCATGGACGTCCCCACATAAAGGCTATATTGTCTGTGTTAAAACTGAATGATTGTCACATTTCAGTGTTAACTTCAAAACTAGGTTTTCCCTATGTCACACAAAACAAAGTACAGCTGACGTTTTGCTTTTTATTGAAAATAATCACAAGCTTTGAGATCACAGTTACATGAAGTTTTAAATTCTTAATATTACAGAAAATTACAGCAGACAACTTGTTGTGAATCACTTGAAATGCTTTGCATGTGTGACAAAATATGAAATGACAATAAATACATGTACATCATAAATGCACATTACAAATTTATTTACAAGGAAACATGAAAATGATAATTAGAAATACTAAAATACCTTTGACATTATCAGAGTCTTCTTGCAGCACTGTACAGCAATCTTTAATAGCATCATCCCACTTCTTTAATTTTATATCTGGAATGTAAATGGAACAATTGAATGATGTTGTTCTCCGATAGATGATTGAGGCTATACTTCCTGTATTTATGCACTTGGTAGGCTAATTAGGATAGGAGGAGAACACTGCAATGAGGCGAAGGATGATTGAAACAGGGTGCCCACCGAACATCGCATAAAATATTATAGGAATATAGGAATTTTTTACCGTAAAATATAGGAGGTTTTCACCGGTTTTAATAGGACAATATAGGAAATATTCGACAGCGAAACCATCGGAAAGTCACGGGATCGCTTCCACCATAAGCCGAAAACTTCATGTCGTGGCAAAAACTTGTCTATAAATTCATATATCTGGGGGAAAAGACGCCAAAACTTTGTAGAGTTTGCATCGCCGGCAAAAGACATGTGTAAACGCGCGAAATATCTTGAAATCTTGAAAAATATAGGAATTTTTCCAAAATATAGGAAATTATAGGAGGCCTTAAAAAATATAGGAATTATAGGAAATATAGGAGGAGTGGGCACCCTGTTGAAACAGCCGTCCAAAATAGGCCTAAGTGCCCCGTCAAGAGCTGTATTCGAACCCTGGATCAAGTGAATGGCAGCCCAGCAAGCTACAACAAGACCAACTCTCCCCCCCCCCTCTGTAAAGACAAACATGAAACAAAGTAAAACTTACAAGTTTGAGCTCGGTTGTTGATGGCAGGAATACTGGGCACGACGGAAATACTTCGGTTGTAATACAAAAGAGCTTCATCATAGTCATTCGAACGGAAGGCCTGTTGGATAATACAGATTCATTTGTGATTATTCCAGGAACTGTCACCTAATCATTCGCATTTACACATTGGGAGTGATATGAACAGATCTACAAGTGACATCAGCAAGTGGCCTTCACTGCTTCAATCAGAAATTTTTTTTTTGGAAATGTATATATACTATCACCCTTGAAACTAAATAGAAAATTTAGAAATAGAGGAAATATACTTAAATTTTTTTACCTCATTTCCCTTGTTCTTCTCCCTTTCTGCAACCTTCTCTTTTTCCTCATCTGTTAGACCTACAAGGAAATTAATCAATCAGTAAGTTAATCAATCAATCAGTAAATCCATCAATTAATTGGGAAAATAAGTCACTCAAATCGGTAAATAATTCTCACAATCAATCAGACAATCAATTAATCAATCCATCAATCGATAAACCAACCCATCAATCAAGCATTCAATCAATCAATAAATCAAGCAATCCATTGATCAACCAGTCCATCAATCAATAAACAAATTGACTATTTTTATACGCATAACATTAAAGCCACAAACCTGTAGTGTCAACAGTTTTGCTTATTTTTGGCTTCGTCTTCCTCACGCTCGTCTTGTTCTCTTTCACTTTCACTTCATCTGTGTCCACTTTCGCTAGTTCCGCATCAACGTCGATTCTGAAAAAAAATCATATATTTTTGAGGTGAACATTTTACGTTCAGGAAGAGGAGGTAACCCCTAACCAGATGTTGACAGCAGATTAATAGAATAAATATTCGTGAAAATGCAACTTTTTTTTTAAGTCATAAAAGAAACCAATATTATTCACCTGTCCCACTCTTTGTAACTTCTCGGTACAACCTTCTTCTTGGAGCTTTTTTCCTGTTTCACATTTTCCTTTCCCTGAAAACAAAAAAGGGACACAAATTTAATTATCATTTCATCATCATCTAAATATTATTGATACATAATGTTGTAATTGCATGATTTGTATCAGATGGATGGAGCTTTACATCCTGTATTCACACACTGGGCAAGCTAATTAGGACAAGAAGAGGACATAATAAATTAACAATTATGAGGCGAAGGATGATTAAAACCGCCGTCCAACATAGGCCCAACTTTCACCCTAGTGCCCAAGGTTAGAATTGAACCTGGGACACAGAAACTGGAAGTCCAGCGCACTACCACTGAGGTAACCCCCATCCCCTGTGATTATATCAGCTCTCCAAGATTTCTCATTTCATAGACTCATACAAATTGTCAAAAGTGTAACATGTAGACACCCAATACACAAAGCTCAGTTTTCCTGAATAAATTCCATAATCAACAGTAAAACAACACCTTTTCGACAGGGATCTGTTCAGCAGCTCCTCGCACAGGAGGCAATTTTGAGTCTCCTGTCTCGTTCACGGCACTTTTCAACGATCCCTCAACAGTCTTGATTTGCGAAGTCCAGTTCTGCAAAATTTGCCAAATTTATAGGAATTTCAGTTTGGAAGGGATTGAAATAATAGAGCTTTACATCCCATATTTTTGCACTGATAAAACATAATAAGACAGGTGCAGTCCATGAAATTTATCTTGAAGATTTTAGGAAATAATTTATAATATTGTTTGGGAATATGTCTCACCTCCATATCACCAAGTATTTCCTTGGCCTCGTCAGACCCAAGATCCTTCACATTTTTCAACTTCTCAGACTTTCGCAAAACTTTGCTTTTTGGAGCCATTGTAGCAAGTTTCTGTTCAGCAAATTTCAATAAATCTGGAAACGCTCCAAGGGACCCTCCTCTGTGAGAGAAATGTAATAAAAAAAAGTTAATCATGATATTTCAACTTCCAATAGATCTTAGGCCTATCTTTTTTTATGTGTCAAGATATTAATTAACAATTTTTTACATTGTGCACCCAGAAACCAAGATTTCTGGTGCAACTCTAGAACCAACTTATAATATTATTGTAGCTTAACAATTTACCGTAAAACTTTCAAAATTTTCTCCAATTCCTTGACATCTTTACAATTGCCGATGTAATGGTAATCAAAGTGATCCAGAGGAATGTCATGGTCCACACGCTCAGATTTGTACAGATCCATCCTATAAAATGAATTAAATTAGATTTTTTTAGCTGTTTAACCAACCTGAAGTTCTGTCAATTGCTGACCATCTAAAAAGTGATTACCATTTGCCAATACTATTGCCATAATTAGAAATTCACAATTTTAACAGAAAGAGAAAGAAAAGATGTCATTTGGAGTGAATTTGAGACCTACCCATCCAAGACCAAGTGATTTGAATCAGACAATTGGCAAGAGTTCAGTTAAACTTGTCACAATCTGTCGGCCTAATCTCAAATAAAACCAACAACAGGAGCTTCATTCTTTGCTACTCTAAGGTCCAAAGAGCTGTCACAACAAGCCCATGCATTCACTGACATTGTGTGCACAAGCAGAACCTGCCAGAACTTGGTAGAGCCAGGGCAGAGGTGTGAAAATGTGAATTGCAATTTGAGACAATTTTTGACACCATGTTTAAACAAGATTTTCAAGATTCAAGATTTTCAAGATTTTATTAGCTCACCCTGAGCACATACAGTTCAGTTACATCAAATATAAAATAGCTCAGGCCACTCTCTAGGAGTTATGAGAGAAGTTTTCCTTTTAAAAACAGAACATTCAAGCACCGAGACATAAAAACCATCTTCGTCACACAAATTAAAACCGGTATATAAAACATTCCTAATTATAAAAATCTCATTCAAACATTAAATTAAAATCAGTATATAAAATCGTTTCTGGTTTTTAGGATTAATTGGCAAGCTTTGGCAGTCTCATAAGCCATTGACTCCTCACTCATTAAGAATATAAATTTCCTTTCATCATCTAAATGACTAAATTCCACACAATTTCTAATAGCAGCATCGATTAAAGGCTTTCTGACATTCTCATACATGGTACACCTGATCACACAGTGTTCCTCATTCTCTACTTCACCATTATTACAAATTTGACAGATTCTTTCATTAACACTTTCACCATTAAATCGTCCAGTTTCTATTCTGATGGGCGCTACCCCACATCGAAACTTAGCTAACGCTTGTCTATGTTTTCTGTTTACAATTTTTACATACGCCTCTGTTTTAAACTCTGCTTTAAATTTTCTATATGTACGTAATTTATTACCACCATTACCTTGAATAGCAGTCTCTCGGTTAAGTTTACCTTCCCATATATTTTCATAATAGGCTGATAGCCTTAATTTTAGAGTGGCTTTAACTTCATGAAAGTTTACTTGACTATTGCTATCACATATATCATACATATTCATTTTCCTAAGGAAATTTACAACCTCTTGGTATCTTGTCTTTTTATTTCTTGCTAATTCTAACGCCCATACAAACACTTTTTTGTTAAGTCTAGAGTTATCCATACACAGGAGTCTGCACCATTGTCTAACTATACATAGCCACTGACTGACTTCATTCGGGTACCAACCCATATCACCCTGTAGGGCAGCGATCGGGGTTCTACGACCCACACCAAGGAAGAACCTCATAGCTCTATTTTGCACAGATGAAATACACGAGTATGTTCTAGATCCCCAAATACAAGCACCATAGTCAATAATTGGCTGAACCAGTGAGTTATACAATTTACAGAACACATCATAAGGTAGGCCTCCGAGGGCTTTACCCTTTGCTATAACAATTCCAAGAGCCCTATGGGCTGATTGTGATACAATTTTAGTTGTTACAGAGTAATCCAAAAATTCATTTAGTACCAGTCCTAAATATCTATACTGTGATACAATCTCCAATTCTGACTGTCTATACATAAATGGGCCTTTACACCGTTCTACACTAGGTCCCTTCCTGAAATGTACAATCTTCGATTTATCTGAATTTACCTCCATACTCATCTTCATACACCACTGTGACAGAGTGTCAATCCCTATTTGGAGCTTCTCTCTGGACTCGCAAACTAACACGATGTCATCAGCATAGAGTAACATTGACAGCTTTTCATCACCTACATTTACACCAATATCAGCATTCTCAATTTCTCCCACTAATGAGTTTACATAAATATTGAACAGTAAAGGTGACATGGTACAGCCTTGTTTCAAACCGATTGTAACATCAAACCACTCACTCAATATACCATTGACACGCACACTACATTTTACATCGTCATACATAGATCTAACAGCCTTAACAAATTTAAACGGTACTCCCACCGATACCAGATGGTTCCACAGTTTATTTCTATCTATTCGGTCATATGCTTTACTGAAGTCTATAAAAGCAGTGAATGTATCTTTACCACACTTCTTCCTGGCTTCGATAACTGAAGTCAGTGTTTGTAACTGATCTTGACAACTCCTATTCTTTCTAAAACCATTTTGTTGATCACTTATTTTATCATTTGACTCACACCATACAGTTAATCTATGATTCAATACAGATGCGTACAATTTACATACTGCGGAAGCTATACATATCCCTCTATTATTGAGGGGGACTCTGCTATCTTTACCTTCTTTTGGTATTGGGTTTATAATGCCACAATTCCATAGATCGGGAGTTATCCCATACTCAAAACATTTTCTAAACAGTTGAAGAAGGAAATTAAAAGCTGTTCTATTTCTAATGACTTCTACTGGGATGCCATCAAAACCATAGGCTTTCCCATCCTTTGCTTTACAAAGAGCGTACCTCACTTCTTCTCCACTTATTTGTGCTATGAGATTATTATCCTCAACTTCATTTATACAATTCATATTATCATCTTGACTATCTACACTGGCTTGGTCCTCATTAATACCATTTAACAATTTATCAAAATCATTTTTCCACTTGTCCAATGCTTTCTTTGGGTCTTTTATGCTTATACCATTATTATCTAATGTTTCCCATTTACAATTCTTATTTCTATCATTACTTATACCAGTCTTTCCTATCATTTTCCAAAAGTCTCTCTTGTTGTGCGTGTGGAGTTCGAGGATCTCGTCCTGTATTTTCTTCCAGTGGCGACAATCAAATAAGAAGCAAATTGGGCAAACAACCATCAATGTTTGCGTAGAATTACCTGGTCTTTGAAATACTCTAGTCTGTTCACAAATCTGTACCCTATCTTTGAAGAAATTAGACGAAAAACCTAACAATTTTCATGACACGTTCGCTTGGAAACAGGATTTGTTAGGATGAGACACCCGGCGCGGAAAATTTGGGAAACAAAAGTTTTATAAAAATCCATCGAAGTTCACTAATCGATCAAATTAAAATTAAATAGATCATTAAGATTGATGTAATAGGTCTATTTCTTGTTTCTAAATGATCAATTAAGTAGCAGCTGATTTTAAAATATTTTTTTTTAATCTCTGACATTTTCATGCGACACCCAAACTTTTCCAGGAAGAAAGGAAAGTTTAATTTTGGCTCAAAATGACAATATCGTATTGGAGAGAATTTTGGCTCAAAATGACCTGATTGTTTTTTGCTCACTGCAGGTGGAGTAGGTTGAAGTGGACTTCAAGAATGAAATGGGGAAGAAAATGATATTGTGGGGCATCTGTGTGCTGACTGTCATCCAGTTGTCCTATGGTAAAGAACCAATTATTGATCTCTTTCTCTAATTTTTTTCAAAAAAATGCAATGTGTATTGTGCAACTAAAAATAAACAATGCTGCTGACACAATATCAGCCTGCAGCTGCTGATGTAACTTGCTGTGGGCGGCCAAATACAAGTGCACCTTGTCTTCTCTTTGTTTCAATGTGTTGGTTCAAATTTTTTAAGTGTTCACAAGCAAGCAAGCCATGATATTGGTTCTTGAACCATAGAACTGTACTACAGTTCTAACTTCTATGCTTGAACATTCCTTGTTTGACCCCAGACAGACCAGAGACCGAGGCAGTCTGAGAGGCTCTCTGCCAGGCTCTGAGTTTCTGAAAGAGAAAATTAATTTTACAAAAAATCTCCCTCTTTGACAATTCCTTTCTAACTTTTCACAATAAAATCTTATGAACTCCTTTTGCTAAATCGGTAATTGCACTATGCAAACATATAATGCAGTGCATTGTATGGTACTCTGAAGAAATGCAACAAAAATTTGGTGGTCGTTACTGCCCCGCGGTCTCTCACATATACCTGGACCAGTGACTGACAGTCACAGTCTTGGAGGTCTTGAAACTGAGGTCGGTCTATGGCCATTTGGATGGCCCCCAGCCTTGGTCTTGGATTTCCTGGCCTCAATTACAACACTGATCTGCAATGGGCTTCCAATCAACTCGCCCTACCCCCTCTCATCCTTTCCAACAATTCCCCATATCCCACACTGTTGATAGTGTTGAGAGGGGATAAGCTCAATTCATAGCATAACGGGCTGCCAATGGCCTTGTCTCGTCCTGGGTTCCATTCCAGACTTCCAGCTCTGGTTAGGTCTCCCAGAGTTATGTTGGACAGCAGCTTCAATCATCCTTTGCCTCTTTGGCATTGCTGGGGCTACCCCTATCCTAGCCTTGCATGTGCTTAGGTTAAGACCTACAGGGCATAAAGCCCCAATCATATATCCATGTTACACTATGTATTTTGCAATTTTGTATGTTGTAAATTCTAAATGCAATTGTTTAAATTCCAGGCAACCTGGATGAGGCACTCAACGGTCGGTATGAGACTCTGCATCCCTCTCAGTTCAAACACAGAATTGTGAAAAGGGACGTCAATGGACAGAATACAAGACAGATCCAGTTCTCCTCTCTTGGAAGGTAAGCATTACTATTTACCACTGAGCATTGATTCTGTGATGAATTGTTTTGAGAGTAATGGTCAAGCATTTATTTGTTTACCTCTTTTTAAAATTAACTTACCTGTTTGGGACATTTAAATCTTGTGTTTTCCCTATTCATTGCAATGAGTATGTGGAATGCTGATTGTTTCTGAGCCTCTAACCATGCTGGCTGCTATTTACTTCAAAATTATCTAAATCTTTTTTCCAGGGATTTCCACCTGTACCTGCAGAGGAGCAGGAGTATTCTATCTCCGGAGTTCAAAGTGATGGCTGTGGACAAGGACAACAAGCGCAGAAAAGTTGACGTGGACACCCATAATATTTATACTGGATTCGTTTTGAGTAAGAATCTTGCATTTTATTTACACATTGTTTTTTCGTGAGAAGTGCAAAGAGTTTGTTAGTGGTAGTTGTGTCACTTCGATTTGAGTTTTAGTATTGAAATGCGGTCTTGCTGAGATTACATGTAGTATCTTTATATTTCATGTACACATACTTTTATAATCAGTACCTATTTAGAGGCAAGTAAAAGAATGTTAATGTTAATTGTGAAATATAAAAAACAATGTGTAAACTGGTCAGACTATTGTCTTATTGTGTCTGGCAGCCTGCCGTGTGATTGGTTGTGGGAATTAGGCACTATTCACTGCTGTTACATTTAGTCACTTTGGATTCTTTTGTTTTATGTTAACAGATGAGCCCGGCACATCTACGGTTCATGCCACTATTGAAGATGGGGACACCATGACAGCCACCATCAAGACCAAAGATGATGTTTACGTAGTTGAGGTGAGAAAATTTCAAATTAATTTCTAAACTAGGAGAGACTGATAATTTTCAGCTAAGAAATTAGGCACATTTTTGCTAAAGAAAGCCCTGGTGGTTTGAATACAATTTTAGCCCTTAATGTGGTGATACAGGTTGACTTTTTGCAAGTTTATTAAAGTCTATCTAAATTATCTGACATTCTGTTTTATTCTTATTCTTCAGCCTTCTTGGAGACATTTACCTGAGCATGAGAACTATACGATGATTGCTTACAAGAGATCTGACATCAATATGGAGGACGACTTTGGGTAAGTTTCGCCAAGAGAATTATATTCGAAATATTCCTCAAGCTATTTGGAAATTCATTGATCATGCCAGAATTGCGATGGATTGTCGATAGACCTGTTTCACTGTCAGAGTGGCCTAAACATTGGCACCCTATGACATTTTTGTTATTCAATGATCCTTAATTCACTTTCAACACTTACAAGATGCATACATTTTAAATCCAAAAACACAACTGTAACAAATCAGTTTAGGGCTATTCCATTTAAAAACCTGGGGGTGGGGTGGTCAGGTTACATTTTTGACCCCCCCCCCCATGCATCTAAAGTGAATTATTTTCGATGCCCCCCCATGCATTAAATGCAAATTTTTTACCCATCCCGAATGCATTAAATAAAAATTGTATTATTACTATGCGTAAGCCTTCATGGAGCGATAATGCCCCCCCATACATCTAAAGCGATTTCTTTTGCATCCCACCATACATCTGAAGCGAATTTCCGCCGATCCCTACATTCATCTTACGAAAAATAAATCAACCTGACCAACCCCCCCCAGGTTTTTAAATGGAATAGCCCTTAAAAAAAAATCAAAGTCATAGAGCCATAGTTTCCAATGAAGTTATTTAATATGCGCTGCACAAATGCTCCAGGTCGGTAACACCTAGGCTGGACCAATCAGAGCTAAGGCAAGAAATGTATCAGCCAATAGTATTGAAGTACTCTGCTTGTAGCCTCCTGGCGAGAATTTAAGGAAGCTCCAGTGAAATGTGGTCGATTAGAATTTATATCCCACAGAACAAACTCATGTTTATGATTTCTGTTTTATGAGGAGTCATTTGTTGTATTTGATGAATGTTACAATATTTCTTTTTGCTATTTCAGCAAGAAGTACTGCGGATCCATTAGTGTTGATGATGAGATGTCAGCTGAGGATAAAGAAAAGTTGAAATTCAGACCAAATGACGACACAAGTGAGTACTTACTAAGGCCGGACATATTAAACTGAACTTCAGCTACTCGGATATTCTCATACTTTTTCTAGGGTCGGTTGGTTGAGAAAAGCTGTAATCTCAATTTATTTATTATATCGATTAAATAAAATAGTGGGTAAGCTAATTTTTTTTTTTTTTTCAATTAAAAATCTGTTGGGTAGGTTGATCCGAGAAGCTAAAAATTAAAAAGTGTGGCCTAAGTTGGCCTGCAATCTACCATTGATTCCTTTCTCGTGTTGCGTTCTATTCTATGGATGCACTGAGCACATGGTGCAGTTTGGCTCTTGAAGAGATGTCATCTTTTTACTTCTATCCCACCCTCTAGATCGTGTGAAGAGAGACGCCAACGAAGAAAATTACGACCAGGGCAGGTATGAAGAACCGCGAGTTGGTGAATCACGTTCAGCGGACGGCTCCTTCACGCGCACTGTCAACACGTGCCCCATTCTGGTTGTGGCCGACTATAGGTTCTTCAAGGAGATGGGACAGTACAGTTTCTCTAAGACAACTAGTTATCTGGTGAGTATTGATGTTTGGTTTACATATCGTTTCAATTTGGGCAATTCTAGTCTGAACATGGGGGAGGGTTGGTCTAGTGGTAGCATGCTAGGCTGCCAATCGCTTGGTCCAGGGTTCGAATCCAGCTCTTGCCAAGTCACCTGGGCCAATGTTGGACGACAGTTTCAATCATCCTTGGCCTCATTGGAGTCTTTGCTATGCCCTTATACTGTCCTAATTAGCCAACAAGGTGTATAAATTCAGGGCTTCAAGCCCCAATCGTCCATCCATCTCACCAGTATGTTTCTTGGACAGCAGCTTCAGACATCCTTCACCTCATTATCTGTCAAGTGCATAAATGCCAGACGTAAAGCTCCATTCTATCAATATATGGAATTAATTAGGTATCATATGATTGTGTTTTGTCCTTTTCCAGATAGGTTTGATCGACAGGGTGGACAGAATTTATCGAGAAACAGACTTCGGTCACGGCTACACCAATTTTGGCTTTGAGATTAAAGAGGTGGGTCTTTGCTTGTGGAGTATTTTTACACTAAGTATCTTCCGAGAATACTTTGTTTCTTGTTTTATTTTGACATTCAGATGTTGAAAAAATGTTGGATATCTAAGGCCACACATAATTGATTCTTAGCGTCGCGGACCCGCCGACACAATAGATTTTCTGCCGATGGAAAATTTTTTTTTGACATTATAAAAAAAAATTTTCACCTTTTTTTTTGTCCTACCGACCAACCCTAGAAAAAGTGCCTTGGGAAGATCTGAGAAGCTAAAGATCAATTATGTGTGGCCTAAGTAAATATATTGTAAAGGACGACATGTCTTCAAATGGAATTGAGTTGAATCTGAACGTCTTATTTGTAGATGTGGGTGCACCAAGAAGCTACAAACGTCACGAAGAAGAGACCAACTGACCCGGACCCCCCTCCGCATTACAACGAGAAACGGGACACGTGGCAGACCAAGGATCTACTCGAGGTAGGAATACGTTTACTGATCCTCTCATTCATGGTGTAGAATTCTGTCCATATTTTGTGTACAAGCTGAGATACTTTCTGAGGCTATAGACCCCTCCCTAACTGAACTGACCTGCATCTTCAATTCTCTTATCCTTCGCCTCATTGCTGTGTCCTCCTCCTGTCCTAATTAGCCTACCAAGTGGATAAATAAAGGATGTAAAGCCCCAAACATCCATCCATCCGTCTTCAGTTCTCTTTCTCAATGTCTCATCTTAGCTGGGGAATTGTTTTGAGTCAACTCATGGGGTCAGCTCCAGTAACGTCCAAGCTGTATATATAAGAAACCTTTGCAGGAAGTCTGAGAAAGTCTGAGTAAAAACAAAGCGGCCATTTTAGGCATGTCAGCTGTTTTTTGTTCCACATTGCCTACATGTATATAAAAGAGAATGCCTATAATAATGATTATTTCAGTGGTTGTTCTAAACAAATGACTTTGTTATTGTCTCATTGGTTAAAAATATTTAAATATGTTGGAAATACTTTAAAATTATCAAAATATGTTCAAATACTTTGAAGTCGTCAAAAAATGTTTGAAAATTTGTTCCGTTGATGAGATGGAACTTCGTTTATTGTTCAGTGGTGTCTACAGGAACGTTAGTCCTGGCCAGACTAATGAAGAAAAGACACTCCATGTATTCAATTCACTTTCTTTTGCTGACTGTACTATTGTGTAGTTGTGTGTGTTGTGCAATGTGTATTTCAGCAAGCTGGAGAATGGGGAGTTATGTGTATTATAAATTTTATTCTGACTTCTGTATTTTATTTTGAATTTTCGATGTATCTTTATTTACTACTGATCTATCCTAGTTTCCATCTTCATTTCTATCTATCTATCTATCTATCTATCTGTCTATCTGTCTATCTGTCTTTCTATCTACCTGTCTGTCTGTCTATCTATGAATCTGTCTAGCTGTCTCGCTGTCTATCTATCTATCTATCTATCTATCTATCTATCTATCTATCTATCTATCTATCTATCTGTCTATCTATCTTTATCCATGTGATCTGTCCTTCTATTATTTGATCCTGCATTTGTTTTGATTTATTATTTATTTCATGAATTTGCAATCTTAGAAATTTTCCAACTACTCGTCATCGCAATACTGCCTGGCACATTTGTTCACTTCGAGATCTCAGTGGGCCAACGGAGAAACCCTGCTCGGACTAAGCTACATTGCTAGTCCGAATTTCTGGGAGCCCGGAGGGATATGCACGAGAGGTAATTGATATGTGCTGTTGATATAAATGTCAGTTTGAACCTGTACAAGTTGAGCCTGCTAGTAGCTAGTGGAATGCATTACATTATAGACGAGTGCATTTCTCACAATTGCGCATATTTTTGGCTTTTTGAGCGATTTTTGGAGTCTATATAACTTCTAAGGGGAAGATACAAGTGGTGCACAGTGTATGTGTGAAAAGATTTAGATTTTGAGCATACATATACGTATATTCAATGGTGTGGTTGTGAATTGGTATGATTATGAATATATTTATCCAAGAATTGGTGATTTGCATGGTAATTATTAATGCTTAATTTTGCCTTTTAATATATTTTTGATGTCTTGTTAATATCATTTTTGTTTCAGAATGCATGCTCCAGTCATACGATACTCAATCCTTATCTATTTCACTGATTCGTGTTTCTTTGTCTTTCAGGTGCCGTGAGAACGAGGCTCTGTTTGTGACATCACAATCATCAATTGTTCTGTCACTTCCAAACTCTTCAATCAACAACTTGGCGTGTCTCGATTGTCATACTTTACTTCTGGGTGATGTCCCGGTGGCTGACGAGAAACCATGGAGGGAGTAAAACCGCATGGAATTATAATTGATTGAATTTATTTCTTTTACAGGTTTTCAGTAGGAGGTCCGAGTTTAAGCGATTCTGCCTCGCTCATCTGTTTACCTACTTGGCGTTTAAAGGGGGTGTTCTAGGCCTCGCTTATATTGGATCTCCCAGAACTTACTCGGTGGGCGGAGTGTGTTCCCCAGGTGATTAGTTTTACCATTTTCCACTAGGTGGCTTATTGTGGTGACCTCTTGTGTCGATGTTGTAGTTTTTAAGAATCTTTGTTTTACACACTTACGTTTAACATCGCCTTATGTATATTGTGTTTGTTATGTAAATTTTTAGTGTACATAATTAGACTTATTTATAACTCATGGAATATTAAAAATCGACTGCACATTGGCATTCTATCTTTTAAGCAGTGTTAGAGGTCTCGAGGCCGGCCTCATCCCCGGGGCCATATTTTGACAGTCTCGGCCTTGGCTCAGTCTCGAATGCCAAATCCTTGGCCTTGCCTCGGTCTGGCCCTGGGGTGTCTTTGGGCCAGTGTTGTTGGAGGCCTCGGGACCCGCCTCGTGGCCAAATTTTGATGGCCTTGGTCTCCAGAACATGCAGGCAAAAAGAATGGGGAATAACAGAGTGAGATTATCAAAGCTGCAAGCCGTGAATGATGCCATAAGTTCTCATGTCTTAGATTGAATAAGTACTACAATTTTGATGGGACTTAATGTATTGTCCCGTATGTATTCCATGAGTTATGTTTGCAATGCACCCTGTATGATATTGTGGCTTTTGATTTTTTAATACACAGAGAGCATGACAGTCGAAAAGATAGGAGGTATGCCCACTTGACTGTAACATGGCTAATTACCATACGATAAGACTAAATAACATAGCCATTGAATGGCAGCACCGTGATACTGTGATATCTTGTTAACTATACAGTTCTGAACTCACCAATAGGGGATTGAAATGGTCACTCTTTCATTCCATTTACTCCCTATAGAGGTCACTGCGACACGGTGCACGTAATGATGATGTCACAGTATGAATGA
This sequence comes from Platynereis dumerilii, assembly GCA_026936325.1. NCBI lineage: Eukaryota > Metazoa > Annelida > Polychaeta > Phyllodocida > Nereididae > Platynereis > Platynereis dumerilii. The sequence goes on from JAPTHN010000020.1 coordinate 12,421,199, forward strand.
CATCACCTTAAGTCGCAGTGACCTCTACTAGTGGGAGTGTGTGTTTCTGTTAAATTCTATTAGTGTGTCCCAGATGTAACATGATTAACTGGACTTTTCCTCAATGTAAAAGGGGACTAGACACATGCTTGTGATGTCATAATCCTATTGTCAATTGGTCATGTGGTACCCATTGTGGTACCCATTGTTCTTTAGGCCAATTAGATTGCAGAACTTGCCTCTCGCTAACTAAGGTAGATCATGAAGTTTCCACGGAAACCATGACTTATGTCAGGGACGACTTGATTGTCATGGTTAATGCCAAGGCTTCAAATTATCTGCACAATTGCTATACTAGGATAGTTCAGTGTTGTCTTTGCAGCACGTAGTTTTATTGGGTCAATGCATCACTTAGCCTATTGCTTTCTATTTTGTATGAATAAGATATAACGATTCCACTGTAGTGCCGTTGCCAATTGTAGCTAATAGACATCCATTTATGTATCAGTTTTCTTGTAATAATATCTCCAACGAGTCCTACCTCTTGCAGTCTTACCATGTAGTCAACCATGTCTTTGTAGTCCTGGAATTGATAAACCTTACTTAATTCTGAAATCTACTTTGGCTCTTTCCCAATGAATGTTTATTTTAAAAAATTTTAATTACTTTCTTGCTTGACCGTTGTCAACAACCGTTTGATAATGAATTAAAAAAATGTTTTTATATAAATCAAGTAGGCTTGCTTCTATTTTTGTATTTCTTTTGCCTTTTCCTTATAAATCTTCACTTGGCTCAAATAAATGCTTCTCCTATTATGATCAATTGTTTTGTCCTGTCTTAGGTGATCAAATCTTGCACCATTATCTATCTTGATTATTTGGTCGTCATTGATCAGCTATTTTCAAGCTTTTTATTTCAGCTGGAGCCTTAGGATTTAATCATTTTTATTTGAACTAACTTTTTATTTTGTTTTGTCTTCAATCTGCATGCTGTGTTAAAGGGGATATCAGGAATTCCACGAACGTACATTTCTCTCAAATGGGAACGACTCTTTTGTTTAAAGAAAGTTCTCGATTTGTGATGATTGAAATAGTTTTATTTGATCTCATTATATAGATAAGTACAAAAACAAAAATTTCGAAGGATAACCTTATAGAAAAATGCATTTTTGCAGTTTGAATAACTTTCAATAATTAGTTTTGTAGAATGTTGGACGAGTACTCACAACAAGATTTTTAGCTGAAGAGCTTTCAGGGTCCATCCAGACCCCTTCCTCAGTTCTTTAGTTCCTTAGTTCTCATTAATTAGTTCATGGAGTTCCTGATGTCCATTTATCTTTTTTGTTTTAAATATTCTAGAATGTGTGGGTCTTTGTTTGTGTGGCTATTAGAGTATTTGTTTTGTAGACCTATTAATAATAGTCGTAAGATAAATTCCTCCAGAGCTGCTTGCAGCTCGGAGGACTTCATGGCAGTGCTAGCTGATCCGTCAGCCTTCATTTCCTGCTTTCGGTAAACATGACATATAGTGATTTACTCAACTCAACTCTATTTTCTCCTCCACCTCTGCACACACGCCTTCCTAATGAGTCAGAGTGATGTGGCTGATAGATAAGGGATAGATCTATCTGTAACGTCTGTAAGTAGATGCCTGCAATGCCGAGAATAGTCAGAAATTGAGATTTTTCTGATGCGTTTTGACCAAACCACAATGGCTACCCCTGCCTGTCCCTAACCCAAAATCGGAATGCAGCAATGTGATTGGTCAGCACAGGCTGGCAGCCGAGCCTGCATATAGCTGACAGGTTCCTGCCGAAATGAGGCGATCTGATTGGTCGAAGTCGTCTGGCTGCTAAGTTACATAGACACTAGATGGCAGCACCATCCTGAAGCAGAAAATAATTCCAGGTGTGGCAGCACTAGTTGTTTACTTTATAAATGTTTGATACCATAGAAATACATAGAATGGACATGAGGTTCTACCAGACTGTGACGTCATTGTGACATCATGTCTCAGGGCAGTTCCAATATGGCGGATTTGGTGACCTCATCTGGAGGTGGCGTCATACAGCCTCACGGGAATCCCCCAACCAGCCCCATGTGGATTGTGAAGCCAAATCATTGGTGTACGGTTATGTGTCTTTTGCCGAAAAAAAACTTGGATTTAAAGCCCTCACCATACCATGAAATACCACTAGATTATGAATAAAACCCATCAGATTAGTTCATTTACATAACTAACTGCCTAACTATGGTATTTTATCAAAATCTATTGATGCGCAATGCCCCATTTACATTGGGCAAAAATTGCTGATCAAATGGTTACATTTTGTTACATTGCCAGACATATCAACAATTTTATGTCTGTAGTGTGAAATCACTAATGCAGAAAAAATTTCATCTATAACAAGAATCTGTGCGTTGCAAGAATTGCACCAAAAGGCAGAATAGAAAGAGGAATGCATAAGGCATGATTATGTGTTGTTGTTTTTTGTCTGGTATCAATTGAAAATAATTATGATACTAATGCATTTAATTATGCAGTTGCCGATTGAGAAAGGTAGAGGTTGGGGAGGGGGGGGGTTAAACTAACCCCCCCCCCCCGAATGAAGATTTTAATTAAAAAATATCTTGATTAATTAAGAACATTTTTAATTCAGGAGTAATGGTCTGAAAATATTGTCTGTCAACTCTACTGTTCAATAACTACTGGTTCAATATATCTGTTTTTGTGTTTTATTGGTTTGTTAGGGAAGCTAGATGTATGGAAATTACTTTTTTTTTTCAATTTCAAAAATTTTTTTTTCCCCAAATTTTTTTTTCTAAGATTAAAAAAAAAAAAAAAACATTCAACTTTTTTTTTTTTCAAAAAGAGGAAATCTGGCAACTTCTGTTTTTCAAAATTTAATTTTTTGCTCCAAGATTTAAAATTATTTTTCCTAAATTAGAAAAAAAGGAAAAAAATTGTTTTCCTAGATTAAAAAAAACAATTTTTTTGTTCCAAATTTTTTTTCAATTTTGCCAAAGAGGAAATTGGGCGACTTCAAGATTTAAAAAAATCATACACATTCTTTTCGTGGTTATTTAGACATTATTTTTTTCATGGAACAACCACAATAACAGAACCACCTTTCTCTGCCATTTCCAAAAAAGTAGACTTAACTATTTCACCAGCATTGCTACATATTTTGCCCTCATCATTGCCCCACATTTTGCCTTCATCACTGCCACTTGAGCCAGGCTTTGAATCCGCGGATTCTTGTTATCTGTGTTAAACACGCATTTGACATTTTACAAATTCACAAATGTCATATATACATGTCTGATACTGTGATTTGGGGAAGGATTAGGAAGCAGCAGTGGAAATAAATTTGGGGAAGGGCCTACATATTTTCTGTGATGAAAACAAGAATTTTTCATTAAACACCAACACCAAAACTTATCAACAGTAGCCCTGGGATGTACTCAATGAAGATTAATACATACATGTATGTGTATCGATTTAAAGCTCTTGATGAGTGGAACACAATTGTGTTCTCTGTGCCATAATAAACATTTGAGGAGTTAAAAATCTATGAAATTTTATGCCACGCCTCAAAACTCTGCACCCATGACCCATGCTTGGTCTGTGGACCTCTGGGACAGTTGTCCAATACATATGACAATTGTACAGCTGTGATTTTGCAATGGATAATTACTTATCTCTGGTTTCCCAGTCCATAATTGGAGTGTTAAAGTTTATATGAAAATAATTCCATTTAGGCCTATTGTTATTTTTTTGCATTTAGGCCCAATTCAGGCAATCAATAATATTCTTTTTGAAAGCTCGACAATCAATAATTCTGTCCCTTTGTATTAATGCAGCAATGACATTTTCTGGTCTCACAAGTATCCTTTCGGTCTGACAAGAGGTGCCTGTTTGTCAGACTGAATGTCTGACAGATGCCGGATGATCTTCGCAAAGCCTTTGTATGTTTCGTAACACTGGCGCAATCCATTGATTAGGTACAGAACTCGAATCATTTTGGCTAATCCCAGGCTGATTAAACAGTATTACGGACCTCGGAAAAATCCGGGCCCATCGCATTGTACAGGCCTACAAAATGTCTGAGGTTCCCGGAAAAAGTTTATTTGTGCACTACCAGGGCCGTAACTAGGATTTTGGGAGAGGGGGAGGCACAATGAGGCAGGGGGTCTGGGCGCCGCTATAGGCCACCAGAAGCCAACGGTATCCAGAGGGCTGGAGATTCTTTCTGTGCAATATGGAACTCTGATTCCAGCATGGAAGGCAAAGGCTTTGAACTTTGAACTTTTATTTGTATCAAATTAATACATACACACATTAACATAAGTCACAGCGGGGCCAATATTTTTGAGAACATGCCTTTATCACGGAATGGAATAAATTCGACTCATGACTAATTATCTGATAATCCAATTCAAATTCTAAAAACCTCTAACTTATAAGTTTTTGTCTCTGTCTGCCATCGGCTACCCTGCCTCCTTCTCAACTCTTGCCTAGCCTATACATTTTTGACATTTCCCTCTTTGCGTCTTCTCCCAGACATTCCTAGCTCTTTCCTACCCTCTCCTGCCCTGTCTTATTTGATTAATTTGGTCACATCACATGTACAATTATATATGTATTTTTTTTAATATCTTGCGTGGGCCCCCCTGAGAGGATGGGCCCATGGCAGCTGCCACCTTGCCACATAGGCCAGTCCGCCCCTGGCCAGGGCCAACCCAACTATCCAGCTCTGGAGGTGCACATTCCATGTGCTTTTCTAGTTACTAACTGTTATTAGAATCAACTGGAGTCGACACATTTTTGATTTTTAGGCTCTTCCTTTTGGTGTCTGTATGTCAAAATTGGATATAACTCAAAAATCTATAAATTCTTAAGTTCCTTATGTGAAAATCACATTCTAAGTTGTTGATTTCTATTGTTAGATGGAAATATTTGCATTGTGGAAGTCGGATAGTGCAGGAATATTAGTTTTGTTTTAGATGTTTACAAAAAACTTTCAGAACATTGGGCCGTACTTAACCTGCAATATTTTCAAATAAAAAAACTGTACAAAAACATGGAGAATATTTCAAATTTAATGTTTTACAAATTCGTAGTTAACTCAATTATACCGTCTCTAATATTCAATGTAATACTGTGTACGATGAATATATTTGCTTTTTCTTTCTTTCTTATACTCTCTAATTCTTTCTTCCAGAGTATTATAAAGGGTACAAGCTCTATCTGAACACTGGATGGAGTAGTTCCTTAAACAAATACAATCGCAGATTGCTAACTCAGGAGGCCGATTTGGTAACTGCTCACGGTAGGTGGCTCATTATAAATACGACTACTTATTGATCAATGACGTTTTTTGAGGGCATTACTGGTTATTAACTGGTCCTGCCCAAGGTCAGAAGTCATTAATGCCTAAAATGATAATAACCTCTATGAGTCTCCTAATATGAGATAGACAATTAAAGATTTTATATTTTAAATTGGCTTTTTGTACCGATTGTAAAGTTCACTTCCTTTCCTTTTCATGATGTGTGGTTGGCTCATGATTCCCACAGAATTTGGTGAGTTTCGAATTTCTTCATTTTTGTGCTACTTTAGGCTAGACATAAGTGATCTTTCGCTTCTCAGATCTTCTTGAGGCATTTTTTCTAAGGTCTGTCGGTAGGACGCAAAAAAAATATGGGTATCTCAATTCCTTATAATGTCAATTCAATAAAAATGATGGTTAAAAACTAAAAAATTTTGTCATACGTCATAATATAAGTATTATAGATTACTGCTTTAGTGGTTTATTGAGGATTTCTCATTTTCCAGGTCACAATTGGGGCAGTGAGCATGACCCTGACACCAAGGAATGTTCTCCATCGTCATTTTCTGGTGGAAAGTACATCATGTATACCTATTCAGTTTCCGGATATGATGATAATAATAAGGTAAGCAAAATATTTGAGGAAGCAACTCAATGTTGTTAGTTTAACGCTACTGTTGTGCCTCCAAATTGACTTACTGCGGTAACTTGCATCTGTAAAATTTTGATTTCATCATAATTTCAGAAGTCAACTTTCAGAAATGATCTCAATTCTTTTTAAATAAGTCAACAAGTGATGAGATTGCTCATATAAGCTTAACCAGCACTCCGTGTAAATATTGGGCAAAATGAAAAACACCTTTCGGATGATGTTCTCGGAATTTCCTGAAATTTTGCAAAAAGTTTAACTTACCTAATTATAGCTCAGTGGCAGGGTCAAAATTGGTCAAAAAAAATTTTCCTTGTCGGGGGTACCCATTGAAAAATGAATGTTTTTGGCCTTTGGACGGCCTTAATTTCATCAAAATTAACAAAAATTAAGGCATATTTTGTCCATCAAAATTTCACACTTATGATAAAGATAGGAACACAAGTGATACATCATTTTAAGGGGATATTTCATGACATTGCAAAAGTGATGTCATAACAAAGAATGTTTTGGTTGCTAAGCAGTGTCACCATGGCAACCGCATGCAAGTTTTGAAATTTTTTCATTGAGCTAAAATAGACCATTTTTCAAGGCCATATATCTCCCATGATAACACCTAAAAAATTTAGGTGAAAATATCACCAGAAAGCTCACCTCCTGTGCTATATTAAACAACAATAAAACAGCTCTGAAACAATGAACCCTTCTTTTTATAGCCATAGACATTTTTTGTTAATTTTCATGATTTTTTCGATTTTTTGACCGAAAATTGCCCTCTTAATCACCTAAGACTGGGAAAACCATGCTCATTTCACTCAAAAAACAAAATGTTTATTATTGCAATTGGATGGAAATATTATTTAGAAAATAATAAACATCATTAAAAAGCAGAAAAAATGTTCTATATGCAAATTAGTACCGCCATTATTGAAAATTCTAATTTTCTCAATATCTCGGCTAATATCCCACTCAGCAACAAAATTATGGTGTCTAACCCTATGTTTTAAGGGTCAAAGAATACTTTAGGACCATCTTGAAAGGTGTCAAATAGGTGCAGATTAATATAATGTGACCTGGTTCACCAGAATTATTTCAAACATGGCACTATCTACTTTCACGAAATGAGTCAAGAGGGGTCCATTGTCACTTAATTTTTAGTGATGTTTAGCTCTTGGTAGAAGGTTCTTGTATAATTTCTCGAGATATTTAAATCACATTCAGTGAGAAAAAAGTAAATCCTTTGAAATGAGCATTAAATTTGTCATTTCGGGCATTTCTCAGTGAAGGTGTAGCAACATCTACTTCCACGAAATGAGTCAAGAGGGGTTCAATTTCACTTATCAATTAGAAATTTTAAGCTGTTGGTAAAAGTTTCTTGTATAATTTCTCTAGATATTGAAAAATTTTACATAATATTTAATAAATATTTAGAAAATAATTAACCTAATTGGAAAGCAGAAAGTCCTATATTAGTACCGCCATAATTGGAGAATCTTATTTTCTTAATATCTTGGAAAATATTGCACTTAGCTTTACAGCTATGGTGTCTAACTCTCTGTTCTGAGGGTCAAAGAATGTAGCGAGACTAACCTGAGAATTGTCACATAGTTTTACGTCTCCTATATTGATAATTATTTACATTATCAGAATTATCCGAATATGGCATTATTCTGGATATTTTGTCTGTTGTTTTACTTCTTTGAGGCAAGGTTACCATCAATCAACAGTTTATCATTGATCAGCTTAAAAAAACCTTGCAGATTTGTTGTGTCTGTGGTTTGTCAAGCTGACATGGTACCGATACTTTCCCAGTAATTGTGGAAAATGGGAATTCATTTTTTGGCGCCGGCCAGATTGTTAGATCTTGCCGGCTACTCTGTTTCGGACTGGAACACAGGTCATGGCTTTGACGCTCTATTGCGTCGCGTCGTGGATGCTGTACTGGAAGTCAATGATGGCAATAAATGATGATGGTGGCAATCAGTCAGTGGCAATTATTCAGTCAATGAATGGCAATTAATTATGAATGACAATCAATGAATGACAATCAATATATATATTTGTATATCATTTATTTGTGCATTGAACACAATAATACAAGATAGCAAATTTAAGTAATTATTAAATAAGTTAAGTAAATTAAGTAAATAAATACAAGTTTACATAAAATCAATTAATTTAACATTTTAAAATAGTGCCTTTGATCAATGACCAATGCAGGGACAGTTTAACTGTCCCTAATCAATGGCAAGGGAAGCCCTACAGGGACCTTTGGGGCAATGAATGATGGCAATCATTCATGGCAATCAATGATGGTAATCATTGATGTCACACAATGATGGTAATCAGATCAGTTATCAATACCAATCAATTCATTATCAATGGCAATGAAAAAGATCTTTGTAAATTATTTGACCTGCAAATAGCATTTTATTATTTCTTCATTTTAGTTCTTTAAATATTGTGTTGAGTATGATGACTTTGAACTCCACTCTAAAAACCTATCTATTCAGATCTCTAAAAAACCTATTTTTTGAGCTTGCATATCAACGGCGCCATTTTGTCCCTTTGGACAGAATTACGATGCTATGTGCAACCCTTTATCTTATGTTGCCTCTAGTTTTTCCAGGTGGAACCCAAAAATGTAGGTCATGAAAATTTGTTGAAGCATGTGCTGGGTTCTCAATTTGTGCCTTTTGTTGGTCTAAAACCTCTGAGAAAAAAACAGAATGTTTGATCGAATGCAGTATGGTGTATGATGGGCCAAAAATGGACCAGCAAGTTAACCAGCTGGAATGTTCGGATTTTTCAGGAAATGGCATACGTTTCGCTCCAGTCCGAGGCTATCTCCATGAAAAATGGTTGTCAAGGCAACCATTTCCTTTGTTCATAAATTAGTACAGATTTCTACTACATAGTGTATGTCTGCTGCAATTGGTAACATTTGACCAGAAGAGCTTCCCTTGTATTTGAAATGATGTTTCAGGTTGATTTGCAATTTGTTGTTATTGTTACATTGCCATAGCAACAGTTTGAATGACAAAACTGTCGTAGCTTGCTGACTTGCCACAAAATAACATCAATGACAGGAAGAATTCTTCATTTACCAGCATGCTTTTTTACAGTCTGTCACTTTGATATTGAAAAAAGACGACGACCAGTTCACTATGAAAAATGCACTTTGTGACTCATGATAGCCGATGGAGAGTCATCTTTTCTACTTTCAACATGGGAGACATAGAGGCTGTTTGATTATTCATGATCAAGAGAAGGCCATTTGACTTGTCATAACTGGTTTTAGAGTGAAAATGAGATGCATAATCCTTTTGTTTGGCTGTCACCTACAAGAGGGATAGGTCTCCTTCAATCAAATTAAATTAACATTGAAAGTATTGGGTCTGATCATGACAAATCATCAACACGATGACACTCGAAGTGACATTCTCGCAGTGAAACAGTCCACTCTCTTTCTATATCAAAATGAAAGACTGTTTGAAAGTCCAAGCCCCCAAAATTGATAACATATACTGTAGGCTTGTATGTTGATGAAATCTTGCTGGGGCAACACTTTTTTTTGCCGGTTTAGATGTTTTGTGAATAAAGAAAATCTCATTTTTAGCCATTTCTCCATTTCTAGTTAGAGTAGAATCATGAAATTTCGCACATAGACAGGAATTTGTCCATTCTTTAATTTTCTGTATTGTAATGAGATAGAGAGAGATCCAATATCAAAAATGTTACAGTAGACAAACTTCAAGTGCTTACATCTAGCTGTTTTCCGAGTGTCAATGATGTCATTGAAGGTGTTGCTCCAATCTTGACCATTGAAACATGTGGTTTTTTTCACCGACTCATAGGGAACTTAGTGACATGTATATGTTACCAGTGATGTGCATCACTGCAGTGCTGAACATAGGAGAGGTAGCATGTGAGTCAGAAGCAGAGCTGTTGATGTGTCCTATATTGTGCCCACTTGGTAATGTTTGTTTGAGATCTTGTACATCTGCTTCCAACCAATTTATAACAATTATCCTATAACACCAAGCTGCAAATTTGTGTGCAATCAAATAATGAAAGATATAAACATGAAATGCTTCACGGTTGCTTTAAAGTGTGGGGATACTGTGTTAGCTATACATGTATACAAAACAACAACACTCATTGATCTGACAGTTGCCCTTTCAAATGACTTTTAAAATCATCTCTGAATTCTTCAAATTGTATCACCTGTCCTTGACAATAATTAGCTTGATGAGGGATATGATTTCATAAAATTCACATGAAATTTAGAAAAAATTGTTTCCCAGCCAATTCAAGATTCTGTTGACCAAAATCAGTCAAATTACCAAATCCAACTCAGCTATGTATTTTTTGATCCAATAAACCCCAAAATTCATATAATGAGCAGCTTTGTACACTACATCCCAAAAGTTTGTTCACCTCACTTCCTCCAAGAATTCTGCTTGTAGATAGATATATAGATAGATATGGTTAGTGGCACTAAGAGCGGCCCTTTAAGCCCAGTTCTGGATGCTCACAGGGGTTGATTGATAAGGTGGGAGAGAGAGCTGGAGTTCTCAACATGTTACACATTTGCTCCACGTGAGGGTATTTTACTTGCCCAGCATAGACACTGATACAAGGGTCGCCAATTTAAAGTCTCATCCGAACGACTTCTAGCTTGGATTTTACTCATGAAATGAAAGTACACTGAACATTTTGAGTTCCCCATCCGGGGTTCAAACCCATGCAAGCAAAGACCTTCTGCGGAGCAGGCGGATACCGAAGCCACTTGGCCACAAAGCTGCTGCATCTTCAAGACGGGATGTCTCAAAAGGATAATACCTTTACAGGTTGACCTCTGGACTTCTGTCTACCCGACAAACATGATAATGGTAATTTGAAATTGTTTGGACGATATCAATTGTCATTTTGGTGTTGACGAATGGACCATGTTCGTAATGACAACGACTTCAAGTGGACATGCCGCAAATTTTTGGTCTCCACTAAAAGATTGATAGCTAGACCAAAGTCACACTCAATTGACATTCAGAAAAACCTCAAGCAGACTAATTAGTCATTCCTGGTGAATGCCTTACTGTGCCTCTATAGACCTTCAGAAAGGGTATAGAATATATTTTGATGAATTTCAAGCAGCTCAATAATGTCTGGAACCAATTCATTTGGGCATGTTTAAAATGCTACTGCAAAGCTGAAAACAGGCTTCATTAAGTAATGTCATCACAAAAGCGAAAATATTGGATGCATCCTCTCAAGCTTTAGTAACACACGTCTCAGGAGACAGTGGCTCTCTCCAAATGTGAAATATAAATTTGCATGCCCAACAAGCGATGTAATATCCAGTTTAATAGACTTTCATGAATATGCAAAGAAAAACAAGTGAACATTTCAAAAGCTGTGACGTGGTATATTTGCCAGTAGAAATGGCTGAAAACCAGCGATATGCGTTGGAAAGTACCTTTTTTACTGAATTAGGAGGCTAATATTTACTTCATATTTCAAAATTTCAAAACCATGGCAAATTCAAAGGAAAAGCACTGTATAAAAGTGTTTGGTATTGAAAATGAATATTTAATATGCCCAAAAAATGAAACTTTTACCATTTTTAAAAGTGAACAGATAGCTAAGTAAGAGGTGAAAGAACTTTTGGGACACATTGTAGCCCAAGCCATTAAAAAATACATTTCTGACAATGTTTGTTGGAAGCGCCACACTTTCTTACTATTATTATAGACCTTCTCTCAATCAAAATTACCCCAATATGACCGTTGAGTTCTAAAAAATCTGCATGATATAACCTATCAAGTTGGGTGCAAATAACCATCATTATAATCAAATAATAAGGAATCAATGCACCCAAAATCAGCGACAATGAACCCCTCTTGACTCATTTCGTGGAAGTAGATATTGCCACAATTGAACTCATTCTTGTGATCCCGGTCACATTATATTATCTACACTTATTTGACGACGTTCAAGATAGTCCTAAAGTATTCTTTGACCCTTAAAACATAGGGTTAGACACCATAATTTTGTTGCTGAGTGGGATATTAGCCGAGATATTGAGAAAATTAGAATTTTCAATAATGGCGGTACTAATTTGCATATAGAACATTTTTTCTACTTTTTAATGATGTTTATTATTTATTTACTAATATAGGACTTTCTGCTTTCCAATTAGGTTAATTATTTTCTAAATATTTATTAAATATTATATATATATATAAAATTTTTCAATATCTAGAGAAATTATACAAGAAACTTCTACCAACAGCTAAAAATTACTAATTGATAAGTGACATTGAACCCCTCTTGACTCATTTCGTGGAAGTAGATGTTGCACCTTCACTGAGAAATGCCCGAAATGACAAATTTAATGCTCATTTCAAAGGATTTACTTTTTTCTCACTGAATGTGATTTAAATATCTCGAGAAATTATACAAGAACCTTCTACCAAGAGCTAAACATCACTAAAAATTAAGTGACAATGGACCCCTCTTGACTCATTTCGTGAAAGTAGACAGTGCCATGTTTGAAATAATTCTGGTGAACCAGGTCACATTATATTAATCTACACCTATTTGACACCTTTCAAGATGGTCCTAAAGTATTCTTTGACCCTTAAAACATAGGGTTAGACACCATAATTTTGTTGCTGAGTGGGATATTAGCCGAGATATTGAGAAAATTAGAATTTTCAATAATGGCGGTACTAATTTGCATATAGAACATTTTTTCTGCTTTTTAATGATGTTTATTATTTTCTAAATAATATTTCCATCCAATTGCAATAATAAACATTTTGTTTTTTGAGTGAAATGAGCATGGTTTTCCCAGTCTTAGGTGATTAAGAGGGCAATTTTCGGTCAAAAAATCGAAAAAATCATGAAAATTAACAAAAAATGTCCATGGCTATAAAAAGAAGGGTTCATTGTTTCAGAGCTGTTTTATTGTTGTTTAATATAGCACAGGAGGTGAGCTTTCTGGTGATATTTTCACCTAAATTTTTTAGGTGTTATCATGGGAGATATATGGCCTTGAAAAATGGTCTATTTTAGCTCAATGAAAAAATTTCAAAACTTGCATGCGGTTGCCATGGTGACACTGCTTAGCAACCAAAACATTCTTTGTTATGACATTACTTTTGCAATGTCATGAAATACCCCTTTAAAATGATGTATCACTTGTGTTCCTATCTTTATCATAAGTGTGAAATTTTGATGGACAAAATATGCCTTGATTTTTGTTAATTTTGATGAAATTAAGGCCGTCAAAAGGGCAAAAACATTCATTTTTCAATGGGTAGCCCCGACAAGGAAAATTTTTTTTGACCAATTTTGACCCTGCCACTGAGCTATAATTAGGTAAGTTAAACTTTTTGCAAAATTTCAGGAAATTCTGAGAACATCATCCGAAAGGCTCCGCCCAATATTTACACGGAGTGCTGGTTAATTAGATTCAGAGCCAGTAGCTTAAAGACGTTGAAACAACATTATAAACTTGATATTTTGCAGTACTTTTCCCCGTGCAGCAAGAGGGCCATAGGAGCAGTTCTAAGGGCCAAAGCTTCCAGATGCTTTGAAGGTAAGTTTGAGATTTTTTTTTAGCTGGTAACTGCCATTTCACAAATGCTTTTCTTTCTCGAAAAGTGGAGAGCGAACTGTATGATTTCTTGCATCTCTTACAATGTGGCAAACTGTTATTTCCACTGTTGTCTAGTAACCCTTAATCCCACTCTCCCTTCCAGTTGAGCGACGGGCGTTCTGCGGCAACTCTCGCCAGGAAGAAGGAGAAGAGTGCGATGTTGGGCCAGAGGGTAAAGAGAACAAAGATCCGTGCTGTGATGACAAATGCAAACTCAGGATCTCCGCAGTGTGCAGGTAAATCATGCTGTTGTTTTAAGTATGGACACCAATGGGACAAAGTGGTTGTAAGACAGTTCTTTTTCGGGTTCTAAGTACAATTTTGAGGATTCTGACAAAATAGCATATTAGAACCTGAAAATAAGGTGTCTAACTTATATATTTGTCAAATTTTGTATTGTGCTTGTTTAATGTTAGTATACTATTGATATTCCCAATTTTGTTGCATGCCAGATTCTATAAACTGTAGTAAAGGTGTCGGCCCATATGACTATTTTCTTGTTCTATTCCAGTGATAAGAACCACGACTGCTGTCTGGGATGTCAGTACGCTCCTTTGAACACGACTTGTTACGAACAACCCCTCGGGATGGAGACATCTTGTGACGACAAAGCTGTGTGCACGTATCCTTGCTGAAGACTAAAAAATAAACGGATTGTAAAATGGACAAAAGCAAATGAAACGGTTAAGTTATGGTACAATGTGAAAAATTACAACAACTATTAAATCAGGTGTCTGTTTATCTAAAGGGCCTGTGTCTGTCAATGTTGCCAACAGAATTTATTTCCTATTTCTAGCAAAATTCCTCTGGTTAAAAAAGACTCAGATGAGGCCCTGGAATGACCAAAATAGAAAAAAAAATTAATGTCGATGTAGGAGTCAAAGAAAATCTTATGATATTTTTGTAAGGTCTTTTTCATTCTACGGCTCAAGATTTACTGTATGTTGGTATTTTACTGTGCGTTCTCTTGTTATAATCCTTGACAATACGCAGAGGCCAAAGTGAATATTGTCCGGCTCCAAGATCGAAAAACAACGGCACTTCCTGTTTAGCCAGGTAAGCATAACTTACTCTCTTTCTTCCAGATACAAATGCCAAAAAAAAACCTAAAGATCTATCAAAGCATCTTTTGAAATCAATTTTGCTAGATTATCTTTTAAAATGTGTAATGTCATTAATCATTAATTTGTAATGTACCGTAAAACGGGGTAAAGTTGGCAATCCGGGGGAAAGTTGGCAAACTATTTTAACCCACTTTATGGAGGAAATGGAAACTTTCCTCTCTTTCACAGGTTTCTTTGGCAAAGTTGTCACCTGTGTCATTGAGAAAAGTTGGCATTTCTGCCATTAAGTGGATTAAAATAGGTCGTCAACTTTCACTCGGATTGCCAACTTTAACTCGTTTCACGGTATGTTTATGAATAAGAATAGTTTGTTACACTGTACACATGACTTCTTTTTCAGAGGCGAATGTTGGAACGGAAAGTGTGTTCCGTTTTGTGAGCTTAAAGGACTACTCTCGTGTATTTGCGACCAAGGTATAGAAAAGTTAACCACACCCTTTAAGCAGTATTCTATGTAAAATGCAACTTGCAGTTATGGATCATAAACTGATACATTTTAAATATAGTATGCATTTGTTATCAACGGGATTTCGTGTTTTCCATAATTAAGTGAGTTTAATTGATTGTAAAGCCTGAAATTATTAAGGTGAGCCCGGCAATGCTTGATTTGTAAACAAAAAATGGGTTTTTCACAGCATTAAAAACTATTGGTTTACATTTTAAAAAGGATCTATCATCATATATTGAACATTAATTTTGAGTTGGGCAACAATATAGCTTCAAAAATCTTCTTTACCCAGATCTCGAGACGTCGTGCAAGTGGTGTTGTCGTGCCTCAACGAACAGCACGTGCTCTCCCGTCCTGGATTCCGGACAGAACATCAACCTTCCAAACGGAATGCCCTGTCTCCAGGGATACTGCGAGCAGGTAATCACCCTTGTGCAATGTGTGTTCTCTATAATACACAGATTTCGCTGCTTGTTTATGTTTCTGTTTGCAGGTACCTTCTGATTACATTTGTTGTTGTCATGGTAACCTTGTATAAACTAACTGAAGTTTCCCCGTAATTGTGTCTAATGACAAGTGTCGAGGCTCCCTGCTTCCATACACCTGTCCTTGTTCTTCTTAATATTGTAAATTTTAGCCCCCCTTGACAGACTCTGTGAAATGTAGACCTATGTATTGTATTAAACAATTTATTTTTTTCTCGTTTTTTTAGGGGGTGTGCCAAAAGCAGGTTGAGCACCTTGTTGAAAGAATCTGGAAAATTATAGAAAATCTCACTCCTAGTCAATTTGGTGAGTCACTAAAACAGAAAATGAAATATTTTTCTGAACTTTCATTCAATTTTTGGACTGGCATTCTTTGCAAAGACTGACTTATGAACTGAGTATTGTTACATCACTAAGGCCAAACGTAATTGCTTCTTATTAGGCCAGACATAATTGATCTTTAGCTTCTCAGATCTTCTTAAGGCACTTTTGCTAAGGTCTGTCTGTAGAACAGACAAAAAAGCTATGATCTCAACTTTTTATCAATTGAGTATTTTATTGGAGGCAGAAAATCTTTTGAATCGGTTAATACAAGAAGCTAATAACGAATTTTTAACACTTTAAAGGATATTCTGTCAGAATGCCAGAATCATTACGAACAACACACTTCAGTTTGAGAGACATATCAGTAATTGATGTTTTGACGGGAGGATCGATGAAAATTTATTTTTCTCAAAAATAACTGAAAATTTATTAAATATTGTGTAAAATGAATGTAAAACAACTTTTTGAAAATTACGATCTGAACTTAGGAGCTTATGGGCTTGTGCCTGAGTTCAGGAAATTACCTAACTTTACCTAACTTTTAATTTGTTTGTTTTTCAGTTGAAATAATGCGAGCCAACATCGTAGGCACGGTCATCATCTTATCTCTGTTCATTTGGATCCCAGTGTCTTGTGTCGTCTCTTGGAAGGTGAGTACTTCTATCCAATTCAATCTAATTGTGGATTTCTTGGTATTATATAATTTATATTCTTACTTAATTATGGGAGAGGGTTAGCTCAGTGGTGGCGTGCTGGGTTGTGTATGAATAACAAACATTTAAACAATACAAATTTTTTATTTTATATATAGTGTATATATGTATGAATGAATTTGTTTACATTGGATTTCTGTTTGAATTTTCAGGACCGCAAAGCACGAAGGAAGGAGGAGGATGAAATCGACTGGTTGAGACAAGACGTAAGTAAATGAGTCGTTTTTTCGGTAAAGATTATGTTAAGATATTCTAACATCAATAGTAGTGGTAGCGTGTTGGGCTGCAAGTCGCTTGGTCCTGGGTTCAATTCCACTCTGGCTTAATCAGCTGGGCCTAAGTTGGACGGCTGTTTCAATCATCCTTCGCCTCATTGCCCAGTCCTCCTCTTGTGCAGATAGTAATTAGCCTACTATGTGCATTAATACAGGACGTAAATCCCCTATCTTTCATCCACATTTTCTCGTATTTCAGAATCAATTCTTAATCAGAGCGCAGGATGCCAAGAACATCCGAAGTGCTTCCAAACGTTTACATCGAAGAAAACCCGTCCAGGTTTACGGAATAAGCGCGGAAGGAACTAAAATCTGACTGTGATTGATCTTGTGTAATAATTAAATTAAATTGGATTTACTACCCTGTGATTAATTTGTAATTATTGTAATTATTTGTAACATATTTCAACATATAAATATACAAGCTATTTGTAATTCCACTGGCTGTGCAATTTTGACAGTAATTTGATCTATTTGATTATGATGATATTTAATATCATAACATGATGAGATTGATGGTGATTGATTGATAAAGTGTCCCACCGATTTTGAATTTTAGAGAGTCGAGATTCAAGTCCCGAAAAATTATGTTTCAATTGGTTATTAGTTGTAATAATTGCCGGTGCTTTCAAATGTTTTGAACAGTATATTGACAAATTATTAAAAATGTTATACTTTTACAGTTTTACTGATAAAATGTCAGCTATTTAGCCTTGTGGCTTTTTTGCTCAATATTTTTTCGTCAATAACATTAAAAAATTATGATTTTGAAAAAAAATGGGCCGACGAACATGCTCGTATTTATTTTGAAGTTTGAATTGATAGTCAGGAATGTTCTAGATTCTGCTGGTGGACAATTTGGTAAAATCGTAGGAAGTGCTCTTATGTTTTATCTTGAGGTATTATTTACATACCGCCTAGTAATCTTTTTGACCAATTTTAATCATTGACATTCTCGAATGATAATTGTGATAGCCTGTGCATTGACTGATTTACAAGCAAAAACCTTATGTGTATTTGGTGTACCATTTCTCTATAGTAGACTTGCGATTTGTAATAGCGTGGGTGATACAGCTATGAGCAGATGAAAGACGAGTTCTTGCACCTGATTGTGGGCTCTCTTTATGATTTGTTATATTTGATATGCGAGTTATTTTTTTTTTTTTGAGAAAGGCTAAGTGTTGTGGTTTTATTGCTCGAAGTATCTCGAAAATTGTAATTAAGTGTACATTCAATGTAAAAAAACAATGTGTATATTTAATGTACATTTGTCAAATTAATTATTACAGATCATTGATGGGCAAATTGAAATTTTATTTTCAAAACTAGATGAACGTACCATAACTATTTCAGATCATGATCAAAATTAATTGTGTTCAAATTAGTTATATTTTTGTTGTGCTTACATGTCACCTGTACATATTTTGTAACTGCGTAAGTTTTGCATGTAATGTGTTTTTTTATAAATTTTGTAATTATGTTGAGATGTTTTATGCAATTGTCTCTTGTCTTTCTGTATAGTGTGTAAATAATACCTTTGATTACTGCAATTTCTATCTTATTTTTTTACACGTCAATGATTTCATTGTAATATTTTAATTTATTGATGATATCTGTATGAAAAAAGGTTTTTGTTTTCTATTAACTTTTCATTTGTTTTGTTATGTTTTATGTTTCTTTGTCAAAAATTGTGTTAGTCTGGAGTATGTATGATAATACTTGTAAAAAAACGTAAAAAGATTTAAATTTTAACCCTAAAAATAATTCAAGTTTTGTGAAAATGTCAAGACCGTAGGCTGGGCTTTGTAGAGCATTGTTCTTGAATGCTACAATGCGCTGTTGTAGGCCTGTGTCAGTTGTATTTTGTATGAAAGTAAAAATATTGTAATAAACTCTTTTTAAACCGAAGTTGCATTTTACTCTTTTGTGCTGGCTGCGAAGAAAAATTCGATGTAGATTGCCGAATTTACTGGCAATTTTTATAATGGCGGATTGTTAAAGTATTAAATGTTTGCGTTTGATTTGATGTTTTTAAGATAATGGATGCTTCAAGGTTAGCTAAAAGGATGGTCATCATTACATAAGCAAACTGTATGTTGGTATTTTACTGTGCGTTCTCTTGTTATAATCCTTGACAATACGCAGAGGCCAAAGTGAATATTGTCCGGCTCCAAGATCGAAAAACAACGGCACTTCCTGTTTAGCCAGGTAAGCATAACTTACTCTCTTTCTTCCAGATACAAATGCCAAAAAAAAACCTAAAGATCTATCAAAGCATCTTTTGAAATCAATTTTGCTAGATTATCTTTTAAAATGTGTAATGTCATTAATCATTAATTTGTAATGTACCGTAAAACGGGGTAAAGTTGGCAATCCGGGGGAAAGTTGGCAAACTATTTTAACCCACTTTATGGAGGAAATGGAAACTTTCCTCTCTTTCACAGGTTTCTTTGGCAAAGTTGTCACCTGTGTCATTGAGAAAAGTTGGCATTTCTGCCATTAAGTGGATTAAAATAGGTCGTCAACTTTCACTCGGATTGCCAACTTTAACTCGTTTCACGGTATGTTTATGAATAAGAATAGTTTGTTACACTGTACACATGACTTCTTTTTCAGAGGCGAATGTTGGAACGGAAAGTGTGTTCCGTTTTGTGAGCTTAAAGGACTACTCTCGTGTATTTGCGACCAAGGTATAGAAAAGTTAACCACACCCTTTAAGCAGTATTCTATGTAAAATGCAACTTGCAGTTATGGATCATAAACTGATACATTTTAAATATAGTATGCATTTGTTATCAACGGGATTTCGTGTTTTCCATAATTAAGTGAGTTTAATTGATTGTAAAGCCTGAAATTATTAAGGTGAGCCCGGCAATGCTTGATTTGTAAACAAAAAATGGGTTTTTCACAGCATTAAAAACTATTGGTTTACATTTTAAAAAGGATCTATCATCATATATTGAACATTTAGAATAAGTTATATGTCTGTTTTTCAAGCGACTTTTGAGTTGGGCAACAATATAGCTTCAAAAATCTTCTTTACCCAGATCTCGAGACGTCGTGCAAGTGGTGTTGTCGTGCCTCAACGAACAGCACGTGCTCTCCCGTCCTGGATTCCGGACAGAACATCAACCTTCCAAACGGAATGCCCTGTCTCCAAGGATACTGCGAGCAGGTAATCACCCTTGTGTAATGTGTGTTCTCTATAATACACAGATTTCGCTGCTTGTTTATGTTTCTGTTTGCAGGTACCTTCTGATTACATTTGTTGTTGTCATGGTAACCTTGTATAAACTAACTGAAGTTTCCCCGTAATTGTGTCTAATGACAAGTGTCGAGGCTCCCTGCTTCCATACACCTGTCCTTGTTCTTCTTAATATTGTAAATTTTAGCCCCCCTTGACAGACTCTGTGAAATGTAGACCTATGTATTGTATTAAACAATTTATTTTTTTCTCGTTTTTTTAGGGGGTGTGCCAAAAGCAGGTTGAGCACCTTGTTGAAAGAATCTGGAAAATTATAGAAAATCTCACTCCTAGTCAATTTGGTGAGTCACTAAAACAGAAAATGAAATATTTTTCTGAACTTTCATTCAATTTTTGGACTGGCATTCTTTGCAAAGACTGACTTATGAACTGAGTATTGTTACATCACTAAGGCCAAACGTAATTGCTTCTTATTAGGCCAGACATAATTGATCTTTAGCTTCTCAGATCTTCTTAAGGCACTTTTGCTAAGGTCTGTCTGTAGAACAGACAAAAAAGCTATGATCTCAACTTTTTATCAATTGAGTATTTTATTGGAGGCAGAAAATCTTTTGAATCGGTTAATACAAGAAGCTAATAACGAATTTTTAACACTTTAAAGGATATTCTGTCAGAATGCCAGAATCATTACGAACAACACACTTCAGTTTGAGAGACATATCAGTAATTGATGTTTTGACGGGAGGATCGATGAAAATTTATTTTTCTCAAAAATAACTGAAAATTTATTAAATATTGTGTAAAATGAATGTAAAACAACTTTTTGAAAATTACGATCTGAACTTAGGAGCTTATGGGCTTGTGCCTGAGTTCAGGAAATTACCTAACTTTACCTAACTTTTAATTTGTTTGTTTTTCAGTTGAAATAATGCGAGCCAACATCGTAGGCACGGTCATCATCTTATCTCTGTTCATTTGGATCCCAGTGTCTTGTGTCGTCTCTTGGAAGGTGAGTACTTCTATCCAATTCAATCTAATTGTGGATTTCTTGGTATTATATAATTTATATTCTTACTTAATTATGGGAGAGGGTTAGCTCAGTGGTGGCGTGCTAGGTTGTGTATGAATAACAAACATTTAAACAATACAAATTTTTTATTTATATATAGTGTATATATGTATGAATGAATTTGTTTACATTGGATTTCTGTTTGAATTTTCAGGACCGCAAAGCACGAAGGAAGGAGGAGGATGAAATCGACTGGTTGAGACAAGACGTAAGTAAATGAGTCGTTTTTTCGGTAAAGATTATGTTAAGATATTCTAACATCAATAGTAGTGGTAGCGTGTTGGGCTGCAAGTCGCTTGGTCCTGGGTTCGATTCCCACTCTGGCTTAATCAGCTGGGCCTAAGTTGGACGGCTGTTTCAATCATCCTTCGCCTCATTGCCCAGTCCTCCTCTTGTGCAGATAGTAATTAGCCTACTATGTGCATTAATACAGGACGTAAATCCCCTATCTTTCATCCACATTTTCTCGTATTTCAGAATCAATTCTTAATCAGAGCGCAGGATGCCAAGAACATCCGAAGTGCTTCCAAACGTTTACATCGAAGAAAACCCGTCCAGGTTTACGGAATAAGTGCGGAAGGAACTAAAATCTGACTGTGATTGATCTTGTGTAATAATTAAATTAAATTGGATTTACTACCCTGTGATTAATTTGTAATTATTGTAATTATTTGTAACATATTTCAACATATAAATATACAAGCTATTTGTAATTCCACTGGCTGTGCAATTTTGACAGTAATTTGATCTATTTGATTATGATGATATTTAATATCATAACATGATGAGATTGATGGTGATTGATTGATAAAGTGTCCCACCGATTTTGAATTTTAGAGAGTCGAGATTCAAGTCCCGAAAAATTATGTTTCAATTGGTTATTAGTTGTAATAATTGCCGGTGCTTTCAAATGTTTTGAACAGTATATTGACAAATTATTAAAAATGTTATACTTTTACAGTTTTACTGATAAAATGTCAGCTATTTAGCCTTGTGGCTTTTTTGCTCAATATTTTTTCGTCAATAACATTAAAAAATTATGATTTTGAAAAAAAATGGGCCGACGAACATGCTCGTATTTATTTTGAAGTTTGAATTGATAGTCAGGAATGTTCTAGATTCTGCTGGTGGACAATTTGGTAAAATCGTAGGAAGTGCTCTTATGTTTTATCTTGAGGTATTATTTACATACCGCCTAGTAATCTTTTTGACCAATTTTAATCATTGACATTCTCGAATGATAATTGTGATAGCCTGTGCATTGACTGATTTACAAGCAAAAACCTTATGTGTATTTGGTGTACCATTTCTCTATAGTAGACTTGCGATTTGTAATAGCGTGGGTGATACAGCTATGAGCAGATGAAAGACGAGTTCTTGCACCTGATTGTGGGCTCTCTTTATGATTTGTTATATTTGATATGCGAGTTATTTTTTTTTTTTTGAGAAAGGCTAAGTGTTGTGGTTTTATTGCTCGAAGTATCTCGAAAATTGTAATTAAGTGTACATTCAATGTAAAAAAACAATGTGTATATTTAATGTACATTTGTCAAATTAATTATTACAGATCATTGATGGGCAAATTGAAATTTTATTTTCAAAACTAGATGAACGTACCATAACTATTTCAGATCATGATCAAAATTAATTGTGTTCAAATTAGTTATATTTTTGTTGTGCTTACATGTCACCTGTACATATTTTGTAACTGCGTAAGTTTTGCATGTAATGTGTTTTTTTATAAATTTTGTAATTATGTTGAGATGTTTTATGCAATTGTCTCTTGTCTTTCTGTATAGTGTGTAAATAATACCTTTGATTACTGCAATTTCTATCTTATTTTTTTACACGTCAATGATTTCATTGTAATATTTTAATTTATTGATGATATCTGTATGAAAAAAGGTTTTTGTTTTCTATTAACTTTTCATTTGTTTTGTTATGTTTTATGTTTCTTTGTCAAAAATTGTGTTAGTCTGGAGTATGTATGATAATACTTGTAAAAAAACGTAAAAAGATTTAAATTTTAACCCTAAAAATAATTCAAGTTTTGTGAAAATGTCAAGACCGTAGGCTGGGCTTTGTAGAGCATTGTTCTTGAATGCTACAATGCGCTGTTGTAGGCCTGTGTCAGTTGTATTTTGTATGAAAGTAAAAATATTGTAATAAACTCTTTTTAAACCGAAGTTGCATTTTACTCTTTTGTGCTGGCTGCGAAGAAAAATTCGATGTAGATTGCCGAATTTACTGGCAATTTTTATAATGGCGGATTGTTAAAGTATTAAATGTTTGCGTTTGATTTGATGTTTTTAAGATAATGGATGCTTCAAGGTTAGCTAAAAGGATGGTCATCATTACATAAGCAAATTGTTATATTTGACAAGGAAGGCTCCGGGTCGTTTCATCATCAGGTCTTTTCATCATCATTTTTTTTGGTCCATTCATCATCAAATTTGGACCATTCATCATCGATTTTTGGACCATTCATCATCCATTTTTGGTGCTTTCATCATCAAAATTTGGGCTGTTTCATCATCAATTTTGGACCATTCATCATCCCAAAATTTTGGTCCATTCATCATCAATTTTTATTTTCATATAAATGTGTGTATGAATTACGGAAAAAACAAATAAAGATAGTAATAAATAATAAAAATTTATTACAAACAGTTTTCCATCAGCAATAAAGTGATGACAATGGTCATAGAAGTAACTTATTATATAAAATAGTTTATTCAGATTTCATGATTCATGAGAATATAGACTTGAATTAATATATACATATTATTTAACTTTTTTCTTGTTTCATTTGATTGAATTAATTGATGTAGTTCCGCTATTGGTCAGGTTTAGGACTGGCGCCACTGTCTGCCTTCCCGCCAAAAACATCCACACACTTCACTGCCTGCACCCTGGCTGACCTACTTCTACTCATCTTATCTTCAGAATCTTACCCCTCATTTTTTTA
Source organism: Platynereis dumerilii (assembly GCA_026936325.1). Taxonomy (NCBI): domain Eukaryota; kingdom Metazoa; phylum Annelida; class Polychaeta; order Phyllodocida; family Nereididae; genus Platynereis; species Platynereis dumerilii. The sequence continues at coordinate 12,445,436 of JAPTHN010000020.1, forward strand.
AAGCTCTTTCCAACCCGAGACGTATCAAGATGTCTCACCTATTATCCAAGCTCCTACGCGCTATTTCTTAAGTCCAATCTGCATAGCAGCATCCAATCACCAATGCATTTTTAGAGATGCTTGCTTGCTTTTGCAAGCACATCTCTATTGTGGGAGGCAGGCTCCCCAAACTTATGCCAACTGCCAAAATCGTGCTGTTTCACCTCTGTCATTACAACTTAACATACAGCCTCATGAGGTTTTTTACTTGCGTTGAAAAACTTTTGGTGCCTTTCTGAGATCTTTAAAAATAATAAAGAAAACAAAAAGGCTGGTTTTCTTCAGGTCAAAGGTCAATCACGGCAGGGCAGTAAACTGGGTCATGCTGACCTATTTTTTGTATAGTTGACAGCTAAAGGGGCATTTTGTGGTGGACTAATGCTGTTGTCTCGTCCACCACACTGATCTCTAGAGTCTAACATATTATATCTGTAGTGTACTCATTAGTTTAATATGCAATATTCACATTCAAAGATAGAGCAACATTGATCACAACACTGCATGTTTTCATGCAGTGGTCAAGCGTGATTAGCCACTGCTGCCTGCTGCTGCTATTTTTAGCACATAAACAAAACACAAGTGGGTGTGTCATGGAAGGAGGAAGAGAGGAAGAGAGCGAGGAAGGGGGTAAGGAAGGAAAGAGAGCAGCGTCCAACAACATCTGTACATTGTACTCCTAAAACATTTTCACTAATTAATATAGGCAGGGCCGGATCCAGGGTCTAGGAGGCCCTGGGCACATTGAGGCACTGAGGCCCCCACCTTCCACCCAGCTTTTGAAGTTAAAATGTGCCCACTGTGCCCTATGGATAATCCGGCCCAGAATATAGGATTAAGAAAAAGATGGATTCACATTATTTTAATGATTTGTGCCAATAAGAAGAATCTGCACAAATATTATACTAAATAAGATGTTGGGATTTTTATGTAATATGAAGATATGGCTATTTAATTGAAACACATTCTTATGGAAAATAAAATCACAAGAAACAGATCACAACACAGAGGAGGTTGAAAAAGTAAAAACATTTTTTTATTCGCATATTATAATCTATGGCATATTTTGATACATTGTATGATCACAACAACTGTCATGCACATCTATCTTCAGAGCAGGCTGTTTGATCTCACAATCAATGAAGTTGTGTCACTCCTAATCCGCTAATTGCAATCTGATACAATCAATGAAGTTGTGTAATTAAATTAAGAAACAGATAAGTGGAATTTACCTACAAAACCTAAAAAAAAAAAACAGTGATGATGATGAAAAGACCTAATTAAGGATGATGAATGGACTTTTTTTTGGATGATGAAACGACCAGTGGAATGATGATGAAACGACTTATGCAGTGATGATGAATGGACCAAAAATATTTGATGATGAAAGGACCTGATGATGAAAAAACCAGTTACCGACAAGGAAATGTGACTAATTTGTTATTAAAATGCTGCATATTTGTTCAGCATGTGAGTTTCATCAAATGTTTGTTGAGATTGTAAGTTATGGTGAATAAAGATTGCATAGATTATTCTTATTTATGAACATTTTGCTGATGCTGTCACAGAGTCAAACTTGTTGGTGCTGTTAAAATCATCTTGGTCTGCCTCTGAAAGTCCTGGGTTATATCTCATCTCACCCGCTCATGGCAAAACGGCATTTCTGGCTAATCCTCTTCCACCTTTTTAAGGAAGTTGGCCATTCCAACTTCCTTCTACAAATTGCAAAGAAAATATATTAGCATCTTTCAACCATACTTAGGCATCATACTAGGGCTTGTAACTGTGCATGATGACTGTTTGACCTCTGTAGATGGAAAAAAACTATTTATTGGCCTGCTAGCACCATTTATTTATCTATTATTGCCAATATAGTATCTGGCATTCCAAGAGCATCTCAAAGAAATACAAATAAGGGTCTGTGTACCTTGACAACCACATCCACTTCCTGAATATGCAGATGAGGTCATCTCAGGTCACAGCCTTTTGAAGGCTGAAATCCTACTCTTCAGGCCTGTCACTTTCTTTGGGACTCAATCTACCTTCATTTTATTGTGTTCTGTCTAAATGACTCCTAAAATAGCTAGCTTATAACTGTTTTACTGCAGTTTTGGCTCTGTTCTCAAAGCCTATTAGTTCCAATTTTGCCACATGTAGCAGTAAACTGCTAGTGGCTCCACACAGTGTGTATGTCAGATATCAGTCAGGGAAATTAGGCCTATATGAGCTTACATGTACAAAGACAATTGGAATTTACATGCCAATTAATACCGTAATCAAATCACAGCCCTTCACCACTATGTAATTTGACAATTAAGGGATTCATCTAATATAAGCTGATTTTGAAGCTCAAGAAAGTAGGAAGTGACAGAGGAAACAAATGAAGGAAGGAAAAATTAAAGGATGTAAAAAATTAACAAAGAAAGTTGGAGAGAAGCAAGACATCAAGAAAAGAAAAACAAATTATAAGTATGGATGCCAGTCACCATATATCCCAGTCCTGTGATTTTAAGGCTTTTAAAAGAAAAAGGAATGGTTTCATAAACCACTTCAATCCCAATAAGGTGCTGCAGAGGGGTAAAACATAACAGTTCATAAACCATTAACAAAATGTCTTTCACAATTAAATTATGTAATATTTAGATTCAACGCTGCATCATGTGTTATTGAGACTCTTGGCCAACTTCCTATTGGTCGACTCATTTATGATCGAAAATCTAGTTTCTATGTTGTCTGCAGCTTTTCGGCCATGTCATGATCATGAATAATTGGTCCTTTTTGGTAAATGTTTATGGGAATCCATTTCTAATTACCATAACTGCTTGAAAATGTTCTTTTGAAGTAGCTTGTGACTCTCATCGATATCTTTACATTGTGTAATAAACACGGACCAGTGATTAATTAGTTATTTTTGGTAAAAGTGTTTCTGATATTCCATTTCTAATTACGGTAGGCCTAACTGTGGGAAAATGTTCTTTCTGAAGTAGCATGTGACCCTCATCTACATCTTTACATTGCGTATTTACAGCCAAACACTTTGATATAGAATTAGAGTGGACTATGGCACTGTGAAAATGGCAATTCGTGTGTCATCACACTGATGATTTGTCATGATCACACCAAATACTTTCAATGTTAATTTGATTGAAAGAGACTTATCCCACTTGTTGGTGACAGCCAAACGAAAGGATTATGCATCTGATTTTCACTCTAAAATCCGTAAGAAGTCAAATGGCTTTCTCTTGATCATGATTAATCAAACGGCCTCAATGTTTCCCATGTTGAAGTAGAGAAGATGACACTTCATCGGCTATCATGAGTCACGTAGTGCCATTTTCACAGTGCCACTGTCCACTCTAATTCTATATCAAAGTGTTTGGCTGTAACATGGACCAGCACATATTAGTTCTTTTTGGTAACAGTGTTTTTGGGAATTCCATTTCTCATTACCATAACTGTTCTAAAAATGTTCCATTGAGAACACGGAGTATCTAAGTATACAAACCCACAAGTGTGCTCTTCCCCATACTGACCACTCCCAGTCGGACCACTCCTGGGTTTCAAGTTTCAACAATCTGATTCAGCATTCCAAAGTGAGTTCTATCATAAAATCTTTTTCAATCAATCATTGACTTCAGTCAGAGATGTATCTTTGTTTTTGTAGTGTAAAAATTATTTTCTACTTCTCTCCTGTGTTTCGTGCTTCGCCACCTTTGACAATTGATATTAAAGGATTGTCACAGAATTATTGACACTTGATCTGCCTTGTGGTCCTTCATTTCAAAGTAAACCCTTCCACGAGGTATGTATGTAATATTATGTAAAGTGTCTATTTCTCCATATTGGTATCGGGTCACAAAAAAAATAGAAATTTCTGATAAGCCTCTCCTTTGATTCTGTTGAACCGCCTGAACTCAGCCCTTTTTGTGCATGGATTTTGTATCAATTGCCTTTTGGATATTTTATCATTTGTGACAAATACAAAGTACAACACAGACGTGTATTCACAATGGGAACTAAATACAAGAAAGCACTCTTTCTCTGCTGGATTATTATTTTCAACAATTTAATTACAAACTGCTTATTAAATAATTCCATTAACAGGTCACACACAGTTCTTATGAAAACAGATGACAAGCCAACTGTTAAAAACATAACACTGAAAAAAGAGGGAGTTGACAATACATTCTCCGATGATAAAAATATTAGTTTCAATATGAGAATTGAAGATAAAACATTTGCTGAAAAAAAATCAAGTGATGTGTGGTTTGTCAAGACTAATTCCGTCAATACTGAAGGAGTGACTTTCATGGACTCAAATGATAATAATGGTAGCATTATAAGTGACGACAAAAATGCCACTCTTCGAGATGAATCGAGTTATTTCAACTTCAGTAAAATATACAAGCAAGCCTTAATTGCAACCCTGAAAACAATACCAGACCTTGCAAATTGCTACGTCATATCTTGCAATGGTAGATGTGGGAAGAAGGAAAAGGAATATCGCAACATATGCCAGTGTGAAGAAAAATGTCTTTATCAATCTAACTGCTGCTTGGACTATGAGTTTCAGTGCAAGGACAGGCCAATGCCAACTGACATCTTTCAACTCCACGATCTGATACTATCAAAGAAATCACACGCAATGTTTTCCTCATGCAAGCGTATCCATGACAATGAAGGTTTTTGGCAGAACGCTACATTGACTATGAAAGCTGCTTTGAAATATTTCCTGATCATAGACAAGTGTCCTGATCACGATTATCAGGACAATGACACATTGTCCTCGTCTTGTTCAAATGCATCTCAGCAGTTGGTTAAAAGCGGTGGTCTCATATTCCGCAACAAGTACTGCGCCCTCTGTCATGGATTTGAGGAAATTCAGCCAATTCCCTCCTTGATTACATGCAACAAAACATTTGAATTCAAAATATTCCAGCTCTTGAAGTTGAACAACACTAGTCCTGAAATATTGAGTGAATTGATGTTTGGTAACTGCAACATTTTTTACAATATGAGTAAGGAGTTTGATGTTTTACAATGTGACAATCTAATAGTACATCCAACATGCAGTTTAGGTTCCGATACACATTTGAGAGAAGCCTGTCACTCATACATTGGTCATGTGCAGCAAGAATTTAGATTCAACCAAAATATGTTTTGTTTATATTGCTCGGAACAAGAAGACCATCTTGAACATTCTCTTGTCAAATGTCCCTTTGTTCCGCCTCATCCAAGTACAACAAGACCCCAGTCTGTTTACCTTATATTTAAGAATTTACTAAATTTGGACCAATATGCTTCTAATGCAAATCTACTGATGTCAAGCAGCCCAAAAGAGTACAATAATACTATAACTGAATTTTGGTGTTCTGCGGAAAATATGTCATTTGTGCATATCTTTGTACGTGCAGAGAGTTGTAGTCTGGAGTCCAAGGGCGGGCTCCTTTATAAAATGGAAATCATGCAATCACTGGATGAACTTTTCACTACAATGCACATCAATTATTCCTTCTCAGTTGGATCTAATATGTGGTGTTCGCGATTGGCATGTTTCAAGGATCTGCATTTGAACCAATATCTAAATACTATGCGAGATGTCGATCTGACCATTGTTCAATTTTGCATGAAAGATCCCTCTGATGTGGTGGCAATGATTCAAGACCAACTCATCTCCGTAAGAGGGACAGACTCTGATGGTTCAGATGGCTGCACTTCTGATCTCAGCTTCCTCTACTCCATTAAACCTCTATCTGAAGAAACAACCTGTTTTTACGGCCAGCCACACTTTGATGATAACGTCAAGTTAAACCAAACTTCCAATGAAGCCCACTCTCACGATGGCCATTTTGTTTATGACTTGAAAAACTCATTTGTAGCAACTTTTCATTCCATTAGGTCAAACAGAACATATTCAATGTTGGAAACTTGTCTTTCACAAGATTTGTTTTGCAAACTGGCAAATGAAGAAAATCGTACTTTACTCAGTAGTATCAGACAAGAAGTGAAACAGGAAACAAACTTCACCCTCGGAGCTATGGCTGAATTGTATCTATCCACAGATGGTCGGGTTTATCAATGCACACGGTCAGAAGATAGTCTTTTGAACAGGTTAGCATGGGCTGGTTTGGCTTTGTCACTATCTTCTTTATTCATCTTACTTGTAAATATTATCGGCAAATCTCAAATTGGTACAGCGCAGAAATTCTTGGCAGCCATTAGCGTGTCGCTGTTTGTGGCACAAGGTCTGCTACTTTCCAATGCACTGGTGCTGCCATCTACTGTACCAAATACTGTCTGCTTGATTTTAACGGCAACACAACACTTCTCGTGGCTCTCCAATTTCTTCTTCGTTACAACCTTCAGCATTTGGATCCACTGGAATTTAGACAGTGTGCAGGAGTCCGGAGTTTCAGGTGCTGTTTTGATGAATACTGGAGGGCTGGTACCCGTTGCGATTGTATCTTCAGCCATTGCGGCCAGTGTTTTCTTAAAGGAACGATATAACAATGACGCATGTTGGTTGGGATCTTCAAACATTCTTTTGTATTTCTTCATGGTTCCTGTCGGCATCTGCATGACAATTAATCTCGGTATCTTTACATGCGTGATGTGGCGGATACGTTCTGTATCAAGGAACATCCCGCATGAATCAGCCCATCATCCAATTCGACTCTTTCCAATTGCAGCTCGCCTGTTTTTCCTTATGGGTTTCACATGGATTTTTGGCTTTCTTGCCAACATCCAAGAACTTTCTTTTTTGTGGTTTGTCTTTGTCGCATTCAACTCATTCCAGGGTCTGTACTTGTTGCTCTCCTTTGGAATAGAACGACGGACATGGCGTGAAATTATGCAGTCACTGCATAGGTTGTTAAGAGTTGTGTTTTAATAAAAATAAGAATACAATTTTTTATAAAGCACAGGTGTGGACCCAAGACTGGACATACATTTACTTGTCATAAAAGAATAGAAATATTTTTTAAGTGGATGCTGTGGAATTTAAAACACAACAGCTGAAAACCATGCACTTATACAGAATTGCTCCGATCATCAACTTGTTAAAAGATCCGGTTGAGAAAGTGCAAAACTTTGCTGCGGCTCAAGCAGGACTTTGTCATTCAACTTCATTCAAATAGAAAAATGATTACCACGTAAGCCAGGGAGGTTCCAACAATCTGAAACAAGCAAGATCAACACATGTTTATGAATTGAAATTTATGATTGTAAAAATAGATTTGCAAGCAAATATCTTCATGCCTATTAACATGAATTCCTGTACGTGTTTCTAATGTAAATTCAAAGAGACTTACGAACCTATTAAAAAACTTATAAATATATTTTAAATTGGTCTTCATAGTATGTATTTATTTCACAGATCAAAAGATCTGAACATTATCAAAGGTTATTCAAAGAAAATCTTTAAGGTCCTAGCTATAACCTCAACATTTTTCTGTTATATGATGATGAACCAATGCGATAAAATCATGAAAGATAATATTGCATGTTTGTTAGTTGTGTACTCACAGTTAGGACAGTTGGTTTATCCAGGAGCAGATAGCCACAAACATCTATGCCAACCGTTGAATTAATTCGCTCCATGAAGTGGGACATCTGAAAGAGTGATCAACCAATTGCAATTGTAATTGTTATATCTCTAAAAAACTTATTGAGTAAATGTAAATACTTGTCTTAACTGTTAAAAGTATGCAAAAGCCTTTATGTTAGAAACATACCTGAAGCAACTGTTGGTCACTCACATCCATCAGGTCCGTTGAATTGAGGATGGCTTTGGCCACATGGACCTGCACAGAGAATATCCAATTTGAATGTTTGGTGTGTCTTATTCTCTTAGAAACATGACAATTATAATTATATCAAGCCATAGGCTTTTATGTGATTTTAAATTTACTTACACAATTTTATTGACAATCTGTGATGTTAATCAGCTGTGATTAAAAAACATCTTAGTTTTGTTAACTCTTGGCTATTTATAGCCGAAGAGTTATCGCGATGCAGTCAATTTCACAATGTTTTACCCTTGTCCCTTGTGAAACAAGTAATCCCTCTTAATTTCTGAATATGAAATAGAAAGCATTCAAAAGACACGATGTAGTTTAATCGTCCCTGGTGCAATTTGCAAGACTCTCCAACATTAGAATTTGAGAGTAGCATGAAGGAAACTTTATGGAACGGCAAACACTGTATTGGCATCATCCAAAAGACCAGAGGGCATGTTTGGAAAAACCTTCCTTTCACAAGCAATATCTAAATTACAAATTATGACACCAAAAATGGGACTTTTCTCATCTCCCTCCCATATCACTTTGTTGCTTGCGAAGGATTAGGATACTGGTGCTGTATGGGAATTAAACTTGACTCTAATTCCCCCCTCCTTCCCCTCATAACACCCTCTACTATAAAGAGACCCTTACATACATAGCATGATTGGAGAGCCTGTCATTTGCAACCCCAAACCGGGCCCCATACCACCAAAAGTAATAATTTGAGTTTCCCAAACTGTAATCTACTTACCCAATGGTGCAGCCAGCGCTCCCAGGACCAGTGCAATCAATCCCAGGGTCAGGGTGGACAAATACAGACCCGTCACCAAATTGGCACCTATGCCTTTGTAGCTGCAAAATACAAATGTACAATAACTTGGTCTTTCAAGGGATTGAGAGTTAGTGTCTATCTTAGGGAGGTGGGTTATTGGGTGTTCAATAGGCCCAAGCCGAATATCGCTTGGAAACATATCTTTCTGCATCAGAAAGCGTCATTTGAAATGACAGCACGTCACCATCATTTTTATTCTTCATAAAGAAATTTGAAACTCCTTACCGAACAGCCAAGAAGACCGTGGAGCAAAGAACAAGAAGGAGACACATCAAGTTCCAGGCCAGCATTTTGCTCCATGTCTTATTAACAGCGTCCTTCTGGGCTCTCAGGGCGGTGTACCGGTTCATCAGCACATCATTGGTATGTATTCTTTCTTCGCTCACAAAATAAAATCACCATAGAAATCTTCAGTAAACTAATATAAATCCTGTTGACCATGCAAACTTCCATACTTCATATCAGAGTATTTTGTAAATTTCTGTATAAATGCATTTTTTCCGTGCCTTTAAATGAAAACAGCTGATCACATATTCTCTTCTTTTGTTGATTTTATCAAGTGCCTCAACTACCTGTAAAAACGATTTGGTGCTGCAAGCACAGGCCCAGGCTTAACAGGGTCTTTTCTTTACTTATGCCAGTATATTCAAAGGTACCATGCTGTTATTGGGCCTGCATGCTAACTTCATCTGGACAAAAGACAGTCATTTTTGGAATCAGCCAATCAGAGCCGCTCTTGCAAAAGTCACATTTGTAAGAACTTCTCTGATTGGCCAAGTTCAAAAGTGACCTATTTTCTGTCCAGATGAGATTAGCCAAGCTCAGTCAGAGCAAGGTACCTTTTAGTAATACCTTTTAATATATAATAAACCAGTGACAAGTAAATCTCATCAACCAGGCTTGGTCACTAGAAATGGAAGTTTGGGAGGGCTGAAGCCCCAAAGTTTAGAAGCATTGTCAGAGGCCTGAAGGGTCGCAGCATCAGCCGCCCAAGAATCCAAAGAATTTAGTTGTCTGTGAAAATATATGCGTACATAATAAATTTATGGATAAACTACATACTATAGATATACATTATACAGTGTCTTTTCACAGGCTCTGGTTATTCAATCACTATACCATTATCAAACAAGGAAAATGTCTTCTTAGTGACGTCACTAGGCTTGGTCCTGCGTTGCACATGTAAGCTTGAATATTGTACTCACCTCTGTTCCTTGTTAATCGCTCATGTAACCTGTCCTGCTTTGGGTGTTGTTCTTTCCATTTTGTTGTCTGACCATCTTCTTATTCATATTCATATGGTTTTCTGGATCCATTTTTTGTTTCTGGCTCTCTTCTTCTTAATCATTTCTTGTGTAGGTCTATTGATGTTGCATCCAATCCTTCCACTGAATCCACCAACTATGTTACATTGACAGGGAATATTCAGCTGAGCACTTCAAACGATATTGACAGAAATTTGAGGCTTTCCTATTTACTTAGATGGACATTATTCATTGTCATGCCACACGATAAAATATATCATAGGTGTTTTGATAATGCAGCTTGGTAAACATCATTTGCCATGAAGCATCATTTAGTGAAAAACAGCAGAGAGGCCAATAACAAGAAAATCTTTTTGAAAAAAAGATATGCTGGCTGTAGTGATTATGATTTCAAAATTTAACATAAGAGTAGGTTTGAGAAATAATTTTAAAAAATGGTATACGAGAATTTACAGATGAACCCATGATATGGTATAAGAAGCTATAAGAGGAATTATAGATGAACCCATGATATATCTATCTATCTATCTGTCTATCTCTCACCCTCTCTATCTCTTCATCCCAAGGGGGGCATGCGATACTCAAGAGACACTACTCTTTCTATATAATTATACATGCAGTTTAGCTGGAGTTGGCAAGTTCATATGGGGGAGCACACATCCAATATGACTCACTATTAGCAAGTCACTATATATAACTGTTAATCCCTAACTTTTAATCATATCATCCTTTAGTTCATCAGTAAGTCACCACCTGTTAGTCACTAGGGATTTTTCCCGAAGGGACTAAAAATTTAGGGAGGATGCCTTAAAAGTGCCTTAAGAGGTACTAAGCTAAGGGAAGGCCTTATAGAGTCCCTATGCGTGGCCTGAGGTGGATTACCAGTTGTAACAGCAAACATTCAAATTAAAACAGTTATGATCTATCTGAAATAAGCAATAACATTATAACAAGAATTTAAATTGTGTAAACACATGAAACAACAATCGATTATATATTGAACAAGCACACAGGTACATGTAGATATGCAGGCAGCATTGCACATAGATGGAAAGATAGAAAGAAAGAAAAAAAGAAAGAAAGAAAGAAGGAAAAAGAAAGAAAGAAAGAAAGATGGATAGATCGATAGATAGATAGATAGATAGATAGATAGATAGATAGATAGATAGATAGATAGAAAGATAGATAGATAGATAGATAGATAGATAGATAGATAGATAGATAGATAGACAGATAGATAGATAGATAGATATACCAGCCAGCAATAGACAGATAGATATACCAGCCAGCGATAGACAGCTATACAGACAGACAGATAGCTAGATAGATATATATAGATTGATAGATAGATTGACAGATATCATTCATTTGATTTAAATCGAATTACTTAATCTGGTTTCTGCCATTCAATGTTTTGTATTTCTTATAAAACGTGGTGAGAATTGCAACCATAGTAGATCGATAAGTAAATAGATATACAGGTAGAGAGGCTGATAGAGAAAGGTACATGAACAGATAGACAAATTTATAGGTACTACTCAGGAAATCGATACATATATATACCATTGCAATCGGTTGGTGAAGAAAATCATATATGTTTTAGAACATTGTTCGACGAATGTAATCGAATGATCAATATGATAAATCAGATAGCTGATTGGAATGAATGGATGAAGCTGCACTGTGAGATCAATTGTGCTGCCAACAGGGGGAAATTACAAATCAAAGTTGGCTGGCTCTATCTATCTACCTATCTACCTATCTACCTATCTACCTATCTACCTATCTATCTATCTATCTATCTATCTATCTGTCTATCTATCTATCTATCTGTCTATCTATCTGTCTAGCTGTCTATGTATCTGTCTATGTATCTGTCTATCTATCAGTCTATTGTTGGCTGGTATATCTATCTATCCATCCATCCATCTATCTATCTCCTATTTGATATTAATTGCATGGCCTGTGTTAAATTTTGCATTTATGCTGCAGAATACATAGCTGTGAACTGCTTCGATATAGCCCACTAAGGTGCTGCAGAGGCGTAAAACACAAACACAGCTGTGAACTGCTGACTGACCATCCTTGACATTTGCTTTTAAAACACCACAAAACATCCGTCTATTTAGCTCATGTTATTTGTTTTAATCTCATTTGAGAGATAACATTATACAGATAATCCTGTCTAGGGACTGCCTAATGGGTCTAGGGAACCTTTAGGCACCATTTAGGACCTTCCCTAAGCTTAGTACCTCTTAAGGCACTTTTAAGGCATCCTCCCTGAATTTTTAGTCCCTTCGGGAAAAATCCCTAGTAAGTCAGTTGTTTTTGGTAGTTACTGACCATTAGTTAGTCACTTAATATGTTATTTAGTCACAAACTGTTAGTCAGACACCAGATATGTTATTAAGTCACAAACTGTTATTAAGTCAAAAACTGTTAGCTAGTCAAAAACTGTTAGTTAGTAAAAAAAATGTTAGTTAGTCAAAACCGTTAGTCACAAACTGTTATTTAGTCAAAAACTGTTAGTAAGTCAAAAACTGTTAATGAGTCAAAACTGTTAGTTAGTCAAAAACAAAAACTGTTAGTAGTCAAAAACTGTTAGTCACAAACTGTTAGTTAGTCACAAACTGTTAGCAGTCAAAAACTGTTAGTCACCAACTGTTAGTTAGTCAAAAACTGTTAGTTAGTCAAAAACTGTTAGTAAGTAACAAACTGTTATTAAGTGGCAAACTGTTAGTTAGTCAAAGAACTGTCAGTTGGTCAAAAACTGTTAGTTAGTCACAAACTGTTAGTTAAAACTGCTAGTTAGTCAAAAAGCATAAGTCACAAACTGTTAGTCACAAACTGTTATTTAGTCAAAAACTGTTAGTTAGTCAAAAACTGTTAGTTAGTCAAAAACTGTTAGTTAGTCGAAAACTGTTAGTTAGTCAAAAACTGTTAGTTAGTCAAAAACTGTTAGTAAAAAAATGTTAGTCACAAACTGTTAGCCACAAGCTGTTAGTTAGTCACAAACTGTTAGTTATTCACAAACTGTTAGTTAGTCACTAACTGTAAGTTAGTCACTAACTGTTAATCAGTCACCAACTGTTAGTCACCAATCACTAACTGTTAGTTGGTCACTAACTGTTAGTTGGTCACTAACTGTTAGTTGGTCACTAACTGTTAGTTGGTCACTAACTGTTGGTCAGTCACTAACTGTTAGTCAGTCACTAACTGTTAGTCAGTCACTAACTGCTAGTCATGCAAATCAGGTAGTCCTTAACTGTTAGGAAGTAACTGTTAGTAAGTTACTAACTGTTAGTCCCTGACTGGTAGTCAGTTTGTCCTTAACTGTTGTTCATCAGTTAGTCACTACCAATTAGTAAGTCATTTAGTCACGTACTGTAAGTCACTGTTGTCAGTCACTTACTGTCAGTAAGCACTCACTGTTGTTGAGTCACTAACTGCTAGTTAGTCTTTAACTGCCAGTTAGTCACTAAATGTAAGTCACTAACAGTCAATTAACCACCCCAAGGATGTGCAACCAAAAAATTGGACCTATAAATAGAACAGACTGCTCTCATTACTATTCACCCCCAATGGTTACAACTCACCCCCAATTGTTTCAGGTCCTGCAACAATTGTATCTGCATCAATTGGTCAATTAATGAGTGGCAGGTGTACCTTTACATCAATGCAACAATATTAAGTATTTGTGATCATAAGATATTTTGTAATGCTCTAGCTGACATTACTAAATGGTGGGGACCAAACCGGTTGACACTTTTCTGTATGGGGCAACCAGTATAGTATGCTGGCTGCAGAGCCAATACTGTACTATAACAAATCTTGTCCTAAAGTTCAAGAAGCCAGCATAAAAAGCCACTCACTGCTAAGAAGAACCATCACACCAGACTCACCAAGACTAGATTCAGGCAGCTGGGCCATTCCATGCCAAATGGACCAATTTCTCCCACATCATGGCTTCAGATTTTAATGAAATTATTACACAAGCTACATGTACATGTTTAATGAAGCCGTGCAAAATATTTTCCCTGTATTCCAAGTATTTTGAATTTGAGAGCATTTTCAAAATTAAGGTCTGCAAACTAAAATTTCTATTTTCCGCTTGTCAAGTCATTTCAAAAAGCTGCTGAAGCTACGTTTTTCAAGATATTGTGATAAAATTGTACACAGATCAAGCTCAGATATATAAAATGCTGCTGGCCAAAGCTAATACAGATGATGCTTTCCATCTGTTCGGACCAGCCTGTGAAATTTTTGTGAAATTTGGGTAAATTGTGGGTTTTTGGAATTTTTTCACTCAGAAACCAAGCTTTCAATAAACCTGAAACTTTGCATGAATTGAGGCAGTATCGAGTACTAATGGTACAAATTTATTCATATTTCTAACACCAATACTTTTTATGCACATGAAGAAAATCTCTGGATGATTCCTAAAATTGACTAATTTCAAGTGCAAAAATTGCCATTTGGGAAAGGTGATAGAAACTTGAGATTTATTTTTTAAGCAGTTTATGAGATCATCTTGTATTTCTGCAAAAATGGTGAAGGTGATATTTTTCATTTTTCTGGAATTAATTTTTAGAATTTCGAAGAAAAGCCTTATTTATGCTAAATATCGTATGTAGAAGCCTTCCAAGACCAGGTGGAACCTTAGATAAAGAGCTGAATTTATTTCTGAAAGTACCTCAGATGGACGAATTTTAAAATTCCAAACTTTAAAGAGGTATATTGGTTTCTCACAAAAGGAAATAGTAAAAAAAATTATGTTGAGTGAATTTTTGCAAATAAGTTCAAAATTCACAATATGGGACTGTTGTGACAGATTTTGAAAATTAGATTAGTTGATATAGTTGCCTTTTAATGATGTTAAATATGAGAAGGTATCTTCGGTTATCAATATGTTAAAAAAATATCACAATACCATGAAAAATATGTAAAATTCATGTGCAGTGACAAAATTTAGCAAATGTGGCTTTATAATTATTATGTATGTGGGTATATATACCCCAGGGACCCCACGATGGGTACAAAGTAATGCATTCCATTGTTGTCTGGGAATCTGACATGATGTCACACGAAAAGAACTGGACAAAAAAAAAAAAAAAAATCCAGGTGATTCTAAATAGAACTGATTTGTAATGTTCAGAAGGCAATTTGAGGCACTTTAAAAAAAATTTGCACTTTATTTTGAATTCCACCTGCTCTTGGAAGGCTCCTACATGGTTTAAATAAGGCTTTTCTCCAAATTTCTAAAAATTATTTCCATAAAAATGAAAAATAACACCTCCACCATTTTAGCAGAAATACAAGATGATCTCATAAACTGCTTAAAAAATAAATTTCAAGTTTCTATCACCTGTCCCACATGGCAATTTTTGCACTTGAAATTAGTCAAATTTAGGAATCGTCCAGAGATTTTCTTCATGTGCATAAAAAGTATTGGTGTTAGAAATATGAATAAATTCGTACCATTAGCACTCGATACTACCTCAATTCATGCAAAGTTTCAGGTTTATTGAAAGCTTGGTTTCTGAGTGAAAAAATTCCAAAAACCCACAATTTACCCAAATTTCGCAAAAATGAACCGATTTTAACAGGCTGGTGCGAAAAGATGGAAAGAATCATCTACATTATATTCAGCCCATATTATGCTCTACATCTCACCATGATATATGAGTAGTTTTGTGGCGATATCTTGAAAAATGAGCCTTCAGCAGCCTTTTTCAAATATATCAAAGGATGAAAAATCAATTTTATGTTGAAAGCCCAACATTTTCAAAATGCTGTCAAAATCAAAATTTGTGAAATATGTCCGAAATATTTTGCATGTGCTCATTAAACATATACATGTATATCAGGTTAAAATTTCATCAAAATCGGAAACCATGATGTGGGAAAATTTCTTGATTTTGGTCCATTTGGCATGGAATGGCCCAGCTATGAGCAATTCTGGCATTACATGCTATTGCCTAATTTCAGAGAACTCACCGTCACACACTGAACAATCTGATTCTCTGCAAATTTAAGTTGTGTGTTGAACTTATGGAAAGCGAAGAGAAAGATAACTAGAAATTTGATCAACGCATGAGTGTAAAGAATAGTGAGTTTGTGGCTAAATACAAGTTACAAGATAAAGCATTGACTTTAGGTGAGAAAAATATTGTCAGCTCATCCCTCCGAGTCCCTCCTCAGAGCCCAGGGAAAACAACTTATTATTACCGGTTGCTAAGGTAAACAACTCCAGAGAGCCATTCGCGAGGGCATGCTTAATTAAAAGTGTGAGATAAGGCAATGTGCAGCATTTTCATTTGTAACAGCACCACTGCCCAGCATGCCAAGTTGCAGGTTGCAGCATAATGGCTGAATGTGACTTTTTGTGCTGGAATATTAACTGTACGATCAAATATTGTACTCGACTAAAATCGGGGTGAGAGGGAACAGTATAGTAAATGTGACTTAACACCTGCTTCCGGTAGGGTTCTCCTAAAAAAAAAGGAGGAATTTACTGAAGAAGAAGGAGAAGAAGAAGAAGATCATCAGATGAAGTTGCCAAAAGGGCAAACGTCCTAATAACAGGAAGATTGCACTCTCCAGAGTGCATGGTGCTGTCACCAGGATCTTATGAAATTTTGGAATATTTACACTTTACATGTATATAAAATCTTTATTCACAATCTGTACAGGCAACAATAAAAAAGTCCATGTCTATGTATTTTATCTCGTCGTATTATGTGTAATAAAAGCAAATAATAAAAAAATTTAAAATTCAAGACGTACAATTTCGCCCAGCCATAATTTTTATCATATTGATAATAATAAAAATCTAGATTAAAGCTTTTTTTCTTCGTTCTACCAAACGACCATAGAAAAAGTGCCTTGAGAAGATTGGTGAAGCTAAACATAAGGTCTGGCATAACCAATGACATTAACCATATTCAAATCATGAACTTTGTTCAAATTGAAAAATGATGATCACGTAAGCCAGGAAGGTTCCAACAATCTGGAACAAGAAAGGACAACATGTATACGTGAATATGTTAGTATTGTTTTTTAATCAAGTATTTGTAAGCAATTATTTTCATATTTATATTGTAAATTTTTGGTTGTTTTCATTGTGAACGCTACAGGTGCTAGTGTGTAATTGCCCTCTTAATCTCATTTGTAACAAAATTTAGAATGTACAGTGTGTGTGTGTTTGTGTTTTACGCCTCTGCAGCAATGGCTATATCGAAGCAGAGAATTTAAACTCTTTCTAGACAAATTTATGTTGTGTTTATTTAAATGAAAGTAGGGAAAAAAGTAGCATAAATGATAGTTCCATTATTAGTTTTCTAGTTATTCATTTGACACCTGTATTTTAAAAACAGTACATTTAATATAACCTGGATTGCAACTTCAGCAAACAAAGATTCTAGCGTAAAGATTACTTTGTATTTGATGAACTGGGGGCATCAAGAACCAATGAAAGAAACACATCAAGATTCTAGTGTGGGATTATTCCATGAAGTGCAACACTAAATTAATTGCAGTGTGCTGAAAGGTGAAGTAAAGAAGTTATGTGCTTACAGTTAGGACAGTTGGTTTATCCATGAGGAGGTAGCCACACACATCGATGCCAGATGCTGAATTGATCCGCTCGACAAAGTGGGACATCTGTATGAGCAGTCATTTTTTAGGCCTAGTAAGTCTCTTAACGGAATATTTACATGTAAAAAGTCTCGTATAATTTCAATTAAGATGAGCCTAATAATGAAGAGACCTACCTGAAGCAATTGGTGGTCACTCATTTCCATCAAGTCCATTGAATTGAGCACAGCTTTTGGTGCCTGGACCTGCATAAAGAATATGAATCACTTTACAACAGGGGAAAACCCTATCTGGGCTCCAAGGAAATAACTGTTCGTTGTCACTTTTATTTAGTTAGAAGTAGAGTTGAGCCAAAATGTTGATTTTGTTTGCGTTTTTTACCAAACCCGTAGCCAAAGGCCAATCTAACAATTGGGTTGTTAAGAACTGAACATGTTGTTTTTTCTCTTATTTTATTCAGGAAACCAAAAACATTATCGGCAAAATCTTCACCAGTCCTGTTCTCTCTTAAAATAATCTTGTTTTTCTGGGCCCAAGATGGGTTGTGTACTGCATGGAGTACATTGTTTTGTGTCACTAGCTGACCACATTTTGCTTTTGCCAGTTTTTTGTAAATAGCTGAATACATTTGCTTGTACAGCTTTGTCTGTAACTCCAACCTCAACCGAAACCTCGGCTCTTGGGTTGTAAACTACTGAAAACAGAACCAATAGAAAAAATCATGTGCATATAAGATAGCACAACTTCAAAACACCTACCCAATGTCCCACATTGACAGCTCCCAGAACCAGTGTTGAAAGCCCCAATACCATGCTGAACAACAGCAGCCCAGTTGCCAGATTTCCATCTATGCCATCGTATCTAGAAAGCATACGGCACACATAAAATTAATGTGAGAATGTTTGACAAATATCTTTAAAATGTGCAAAGAAAATTTACACAGTTCACAGAATTTGTTGGACGAATCTCTGCACTTACAATCTTATTCAATTTTACACAAAATGTTTATCTTATAAACAGTATCATCCATATAACTTCATTTAAAAGAAGTTAAACAAAATTTGTCAAATCTTCTCTTTCTTACCGAATTGCCAAGAAGACGGTGGAGCAAAGACTGATGAGAAGACACAGCAAGTTCAAGGCCAGCATTTTGCCCCACGACTCGTTAACAGCATCTTTTTGGGCTATCAGGTCGGTGTACTGGTTCATCAGGAGGATGATGGCGTTTGGTTCTTTCATGTTCTTCTCCTTTAACTCTCGGGCGAAATTCTTCAGAGGCACTGACGATTCATAGTAGATGAAGCCAAGAAACAGAACTGGTAACATCGTAGCAAGATACTTGTAGACATGAAAAGGGGCAGCATAGACATACAGACATTCCATGAGCTGCAGCCATGCAAGTGGGGTTGTGACGTTACTCCAAATGTTGTTGAAGATATCTCTGTTAAAACATTCGCTTCCATCAAGAACCACTGCCAGTTGGACGTAATATATTTGGATGGAGACCACCGAGAGAAATGAGATCAGACCAAAAATAATAAAAACCAAACCAATTTTCTTTGGAATGATTTCCACTTTAACACCTACATGTTTCTTCCAGCACTTGGGGAAATACAATAGCACAGAAATTGCCCAAACGTAAAATGTGGCATTGTGTAAAACTATAATGATGATCAGAAATCCACTATATTATAACAAAACAACCCAAGTCAGGGTCACTGAGTAACAATATCACGAGCTGTTGTGTGAATTAATATCACTCGAGCCCGCAGGGCGAGAGTGATATTAATTCACACAACAGCGAGTGATATTGTACGAAGTACCCTGACGCGTGGTTGTTTTGTTTTTATCACCTGATTTTACCTCAAATTTTCAAGTATAAAGAGGGACTATTTTCTCCCATTACAAAAATGTGACGTCACCATGGAGCAACAATGGAGGTGACGTCACAATCCTATTGTTTTGGCCATTGCTTGGTTTGTGACGTCATCAGGCATCTGAAATGCTGATGATGTCATAACAATTGTTAAAAAATATCGCCCTTGAAGGGTGGTATTTTTTACAATATCATAGGCCCTGATATTTTGACTGTAAACAGTGATATTCACAGCCAACCAGGTGATAAAAGTTTGCTACAGTATAAGCCAGTAGCCCAAAGAGGTACATGGACAGTCCCATGATTATGATGATTCTGTAAATCATGGAAATTAACACCAAACATCTTTGGTATCTGTTCCGTCTTCTGTCGCAAAACTGAATCACGCCACAAATCCTCAGTAAATAGGAGTAAACCTTGTTGACTGTGTGACTTTCCATACTCTCTACCTGTATCGTTTTGATTTTCAGATAATCTATTTATATGTCGCCTGCTTTGAAATGAGCTTGTGCGTGAATCAACTGATCACTGGGCGTTCAAATCTATATTGATAGAAATTAAGGCCTTAATGTGTATTTGGAGGAGGCAATATTTGTTGCATTTACAAAGCAATCAAACACAGAATGACTGATAATGGCTAAGTGTAATATGGTGCTGTGATGACGCAAGTAAACACTATAAGCTACACAGGCCATTAGTCAAAAATTGACACAGAGGCTGTTAGCAGGTATCTTCAGTGTATATACGATATACCAATCTATCCAGGGGCGTAGATTTTTGATTTTTGTAGGGGGGGGATGATTGCAGTATAAGCGTACTACGCGTTATGCCCAACAGCCTGAAAATTGCGCGGCGGAGTACTTTGGGCCGCCAGAGGGTCCTGAAGCCAAAATATTTTAGATTATTGGAAGGTAAATTCTGAGCAACCTGAATAATGTATTTTCTCTTAACATCTGACAAGTTTTATGGAAAAACAGTTAAATATAGCTAATACATCTCAAGACCAAGTAGTAATGATTTGAGATTCTAGGGAGGGGGGGATAATCATATGATCATCCCCCCAGGCTCATCCTAGGGGGGATGCATCCCCCCCATCCCCCCCAGGATCTACGCCCCTGAATCTATCACAAAGAGCAGAGCCACACTAACCTTTTTGGAGCTTGGGTAGTTTGTCAAGTTTCAGGAGAACAGAGTTAAAGAAAATCTAACAAGGTTAACAGTACAATTCAAAATAAGAAAGTTTAGTTTTAACAAGCTGATTTAACAATGTTATGGGCCTCGGAGAACCACCCCCATTGACAAAGGAATGGTACAAAACAAATAAAAACAAACAAATCCATCACAAAAAAAGCGCTAGTCAGAAGATTTATGGAATCAGTAACATACAAATATATTTTATTATTATCATTAAACATCCTGTTGTGTTTTAAAATCCACAAAATATTCATCTACAAAAGAATTTTTCGATTCTTATATATTACAAGTAGAGTAGGTCGGGGCATGCGGCCCCCCTTAACTTCGAGGTGCGATTTGACCTACTTTTTATGGGCGATTATTTGAATGCTTATGCTGTCAGGAAGGGATCACTTGACTCTACTAATAACTAGTGAAACAAATTATTAGTGAAACAAATGTCTACCAATTTTAATGAAGGAGTTACGACCATTTTTGTAAAAAAATTAAAATTGCCTTCTTACCCCACCCATCGGGCAAGAAGCCCCCCTATTATAATCCTATGGAAATTTTTTTTACGAGCGCATTCAGCCTAAAAGTTATTTCTTAGGGTTCTTCTATCATTTTTAAGACATTCTATTAACTTTTTCTGAATTTCAGAATTTTTCTGTTCATACTTTTATTTTTTAATATTTTTTGCCCTGTTTCAATTTCGGGCCAAATTTTTTTTCTATTTTAATTAGCTATTCTATCAAGATTTAAGGTAAAGTACACATTAATGATGGTTCCTGAACCCATGAGGAAAAACAGGCGAACTGCAATTGGAAAGAGTCGGATCGGGTATGGGCTGATACATGCGGGATGTTCGTTGATGCAGATCGTATCCGCCACATCACGCATGTGAAGATACCGAGATTAATTGTCATGCAGACGCCCACAGGAACCATGAAGAAATACAAAAGGATGTTTGAAGATCCCAACCAACATGTGTCATTGTTATATCGTTCCTTTAAGGCAATACTGACCACAATGGCTGATGACACAATCGCAACGGGTACCAGCCACGCGCATGTATACATACCAATAATACCCTATAAGACTATACAAGCATATGCAATTCGAATTTAGAGATTGCAAAAGCAGGGTCATTTTGCAAATGACATACAGATATGGTGCAAATGCAATAGTTGACCTTGTACATCTCACTTATTTTGATAATGTTCTGCCATGCAAAATATTTTCTCTTTTATAGTATTTGCATATTTTGAAGAAATACAAAACTAGTGGGAGTCTATGCCAAAGTCACATGACAAATTCCAATTAGAATACACCCATAGCAGTGATCACAAACTGTTATACATTGTTTGTTGCCATGAGTGCTTTTGGCAGTTAGACATGAAATAAAAATATATAAGAATCTGCAACTTATAGAAATAACAACACCCAACAATAACTGAATTTTGAGAAAAAGGTTTTTCATAGTCAACTGTTAAATTTGATAGAATCTGCGACAAATATATCAAAACACAAATGTCCAAGGCATTTCTTGGACCTCTCATATGCTAGTATATGGATGGATTAAATTGATCTACAAGCCCTGATATACCATATCTATCAATCACTGGTCCTTCCGCTCGTGGTACCAGCCCTCCAGCAGTCATCAAAACAGCACCTGAAACCCTGGACTCCTTCACACTATCTAAATTCCAGTGAATCCAAATGCTGAAGGTTGTAACAAAGAAGAAGTTGGAGAGCCAGGAGAAGTGTTGTGTTGCTGTTAAAATCAAGCAGGCAGTATTTGGTATAGAAGATGGCAGCACCAGTGCATTGGAGAGTAGCAGACCTTGTGCCACAAACAGCGACACGCTAATGGCTGCCAAGAATTTCTGCGCTGTACCAATTTGAGATTTGCCGATAATATTTACAAGTAAGATGAATAAAGAAGATAGTGATACAGCCAAACCAGCCCATGCTAACTTGTTCAAAAGACTATCTTCTGACCGTGTGCATTGATAAGCCCGACCATCTGCGGATAGATACAATTCAGCCATGGCTCCGAGAGTGAACTTTCTTTCCTGTTTCAAATCTTGTCTAATACTATTGAGTAAAGTACGATTTTCTTCATTTGCCAGTTTGCAAAATGGAATGAAAAGTTGCTACAAATGAGTTTTTCAAGTCATAAACAAAATGGCCATCTTGAGAGAGGGCTTCATTGGAAGCTTGGTTCAACTTGACATTATCATCAAAGTGTGGCTGGCCGTAAAAACAGGTTGTTTCTTCAGAAAGTGGTTTACTGGAGTAGAGGAAGCTGAGATCAGAAGTGCAGCCATCTGAACCATCAGAGTCTGTCCCTCTTACGGAGATGAGTTGGTCTTCAATCATTGCCGCCACATCAGAGGGATCTTTCGTGCAAAATTGAACAATGGTCAGATCAACGCCTTGCATAGTATTTAGATATTGGTTCAAATGTGGATCCTTGAAACATGCCAATCGCGAACACCACATAACAGATCCAACTGAGAAGGAATGCTTGATGTGCAATTCAGTGAAAAGTTCATCCAGTGATTGCATGATTTCCATTTGATAAAAGAGCCCGCCCTTGGACTCCTGACTACAACTTTCTGTGCGTACAAAGATGTGCATGAATGATATATTTTCCGAAGAACACCAAAATTCAGTTATAGTATTATCATACTCTTTTGGGCTGCTTTACATCAGCAGATTTGCATTTGAAGCATATTGGTCAAAATTTAGTGAATTCTTAAATATCAGGTAAGCAGACTGGGGTCTTGTTGTGCTTGGATGAGGTGGAACAAAGGGGCATTTGACCAGAGAATGTTCAAGAGGGTCTTTTTGTTCCGTGCAATATAAACAAAACATATTTTGGTTGAATCTAAACTTTTGCTGCACATGGCCAATGTATGAGTGACAAGCTTCTCTCAAATGTGCATTGGAACCTAAACTGCATGTTGGGTGTTCTATTAGATTGTCACATTGCAAAACATCAAACTCCTTACTCATATTGTAGAAAATGTTGCAGTTATCAAACATCAATTCCCTCAATATTTCAGGCCTAGTGTTGTTCAACTTCAAGAGCTGGAATATTTTGAATTCAAATGTTTTGTTGCATGTAATCAAGGAGGGAATTGACAGAATTTCGTCAAATCCATGACAGAGGGCGCAGTACTTGTTGCGGAATATTAGTCCACCGCTTTTAACCAATTGCTGCAATGCATTTGAACAAGACAAAGAAAACGTGTTATTGTCCTGATAATCGTAATCAGGACACTTATCAACGATCAGGAAATATTTCAAAGCAACTTTCATAGTCAATGTCGCGTTCTGCCAAAAACCTTCATTGTCACGGATACGCTGGCATGAGGAAAACATTGCGTGTGATTTCTTTGATAGTATCAGATCGTGGAGTTGAAAGATGTCAGTTGGCAGTGGCCTGGCCTTGCATTGAAACTCATAATCCAAGCAGCAGTTAGAGTGATAAAGACATTTTTCTTCACACTGGCAAATGTTGTGATATTCCTCCTCCTTTTCCCCACATCTGCCTTTGCAAGAGGTGACGTAGCAATTTGCAAGGTCTGGTATTGTGTTCAGGGTTGCTATTAAAACTTGCTTGTATATTTCACTGAAGTTACAATGACTTGATGAATCTCCAAGAGTGGCATTTTTGTTGGTACTCATAATGGTGGCATTATTATTTGAGTCCATAAAAGTCACTTCTGCAGCATTGACGGAATTACCCTTAATGAACCACACGTCACTCGAGTTTGTTTCAGCAAATGTTTTATCAGCAATACTCATATTGAAACTAATATTTTTATCATCGGGAAATTTAACATCAGCTCCTTCATTTTCTATCGTCATGTTGTTGACAGTTGACCTATTCTCTGTCTACACAAGGACTGTGTGTGAGCTGTTGGCGGAATTATTCAAAATGCAATTTGTAAATAAATTGTTTAAAATAATTATCAAGCAGAGAAAGAAAGCCTTCTTGTGTTTAGTTCCCATTGTGCAGATAATTCTTTGTAGCTTTGTAGCGGGATTGGGCCGTAACCTCTTCGGTTATTGGCCCCCCTTGTTGTCGTTTCTGGTCTTCAAGTCTTGAAGCTGCGCTGCCATGCGTAGATATTCAGGTCGACGGTGTATAATATTACCAGTGGCCAGATTACAATAAGTATAGGTTATTCACCTAGGGAGAGGCAATATGTGATTTATCCAGCGAGGGCGTTAGCCCGAGCTGTGATAAACACATATTGCCGATCCCGCGGTGAATAACCGGCTTATACCATAAGACAAAACTGAAACTTGTCGTTTGTTGCTGTGGGTTTTTTTGAGCTTCACTTATTATTCTCCCTTGGGAGGATAACTGGACAACAAAGAATATGGGTTTTATTGCAGTGAAATACTGGCTCATGATTGGCTGACAGAGGTGTCGAATGGTATAACATCAGTTAAAAACCTTCACTCCAACCTTCCTGAACAAAAAGTATAAACCAACACCGTGCGTCAACTAGATAAATATGAATATACCTTTATGGATGTTATAATTAAGAAAACATTTTTAAAATTTTTTTTCTATTAGTTTTTTTTTTTTGTTAAAATTTCATTTATTCATGATATGACTCCCGATGGCTGTGAATGACTGATATGTTTAAAAAGCAATGTGGATAAATGCCAAGCTCAGTGGACCTTTACCTCCACTGTTTGCGCCCCAACAAAACTGGTTCAAGGTTGAACGACATGTAGTATTAGGGCAGAGGGGAACGACTCACATGTTGCTAGTTTCTCAGTCGGCCCGAACACAGGCTTTTAAATACTCGGGGTCAAAGGTTCAAAGTTGAACGACTATGCCCCCATAGGATTAGGTTATCTCTTAGGTGGAAAGTCATATATGAATTGGTTTTATATAAAATAACAACAAAAAACAAGGAACAACTGTCGTGATGATTGGGGGTGGTTATTAATGAAGATGATTATTCTGAAGTATGGCCCTATTGAGCGAGGTAATGATTTTTCCTATAGTATAATCATCTGGGTGACACCCAATGTGTCACCCATCATGGAGACACTTGTGCAAAATAAATCTTTTTCCGTGTTTTTGGCGGAAAAGGGCTGTGTGCGTCAATGGGGTGGCGACTCCATTATTCAAATTGCACTTGGTTAAGAAATCATTTATGTGATCGATGGTGAGTTCTAGATCTATCTGCATTTGATAGTACGATTCTTGGTATACTAATCTCGATGTTTTGTTACTGGCGAGTCTGTGTTCATTCCACACTTGGATCTGCATACTTGGAATTGTGCAGAAGATAGGGACAGCACCCTGATCAAAAATAAATTTCTCAAGGGTCGTAATTTTGTTCTTAATGTTAGCTATAACACTGCCATCGCTCACATAGATCACTTCTTGATAATTTCTACCACTCAGTTTCTTAGTGATGTCACATATTCCAGTAAAAATATAATAGTGGCTACGCTCATTGGTGAGGGGTGGGTGATGATAAATAATGTGGTCCTCGACGAGAGACCGACAGGTGTCAAAACCTCCCCCTGCTCTTCCCCAAAAGTCCTCCACCTTTTAGCATTTACTCTTGGCCCTGGAACGTTTAATATTCAATACTCTACTGTCTCCAATAAGTGCATTCATCTTGCTAAGGTTCAGTTAGGAGACTGGATCTGAGAGGAAGTATTCTGTATCATTCTTTGTATTTGTAACAAATAGTAGAATATCCAAAAGGCCACTAATATATTAAATCCATGCACAAAAAGGGCCGATTTCAGGCGGTTTAACAGTTTCAAAGGATACGGTAAATTTCTATATTGTGATCTGATACCAATATGGAGAAGTGGACACTTTACATGTACATAATATTACTCACCTCAGTAGGCTTATTTTGAAATGGAGGATAGCAAGGCAGATCAAGGGTCAATTATTCTATGATCATCCTCCTGTATCGTTTGTCAAAGGTTGTGAAACAAAAAACACAGAGATATAGCACATAATGTTTACATTACAAAAACGAAAATACATTTCTGGTTGAAGTCAATGATTGATTAAAAAAGATTTTATGATAGAACGCACTATGTAGTGCTGAATCAGACTGTTGAAACTTGAAACCCAGGAGAGGTCTGACTGGGAGTGGTCAGTATGGGGAAGAACACATGCGTAATTTTGTACACTAATATACTCCGTTCTCAATGTAACATTTCGAACAGTTTGGTAATTAGAAATGGAATTCAAAAGGAACATTTTCCAACAGTAGGGCCGGTTCTACCATTATAGGCAAACTAGGCGGTCGTCTAGGGTGCAGAGCAAGTAGGGCATCTATTCAAGAAGATCAATAAGACTCGAATATTTGCAAAACGTCATGAAGTGCATGAAGTTCATCTTAGTGCCAATTAGATGTTACTAACACACTTTGGGTTGAATCATTTACAATTCCTAAACCATAATTTGTTATTTCTGTTCTCCTGAACTTTAACACACAACAGTGATGGAAATGGGGGGGAGCTCGGGGGAGCTGAGCTCCCTTGACCAAAAAACAGGGGGAGCTGTACCCTGCTACAGCTCCCCCAATCATCTGTGGTGAAATTACAATTATCATGTTACTTTTTCAGTCCTCATGGTATTTTTGCCCCATAATTATGCTCTGGTGGAAGAAATCTTTTCAATTTAAAAATGTAGAATGGTGAGCCACTGCGGCATGAGCCGAGAGCTCCCCCGACGAAAATTTTCCATTTCCATCACTGACACACAATGCAAATCTCTAAAAGGTTGGTTTGGTTCTGCTCTGTGTGATTGGTTGTTCTTGACATACAGATACCTGCCAACAGCCTCGCTGACAATTTCTGTCTAATGGCCTTTGTAGCTTATAGTATTTACTGATATGCATTATCACAGCACCATATTAACTTTTGCCATTATCAGCCATTTTGTATTTGATAGCTTTGTAAATACAATGACACAGGCGAGAATATTGACAGCTCCAAATACACATTAAGGCCTTAAATTTCTACCAATATTGTTTTGAACGCCCAGTGATCAGTTCATTTACGCACAAGATCATTTCAAAGCAGGCGACATTTATAGACAGTCAGAAAATTACGCTGTTACAGATAGAGAGTATGGAAAGTCACACAGTCAGCAAGGTTTACTCCTATTTACTGAGGATTTGTGGGGTGATTCAGTTTTGCGAAAGGAGACGGAACAGATACCAAAGATGTCTGTGGTTAATTTCCATGATTTACAGAATCATCATAATCATGGGACTGTCCATGTACCTCTTTGGGCTACTGGCTTATACTGTAGCCAACTTATATAGTGGATTGCTGATCATCATTATGGTTTTACACAATGCCATGTTCTATGTTTGGGCGATTTCTGTGCTATTGTATTTCCCCACCTGCTGGAAGAAACATGCAGGTGTTAAAGTGGAAGTCGAAGTCATTCCAAAGAAAATCGGCTGGGTTTTTATTATTTTTGGTCTGATCTCATTTTTCTCGGTGGGCTCCATCCAAATATACCACGTCCAACTGGCAGTGGTTCGTGATGGAAGTGAATGTTTTAACAGAGATAAAGTCAACAACATTTGGAGAAACGTCACGACCCCAATTGCCTGGCAGGAGGTCATACAATGTCTGTATGTATATGCCGCCCCTTTTCATGTCTACACGTATCTTGCTACGTTGTTACCAGTTCTGTTTCTTGGCTTCATCTACTATGAATCGTCATTGCCTCTGAAGAATTTTGTCCGAGAGTTAAAGAAGAAGAACTTTAAAGAACCAAATGCCATCCTCCTCTTGATGAACCAGTACACCGACCTGATATCACAGAAAGATGCTGTTAACGAGACGTGGGGCAAAATGCTGGCCTTGAACTTGTTGTGTCTTCTCATCGGTCTTTGCTCCACCGTCTTCTTGGCCATTCGGTAAGAAAGAGAAGACCTGACTAGTTTTGTTTAATTTCTTTAAATGAAGTTAGATGGTTGATAGTGTATAAATATGTATGCAAAATTAAATAAGATTGGAAGTACAGAGATTCTTCCAATAAATTCTGTGAACTATGTTAATTTTCTTTGCACATTTTAACGATATTTGTCAAACATTCTCACATTAATTTTGTGTGTGTTGCATGCTTTCCAGATACGGTGGCATAGATGCCAGTCTGGCAACTGGACTGCTGTTGTTCAGCATGGTATTGGGGTTTTCAACACTGGTTCTGGGAGCTGTCAATGTGGGACATTGGGTAGGTGTTTTGAAGTTGTTATATCATATCTTATATGCTCATGATTTTTTCTTTTGCCTCTGTTTTCGGTAGTTTACGACCCGAGAGCCGAGGTTTTGGTTGAGGTTGGAGTAAGAGAAAAATTAGCAAAAGCAAAATGTTGTCATCTATTTACACAAAACTATTTTGCAATCTCCAGTTCACAACCCATCTTTGACCCTGAAAAACAAAACGATTTTAAGAGAGAACAGGTCAAGATTGTGCCTATAATGTTTTTGGTTTCCTGAATAAAATAAGAGAAAAAACAACATCTTCAGTTCTTAACAACAAAATTGTTAGATTTGCCATTGGCTACAGGTTCGTTGCCACGGTGGCAATGGATAAACGCAAACAAAATCAACATTTTGGCTCAACTCTACTTCTAACTAAATAAAAGTGACAACGAACAGTTATTTCCTTGGAGCGTAGATAGGGTTCTCCCCTGTGGTAAAGTAATTCATATTCTTTATGCAGGTCCAGGCACCGAAAGCTGTGCTCAATTCAATGGACTTGATGGAAATGAGTGACCAACAATTGCTTCAGGTAGGTCTCTTCATTGTTGCTCTCATCTCATTGACATTATACTAGACTTTTTACATGTAAATATTCTATTAAGATTCGATGTAAAAATAATTGCTCTTTCAGATGTCTCACTTTGTTGAGCGGATTAATTCAGCATCTGGCATCGATGTGTGTGGCTACCTCTTCATGGATAAACCAACTGTCCTAACTGTAAGTGCATAACTTCTTTACTTCACCTTTCAGCACACTGCAATTAATTTAGTGGAGCACTTCATGGAAGAATTCCGATCGAGATCTTTATGTTTTTTATTGGTTCTTGGTGCCACCAGCACATCAAATACAAAGTAATCTTTATACGCTAGAATCTTCTCCAAAGAACGTTTACTGAGGTTGTAATCCAGATTATTTTAAATGTACTGTGTCGAATTCATGAATAACTAGATAAATTAATAATGGAACTATCGTTTTTGCTACTTTATTTCTTGTCTCATTAAAATTTTTACTTTCAAAATTTCTTTCCAAAAAGATTAAAAGGATAAACGCCAGAAAATGTAAAAAATAAATATAAAAACAATTGCTTAGGGACCGTTCCGAATTGATGTCTTAGTTTTGCCCAAGGGGATATCAACTTTTCACATGTGTGTCACGATGGAGGCTACTAAGTTTTGACAACATGTCCAAAGGGAAATTAACAAAAAAAAAAAAAAAAACGGGGGGGGGGGGATAACTAAAAATCTGCATGAAACTCAAGGGTATCTTTATTGTTTTTTGATGGGAAGTTCAGGGAAAACTCCTACCTCCGATTCATAAACTCTGAACGGTCCCTTATAAATCCTTTCTTAAAACCATACTGAGTTTAAATATTCACATACTCATGTTGCCCTTTTGGTTCCAGATTGTTGGAACCTTCCTGGCTTACGTGATCATCATTTTCCAATTTGAACAATGTTAAAAACCCAATTATTTACTCTAAATTTAATTCAAAATGTAATGAAATCATATGAGTCTATAAAAAAATTAAAAATTCCTTGTTACCAAATTACCCGGACTTCTCAGTATCTGTACATTTGTTCTCAAGTGTGAAGTTTTTTATTGAGACATATTAGTCTATTATATATATAAATCTATTCATATATTAAGAAGAGCTTTCATTTTAGTATACCAACATAATCGGTCTACAAGGAAACAGTGTCATCAATGCTTTCTTTAATTTGGAGAGAAAGACGCGACAAGAGCGGGAACGAGGAGACAAGAATATATAGTGGAAGGAGGTTTGTGACACCCAGAGGTGAAGAAAACAGAAGACACACTAAGAATAGATAGGAAACCAGCGAACAAAGAGGAGAGAAGGTGAGACAGGAAGAAGCTGTGAAAGAAGGAAAGACATGAGTGAAGGTTAGAAGGATCATGAGATACACACATGGCCTGTAACATAGGCCAAGCAACAGCGAACCCACGCTTCTGCCCACAGTTCAATCTACCTTAGTGGGTACTAAGCCCGCATTAAATGAAAAGATAATTTTTCGGAATTTATAAATTGCCATTTACATCAATTTAGTGCTAAAATTTGTTTAACAAACAAACTGGAATGTGCTAAATACTATTTATCCTTAGTGAAATAAGTTTATAGTGGCTGGAGAGAGATTTGAATAATTGAATAATTACAGAATACAGTGGAAATGTGTACAATGCATTCTTGCTCCTTTGTCTCTATATAATTGGTGCTTTACGCGTGAATAGGGACAGACACCTTGTATACTGTATTTGGAAGCAATATTTATACTCTGCATCAATGGTTCTACCATTAACACCTATATATAATTAATTGTCACGTTATGTAAAGAATGTAATGATACAAAACATCGAACTACCCTTTTCCTCGATCTGTTGTCCTTATACTTGAGTATGTGAACAACGAGATAATATTTAATCTCCAATTGGCACAGCATTTTACAATGCAAACTTTGGAGCTGCCAGAAAACACATTAATATAAAGACAATCTCAAAAATGTAAAATGATTTTGTAATTGAAGCAGCAAACTTTCAGCGAAAGACATCTTTGAAAGGCACAGCTACACCATAAAAGTGATGTGTGTAATGCATTCGTGGCCACGTCTTGGCCTGAAATTATCTATATGCCCGCTGCCCTGCCATCTGCCCGCGTGCCTGCTTGGGTATGTAAAACCATGGAAAGGCCTAACTAGACTAATTTACACATATTATGGTGCAGTTTCATACATGTACCAGGAGTAGGTTGTGAGCTGTGGATCGGAAACCAAAAGTATATTTATTTATATTTTTCAAATTTTTCTAAATATTTCAAAAAGTGTTAAAAATACCTATAAATCGGATCATCAAAAGGCAGTAAAGATCATATCTATATTGGTAATATGTGGATCAAATTTCATCCAGATACATGCAAGAGTGGCTGAGTTTTGGCATGGAAACAAAAAATAATTATTTGTAATACTTCTTCTCGATATTTCAAAAAGCATAGAGTATCCATGAATCACACCATCAAAAGGCACAACTACATCTAATAGGTGATATGTGTGTCAATTTTCATCCACGTAGATGCAATAGTGGGCAAGTTTTAGCCCAGAAATGAAATTTAAGATATTTTTTATTATTTTTCTCAAGATTTCAAAAACTATAGAATAACCATCAATCAGACCATCAAAAGGCACAATTGGACCAATATAAGCTATGAGTGTACCAAATTTCTTCCGTGTACATGCAATAGGGATTGACTATTGATCCGGAAACGAAAAAATTATGTGTTATCTTTTTTAAGTATTTGAAAAAGTATGGATTGTCCATCAATCAGACCACCAAAAGGCACAACTAGACCACAATGGCTATATGTCGGCCAAAAAGACTTTTCTCATGTAAAATCAGCACTTTTGAGTGTAGCTTGTGTTCAGCAGCAAACTTAATATTTTTTCACTGACTTGTCTGATTATTCTTTGTGTGGCGACAGACTCTGGGAGTCCTCTGTACCACATTGTAGCAACGCTTTTAAACACGGGTTATCCTAAAGTGGTTAACTAATATACCGTAATATGGGGTGAATAGGGACACTGGGGTGAATCGGGACAGGATGGGAATGTGTTTTATTTCTTAAACTACAACTACATGTACTTCTATTTAACCCAGGTCCATAATTTTTGGCACGATTATAGCAGCCATTGTAGCTCATGTTGTGGTCGAGTTTTATAATTCTAACTGCAGGCAGTGAGGAGCTGCAGCACTTTAAACTTGGCCCAGCAGAAACTGAATTCCTCCTGCTGGTCAACACTTTGCTTGAAACACAAAATGCATTAATATTAGAGGCACCAATCTAGCATAAAACTTTAAGAAGCTATCTTTGGGAAATTAAAGGACCAGAGTAGTTGACTATATGTGAGATTGTGCGTGTTTGGTCATAGGTTCAGATCCAGGGCAATGACATAGTTTCGGAATCAACAAAAATAACCCTACTAATTTTAATTTTAATGTACTAGCATGGCTTTTTAAAGAATATTATTGAAATTGTCACCATTTATATTGGATTTAGTTTAGAATTACCTATGTATGGTGTTATTAACAGAAAAAAACATATCTTGATACTTTTTTTACATTTATCACATTTTTAAAAATCTGCAAATTTTACATGTAATTTAGTTAAGATTTTTTTCAACAATTTTTTTTGCATGTCAAATATGTTTTCTAATGTTCATTCACACGTAGCAATCATCTAAACATAGCAGGAAGTATTATTTCATAGAAATAGAGGACTGTCCCGATTCACCCCAAAATAAGGGGTGAATTGGGACAGTGGTTTTTCATGAATAAATCGTTGAAATTTAAAGATATATTTTAATGCTCCTAGGGATATATATATAGTTGGACCTTCAGTTCGGACATAATTAGGCACCATATTGTCATTCATAAGTTGATTTGTGGCCATTCTATAATAGAAAAACGACCAAAACTGTCCCGATTCACCCCATATTACGGTACCTTGTTTTACAGGGTTACTGGGAAAAAACTCAGCCATGTTTTAAACTGACCTCATGTTTTATAATGACTAAATAATTTTCCCAGTAACCCTGTTAAAATATAAGATACAGGAGTTGACCACTTTAGGATAACCCATGTTAAGCGTTGATACAATCTGGCACTGAAGTTAGGCAATGGCATGTACAGGGAGCGGCAAAAAAAACTTGCACCACCAGCAGTTATGAATTGTAATTGTTGTATTTTCACAACCAAGGCTTCTATAATTACTAAAATTGGTAGTAATACGTCTGTATATGTCTAAATTGACATTAATGATGTTTTGTCTTTCTTCGAGTGTTCCATTCTGTGAGATATGTCATGTAATAACTTCTACTGAAGTAAAGTCCCCCCCCAGGTTTCAAATGTTCAGATATCAGCCTTGTATACACCTTAGCATTAATTTTCTTTCATAATTTTTTTCCGAGGATGAGTGCCATCATGCCATTTGCGCAAACCAGTCCAAAACCAAAACCAATCACAGAAATTGGACTAAAACTTTCAGATTATCTCTTCACTACCTCCCCTTCCTTAAACTCTTTTTTCCGGAAAATATCTTAAGTCTATAGATGCCAAATAGACCAGCGAACATTAGAGCACAGTGCATGTGATTCAAAGTGCCAGCAGCATTTTGAGGATGCCTTCAAATATTTAAAAAAGGAAGTAATCAAGCTTTAATTTTACACTGATTGACTTCGTTAGCATTTGTTCATGTCTTTGACTTCACATTCCAATTACTAGATGGTTCATTTCTATATTTTTTATTAGTTTGCTAAGGCCTTTTTGACTCCATGCATAGTGCACTTTGTTTTGCCGCACCCTGTTATGCAAGAATTGCTCATTGCTGCCTGAATCTGGTCTGGTAGAGACTGATGTGGCAATCCTTCTTCGCAGAACGTGGTTTGTTATTTGCCTCTCTGTTGTCTTTCACTAAATGATGCTGCATGGCAAATGATGTTTACCAAGCTGCGTTATCAAAACACTTGCGATATATGTTTTCGGGTGATATGACGATGAATAAAGTCCATCTATGCAAACAACAAACCTCAAATTTCCATCGATATAGTTCTAAGTGCTCAGCTGAATATTCCCTGACAAAAGAACATTGTTGGTTGATTCAGTGGAGTAATTGGATGCAATATCAATAGACAAATACAAGAAATGAATAAGAAGAAGACAGCCAGGCAAAATTGAAGCAGAAACCCATATGAATAAGAAGACAGTCAGATGATAAAAAGGAAATCCATAAACTAACATAAAGGCTAGAACAAAACCCAGAGCAGGACAGGTACATGAGTGACTGACGGGAACAGAGGCGAGCACAATATTCAAGCTTACACATACAACACAGGACCAAGCCTGATTGATTAGTCTTACTTGTTTCTAGCATATTCAAAGGTACCTTGCTCTGACTGAGCTTGGCTGACCTCATCGAGACAGAAAATAGTTTAC
The DNA here is from genome assembly GCA_026936325.1 of Platynereis dumerilii. Lineage (NCBI taxonomy): Eukaryota > Metazoa > Annelida > Polychaeta > Phyllodocida > Nereididae > Platynereis > Platynereis dumerilii. The sequence goes on from JAPTHN010000020.1 coordinate 12,480,285, forward strand.
TTTTTTAACTAAGCCAATCAGAGCAGTTCTTACAAATGTTACTTTTGCAAGAGCTGCTCTGATTGGCTGATTAAGAAATGACCTATTTTTTGTCAAGAAGAAGTTGGCAGGCCCAGTAAGATGAATGTACTGGCATAAGTAAAGAGAAGACCCTGTTAAGCTTGGAGCTGTGCTTGCAGTACCCAATCTTTTTACAGGCAGTTGAGCAACCTGACAAGAACAATAAAGGAACAGAACCTTTTTCAATGAGATTTTTCATTTAAATGCACGGATAACAGCCACTGATGCAGAAATTTACAAATTACTCTGAAATAAAGTATGGAAGTTCACATGGTCAACAGGATTTATATTAGTTTACTGAAGATTTCTGGGGTGATTTTATTTTGTGAGCGAAGGAAGAATACATACCAACGATGTGCGGGGATAATTTCGATGGTTTACCGAATCTTCATAATCACTGGTGTGTCGACATACCTCTTTGGTCTTCTAGCGTTTATCGTAGCCAACGTATCTAACGGCTTTGTTTCTGTCATTTGGGATTCACAGAATGCCATGTGCTATGTGTGGGCACTTATGGTGTTCTTGTATTTCCCTGTCTGTTGGAAGAAACGTGAAAGAGGCCAGGGTAAAGTGCAAGTCATTTCGAAGAAGATTGGTGGGTTGTATCTTATTTTTGGTCTGATTGCATTCATTGCAATTTGCTCTGCCACTATTTACTACATTAAGGGGATAATAGCTTCGTCGGTAAGCCACTGTTTTAGTGGTGATAACATGAAGGAATTATGGATTAACATCAGTGACCCAATTTGGAGTAATGTTAGTTACGCAAATGCATGGCAGAACCTCTTGAAATGTCTGTTTATGTATACTGCTCCAACTCATGTCTATAGTTATTTAGCGACGGTGTTACCAGTCCTGTTTCTTGGCTTCATCTTCTATCAGTCGTCATTGCCTCTGAAGAGTTTCCACAAGGAATTTCAGGAGAAGAACTTGAAAGAACCAAACGCTATCCTCCTCCTGATGAACCAGTACACCGCCCTGACAGCCCAGAAGGACGCTGTTAACAAGACATGGAGCAAAATGCTGGCCTTGAACTTGATGTTTCTCCTTATTGTTCTTTGCTCCACAGTCTTCCTGGCTGTTCGGTAAGGAATTTCAATTTGTTTAAACTTTCTGTGAAGAATCAAAATAATGGTGACGTTCAGGTGTTATAAATGATACTTTCTGATGCAGAAAGATATGTCTCCCCATGAATTTTGGCTTGGGCCCATTGAACACCCCATACCCCCCATACCCCACCTCCCTTGGACACAAACTCTGAATCCTTCAAACGACCAAATTATTGCGCATTTGTATTTTGCAGCTACAAAGGCATAGGTGCCAATTTGGTGACTGGTCTATATTTGTCCACCCTGACCCTAGGATTGCTGGCACTGGTCTTGGGAGCTCTTGCTGTGGACCATTGGGTAAGTAGATTACAGTTTAGGAAACACAGATGATAACTTTCAGCTGTTCAAGAATGGCTGTGGCAATGCAACTGCTGTCTATATTTGTCCACCCTGACCCTGGGATAGCACTGGTCCTGGGAGCTCTGTCTGTGGACCACTGGGTGAGTAGATTACCATTGAGGAAATGCAAATGATTACTTTTAGCAGTTTGGGGTTGCGAATGACAGTCTCTCCCATCCTGTTAAGTGATCTCTTTGCAATAGAGGGTGTAATGCAGGCAAGGGGGGGGGGATTAGTAGTTCCCATGCAGTACCAGGATCCTAATCCCTCGCAAGCAACAAAGTGTTATATGAGGGAGGTGAGAAAAGTACAATTTTTTCTAAAGTAGAAGAGTCTTGAAAATCGCACCAGAGACAATAAAACTGCATAGTTTGTTTCATAATACTTTCACGTTCTAAAGTAGGAGAGTCTTGCAAATTGCACCAGTGACAGTTAAACTGCATAACTTGTTCCATGCTTTTCTCACTTTCTAAAGTAGAAGAGTCTTGCAAATTGCACCAGAGACAATTAAACTACATAGTTTGTTTCATGCTTCTTTCACATTCTAAAGTAGGAGAGTCTTGCAAATTGCACCAGAGACAATTTAACTACATAGTTTGTTTCATGCTTCTTTCACATTCTAAAGTAGGAGAGTCTTGCAAATTGCACCAGAGACAATTTAACTACATAGTTTGTTTCATGCTTCTTTCACATTCTAAAGTAGGAGAGTCTTGCAAATTGCACCAGAGACAATTTAACTACATAGTTTGTTTCATAATACTTTCACATTCTAAAGTAGGAGAGTCTTGCAAATCGCACCAGAGACAATTTAACTACATAGTTTGTTTCATGCTTCTTTCACATGCTAAAGTAGGAGAATCTTGAGAATTGCACCAGAGACAATCTAACTACATAGTTTGTTTCATACTAATCTCTCATTCTAAAGTAGGAGAGTCTTGCAAATTGCACCAGAGACAATTAAACTGCATAACTTGTTCCATGCTATTCTCACATTCTGAAGTAGAAGAGTCTCTAAAATCGCACCAGAGACAATTAAACTCCATAGTTTGTTTCATGCTTCTTTCACATTCTAAAGTAGGAGAGTCTTGCAAATTGCTCCAGAGCCAATTAAACTACATAGTTTGTTTCATGCTTCTTTCACGTTCTAAAGTAGGAGAGTCTTGCAAATTGCACCAGAGACAATTAAACTCCATAGTTTGTTTCATGCTTCTTTCACATTCTAAAGTAGGAGAGTCTTGCAAATTGCACCAGAGACAATTTAACTACATAGTTTGTTTCATAATACTTTCACATTCTAAAGTAGGAGAGTCTTGCAAATTGCACCAGAGACAATTTAACTACATAGTTTGTTTCATGCTTCTTTCACATTCTAAAGTAGGAGAGTCTTGCAAATTGCTCCAGAGCCAATTAAACTACATAGTTTGTTTCATAATACTTTCACGTTCTAAAGTAGGAGAGTCTTGCAAATTGCACCAGAGACAATTTTACTGCATTGTGTCGGAGGAATGCTCTCCTGGTAAAATTCAGAAGTTAACAGACATCACTTGTTTCATGAGTGACAAGTGTAAACCATTGTGAGATTGTCAGAATCTTCCATCGAATGATTTGCGCCTTGCAAGCTTATTTAGGCACTGGTGGATCCAGGGGAGGTACTAGATGGCTATAGGCCCCTGCTCCCCCCATTTTGAAGAAAACATGGCACAACATGGGCCCTGTAATGCCAAAAAGATGCCCACATGCCGTGAATGAAGAAACTACACCCAGATCCCCCCCTTAGATTGCCCTGTCTGTGTCTGCCACTGTTAGGTTTGGAAAAGTCTGAAATAGTTAGTCCTAAAATTCTTTATCGCTTCACTATTATCGTTTCTGGATGATTTTTTAAAATTTCAGCATTATGATTAAGGAAATTTATAAGTTTACATGTATAAAAGCCCATGGCTTGATATAATTATAATTGTCACGTAAAGACACACCATGTATTCAAATTGAATTTTCACTGTGCAGGTCCATGCGCCCAAAGCTATCCTAAATTCAACGGACCTGATGGATATGAGTGACCAACAGTTGCTTCAGGTATGTTTTCAACATAAAGGTTTTGTATATTTTAAAGAAAAGACAAGACTTTTAGTTTTTACTGCTTACGTTTTTCAGAGACATAATAATCAAAATTGCAATTGTTTGATTGCTCTTTCAGATGTCCCACTTCATAGAGCGAATTAATTCAGCGGTTGGCATCGATGTTTGTGGCTATCTGCATCTGAATAAACCAACTGTCCTAACTGTGAGTACACAACTAACAAACACGTGATATTATCTTTCATGTGTTCATCTCATTGGTTCATCATATAATAGAGAAATGTTGGGGTTAGAACCCTCAAGACTTTCTTTGAATAGCCTTTTAGAATGTTCAGATTTTTTTGTTTTGTGAAATAAAATACATACTATTAAAAACCATTAAAACCAATTTAAAAAGTCATAAGTTTTTAGATAGGTTCATAATTCTATTTTTAACTTTACATTACAAACACAGGAACTTGTGTCAATAAGCATGAAGATAGTTGCTTGCAAATCTATTTCTACAATCATAAATTAAAATTTTTAAACATTCCTTGTTTCAGATTGTTGGAACCTTCCTGGCTTACGTAGTAATAATTTTTCAATTTGAATGACGTTGAATGACTTGATTGCACACCGACTTTTTCAACTGGATCTTTTAGCCTGTTGATGATCGGATCGATAATGATTGCGTAATTGATTTTGAGCAAAAAAATTGTCAGAATGAGCCAAAATTAAGTGTTGGGTTTATTTTTCCAGGTTGTGTCAAGTTCTAATTAATGCACATTTTTCTTTGTTGCCAGTTTAAGTGAAACAAAAGCATTCTTACACTCCCCGGCCAGCAGTTCAAACGCCTGTTATATTTTGAAATATCATTCTACATAAACAGATGCCTTTTATCATCGTTTGGGTAAATTTTCACCTAATGGACCGCTGAGCAGACTCAGCAGACCTTGTTTACTGACCACCACACAGATATGTGTGTTAATGTGTTACATATGATGCATGTATCTTGTTGATATTAAGCTGTCAATAAAAACCTACCACTACCACATAATTCCACCATCTGACTTATTGCACCGTAACTAAAACAAATGCATTTGCTAAATAAACACGAGAGCTTTAAATGTCAGTCACTGCTGGTTGTGAAATTGTGGAAGGCTCATCGCTCCTTATTGGTTTGTAAAATATAAATCAGTTGACAAGTAGGAGGCCACTGGCATCATATACGTGCCAGTTATATCCCGCGTTTGAGGGAATATGTGATATATCCGAGGCGTTAGCCGAGGATTATCACATATTCACGAAAACGAGGGATATAACTGACTTATACCTCAAACAAAACAAAACAAAAACCGAAGAGATTTAAAAAAGAAAATTAAACAAGAAGGATTTGAGAGAAAAAGAAAACAGCTACAAACAATTTGTCACGTGGGATTAATTTAATAACATGAAAAGAAATATTTGGGGGGAAAATGCAAACAAATATGGGGGGAAATGTATAATGAAAAAAAAAATTGGAAAACAATTTAGGGAGGGGATATGGGAAACTAAAAAAAAGTGTATAAAGAAAAAGATTGGAACAAATAATTTCGGTAAAAAATTAGGAGGAGGGGAATTGGGGAAAAATATATATAGGGGGAAAATTGTAGGCAAAAGATAAACTGTGGACAAAAAAATTGTTAACAATCAGAAGAATATATGTATTTGGATTGTTAGGTTTTAACCATCAGATGAGAAAGGGGGGTTGGAGTTTTAATAGACACTAAATTATGCATTTCATGGAAACTGCAGCAGTAATTGGGTCCATTTATTTTCAGTGTATGACGTCCTCATATATTTGTTTCTTAATCAAGCGAAATACCTCCACCACTTATTTCAAGACTACTCAAAAGGAATTAATTTATCTCACCAAAACAAGACAGACAAGGAATTATTTATTTTCAAAAAAAAAACAACTTCAAGATTTCCTCCCCCTCCCTGATATCTAATATGGTTGACCCCTTAGTCGTGTTATTGACATTAAAATCCAAATTGGGGTCAAATTAAAGGATTAACGGATCTGTTGTAGGTGTTCCGTTTTTATAATACTTCTGTTTTGTTTTTGTTGAACTTTTGTCGGTAATTCACTGTTTGGTACAGTTTTGCTGTTTGTGTTATGAGCTTTGTTAAACAATGAGGCTTATATATCTTATATACTCCCATGGGCGTATAAGTGAACAACAAAGAATATATGATATATACCAGCCAAATACAGGCTTCTGATTGGCTGATGGCTCCTAGGTATGGTATAAAGACTTATCTGGAATACAGGAATCGAACCATTACCAACTATGGATTTTCGCAAAGTCGACAAGAGTTATATAATTTTACTAAAAAAGATTTCTGGGATGATTTCGTTTTGCGACCAAAGACAGAATGGGTGACGAAGATTGGCGTGGTTCCTTTCGATGATTTACAGAATACTCATAATCATGGGACTGTCCATGTACCTCTTTGTGCTACTGGCGTTTATCGCAGTGAATATATCTGTCAGATTTATTCTCGTCATTACGATATTACATGAATGCTATGATCTATATGCCTAGGCAATTGTGATGCTCCTGTATTTCCCTTTATGTTGGAAGAAGCATGTGAGTAACCAGGCAGAAATAAGAGTCATATCGAAAAGAAATGGCTGGATGTTTCTTATTTTTGAAAAGAAATGGTTGGATGTTTCTTATTTATGAAAAGAAATGGTTGGATATTTCTTATTTTTGAAAAGAAATGGTTGGATGTTTCTTATTCTTGAAAAGAAATGGCTGGATCTTTCTTATTTTTAAAAGGAAATAGTTGGATGTTTCTTATTTTTGAAAAGAAATGGTTGGATGTTTCTTATTTTTGAAAAGAAATGGTTGGATGTTTCTTCTTTTTTTTGTGAAAGAAATGGCTGGATGTTTCTTATTTTTGAAAAGAAATGGTTGGATGTTTCTTATTCTTGAAAATAAATGGCTGAATGTTTCTCATTCTTGAAAAGAAATGGTTGGATGTTTCTTATTTTTGAAAAGAAATGGTTGGATGTTTCTTATTTTTGAAAATAAATAGCTGAATGTTTCTCATTCTTGAAAAGAAATGGTTGGATGTTTCTTATTTTTGAAAAGAAATGGTTGGATGTTTCTTATTTTTGAAAAGAAATGGCTGGATGTTTCTTATTCTTGAAAAGAAATGGTTGGATGTTTCTTATTTTTGAAAAGAAATGGTTGGATGTTTCTTATTCTTGAAAATAAATGGCTGAATGTTTCTCATTCTTGAAAAGAAATGGTTGGATGTTTATTATTCTTGAAAAGAAATGGTTGGATGTTTCTTATTTTGAAAAGAAATGGCTGGATGTTTCTTATTTTTGAAAAGAATTGGCTGGATGTTTCTTATTCTTGAAAAGGAATGGTTGGATGTTTTCTTATTTTTGAAAAGAAATGGTTGGATGTTTCTTATTTTTGAAAAGAAATGGTTGGATGTTTCTTATTTTTGGTCGGTTGGCATTTCTCACCATTTGCTCTGCCTACATTAACTACACCCAAAGACAAATAGCTTCATCGGGAAGCCAGTGTTTTAGAGGTAATCACATCCATGAAATTTGGAATAATATCAGAGACCCAAATGTCTGGCTCAACCTATCATATTGTCTGTATATGTATTGTAGCAGTGAGCACTGAGCAGCACTGTCCTATTGCAATTGGTGGTCACATTCAATCTAGTCATATCCCCAAGTCACTTCCACCATCCACTCTGAACATACATTCCATTTCATGTTCTACAACTGGGGGAAACCTGATTGGGTAACTGTAAAACTTTACCCCATCTTGCCTTGAACGGAATTTGTGTAATTTTTTTGCAATAAACCATTTTGAAGTGTTGAATAGATGTTAGTATGATCTTATATCTGACAAAGAACAACGAGTAAGTCAGGCCCCCATAGCATAAAGTGCTAGTACCAAAGATTTTTGAAGTTCTATTTTTCGGCAAGATGGGGTAAATGGGATTTCTGTTCTAATTTTGTTTCCTTATTCATCAGACGAATGAAAGGATATACCAACCAACAGGAATTGCGTAATTTCAGGCAAAATACTGTACACCTAAGAAAGTTTAGGAAGTTTTAGACTCCCATGCAAGCCTTCATTTAAATGCCAAGCGTTATATGCCCTCCGTTGCGCTTCTCAATTGAAACTTTTTGAAATCTACAACTGAATCACTGAAAGTTTGCACACAATCTGCTGAAGCTGAAATTTAGTTAAAAAAACCTATGTTACCACTTCAATGACATTGCTATCCTAGTTGTAGAAGACTAATATAGACTGCATGTTTTAAATTTTGTCATTTATAAATAAATAGCCGAAAGATCGGAAGGGTGAAGGAACAATGAAACACGGGAGTTTGTGGAAGTGTTGGGGGTGCAGGAATAATCCCTTTATTGGTTATTTTTTATTTTATTGGATCGCGCTGAAGGTTGCTTTTTAACCTGAGCCAATTGGAAACGCTACCGTTTTGTGCAATGTACATAATTGTATGTATAATTAAAATGGAAAAACACAACAACCATCATTTTTGTCTTGTGTCTTTAATTTAAACGCATTCCATTTCATGTAAGAATAAAATGGTCAAAAGTTCAGGAATGCGTTATTTCATATGGTGCAATTAAAAAGTATGTATATATGTATGCAAACATAAAACTGGATGGTCTGATTGTTTTTAGGCTTTCCTTTCGCAGTGTGTCCCGGTCCAGCCTGAAAGGGTGAAAGAAAGAAGTCACAAGGGGGAAAGAAGTCACAAGGATGAATTGAGAGTTCCCCCGGAGTTCACCCCCATTTCTAGGAACCCGCCGATATGCAAAAAATACATCAGCGAGATGTGAAAAATCATCGGCGGGATATCACAGATTATTAAAAAATCATACAAAAATTTCCAGGAAATCCCAGACCGCCGACGCCAAAAGACCTCCGTAACGTGACGTGTGAATGGGGCATACTTGTAAGTTACCATGGCTGCTCACACTACCTCGGCTTGCCTAGGTATAGGCTGATTGATGGTATTTTAATAAACAAAATTTGAATAATATGGAGGACAATCCAAGAAACCGATAAGGGTATTTGCGTAAGATTTATTTTTTAGTGAAAGGAAATATAAGACAAATGCTCACCAGGAAGACATTTAGCCCAGATTTCAAATTCCAGCCTGAGAATAAAGAAGAAAAAAAATCATCACGCTGTCTTTTTTTCTGTTTCAGTCAAGCACTAAATTTCAGAAGTAGGCCTACAAATCATTGAATATAGATTACCTGCATGACACTATATATATATACATATATATATATATATTAGGCTGATGCAAAAAAGTGAAGTTTTGAAATGTTAATGGGGCAACCCCTGAAGTTGTTCCAATATATTAAAAAACAATTCAGTAAAAATTTGAGCTCAATCGGACAAAAATAAGAGGGTGCTACCGCAACATGAAAATTAACATTAGTATTTAATGCAAAAATATCCAATAATTTGGCATGTAGCGAGTTCAACTATACCTGATGCACCAAACCAATGCGGCATGGTCATAATTTTTGGGTCTGGTTGTCAGAACACCGGATCAAAGCAAATTTGGATTATTTTTTACTTCTCCATGCTGCTACCACCAAACTAACAAAGATAAAATAGTCAAAATTTACCAAATTCGCGATATTTAATAACATTACCAGTTTCAATGACACAGAAATAAAAGTTGCTTTAATAGATGGAGCATGAAAAGAGCTTTAATTTGAATACCAACACTGCTATTCTCGGTCCATCTGACCTGGTTGAATTAGCTCATTTGTCATACACAATTATTTGCAAAAATTCCCAATATTCGAAGCACTGCTGTAATACAGTAGAACATAGCAATGTTGGTATTCAAATTAAAGCTCTTTTCTTGCTGAATAAGATGGTGTAACTTAGATGTGTGTACCTATGTTCCTGGTTATGTTATTCAATACCGCGTCAAACCTTAATGCTGTAAAAATCGGGCTAAATTTGTTGCTTTGGGAGGGCCCTGAGGCCTGAAATGACCGCATATTGACAAAATATGAATGGATTTGTGATGAGAAATGTGGAAAGCTTAAATAAGAAAAAAAAACCTTTACACTTGTGGGGGGTGCCCCATAGAAAATTCAAAAGTTAGTTTTTTTATGCGCAATCTGCATCACCCTAATATATATATATAGAGAGAGAGAGTGAGAGAGATCAATTACATTAGACTCAACATTGCAATAAAAATATATGTATATATAGACGGAGGTTAATTTGATTAAAAAATTATCTCTTAGATGATAGTTGTAGTAGTTTATTGACTGTTTAACAGTCCATCAACAAATTTGTACATTATACACCCAAGATTTCAATAGCTATTCAAAACTCGATCAAAAAATTCACAAAGAGTCTTTGAATTGTGTCCTGTGCAGAGTTCATTGATTGAAATAGCAACAATCTTGCGTTAAGATAATTATTAATTGCAATGAAAGACATTAAGTTCGTCTTAAACCAGAATCTGATGATTATAGATATTCTATTATCATCAGATTATAGATAATCTACCATATGATAGAATATCTATATTATATACAAAAATATAAGACGGCTATTACACAAAGAAATGGCATAACATGGATGCCGGGAAACCTTCTATGCAACAGTATCGTTCTCCATGAAAGAAAGGCCTAGTAGGCCTATTGATAAAAAGTTAGTCGAAGAATGATAAGTACTTACATCTAGCTGTTTGGAAGTGGCTATTTATTTTTATTTTATTTTACTCACTCGCTCCTCTCAGGATGGGTGACCTTGAATCTCTTCGGTTCCCTCGGCATCGGCTCCACCCTCTGCTTCAGGGTGTCGATGTAGTCATGTTTGCCTCGTCCCTTTTCTGGGTCGTCATCAACGACCCTCACCGACATGTCGACGACTGACTGAAAACGGACAATAAATCGGATAAAATCTTACAACGAAAATAAAAAGGACCAAGTTATGTGGACTCTCTTGAAGGTCTGACGTGCAGTGATAGCATACTCAATTGCTCATGGATGGTGGCTATAGGAGGCAACCGATTCATTTGCAAGATGTAATATAGAATAATTATTTTTTGTATTATATTTAAATAGTATATACGGATATAGACGGGGCTTCAGATTTGGAGACAAATGTCAGTGTTGTAGAGTTGGAATCTGATTGGGAGTCAATAATTATTTGATTTTTAGGTGGATTCGGAGTCAAAAATTAATCTGGTGAGTCTTTACAAAACAACATACTAAATTTTGGAACTGCATCAAAAATGTTAGCTGTAGGCTTATTCGATAACAAAATTTGGAGTTTAACTTTTTTTTCTGCTAACGACATGAGATTTGTGACCAATAATGCTGCTAGAGAACCATGCAGGATTTGAAGTTGGAGTCAAAAATCAGGAGACCTTAGTTTAAGAAGGAGCTTGAGTCGTTTTCTAAAAGCCAAAGGAGTCTGGAGTCAGAGTCGGTTCAATTGCTACATGTAGGGGAGACCGGGGTTAGCTGGCACACTCATTTTCACTTTTGCTCTGGAGAGCAAACCATACTATATATTCACACCAAATTCTAGCATGTGACAGTGAGCGTGTTTAACTCGATGATCAGCCCAAGAGATATTGTAAATGATTATTGAAATTTGTGTCACAGACACAAATGTCCAGAAAAAAATTTTGATTCAACTAACCCCGACCCCGGGGTTAGTCGAAGCGCCATAAAAATTTGGAGATAACTTCTTATAAAAGGAGTTTCCTTTGCATAACTGATATCCCTATGAGGACCACCAGCTTCAGTACAACACTCATTTGAAAAGAAATTATATACTGTAATTTACTACATTTTTTGTCTTTTTTTGGCAAAAAAGCTGGTTTTTCCGTATTTCCCTTTCAGGAATGCAAACATGCACTGTAGCTGTTCTAAACTGTAGTAACTCCAACTAACAATGACTTGCAAGGCAATTTGAACACTTGAAATCTTGTTACGGCCAACTCCACCTTGCATGATTCAACTAACCCCATCACAACTGGAACACAATATTGTCTTATTTTTCAGTCTTATCAAAGTCACACAACAAAAGGCTTCTAGGTGTGGATTAGGCATGCATTTGTTTATTTAGAAATAAGGTTAGTTCACCTGGATTAAAATCATAGCTATACAATAACCCCCCTCGAAGACTGAGCAAAGAAGTTACCAGAGCACCCAAAAAACAAACTTTCTTGCCTACAGAGTTAGCATTTTGAAATTTTGAATGAATAAAGGTATGATAACATGTGCCAATAAACAGGGTATCTACCAAAAGTACCAGTTTGGCCAAAACTTTAAAATAAAGCTGATTTTAGGCCATGTTTCAACTAACCCCGCGATTCAACTAACCCCGGTCTCCCCTACATGACTCCAGAGCCCTATTCATAGATACATAGATTCGTTCTGACTGTTCATTGTATTATAGCTGTTATCTTAAAAAAAACAAAACAACAACAACATACATATACATGTACTGTAACAACATTTACAACAATAACAAAGTTTCAATTTCCTTATTGTGATAGACAGGTCAAATGATATAAATGAATGATAAGCTGAACTTTGTTTTTATACACTTTATTATGACTGACTTGTTTTTTAAAATCAAGTATTGTTTTACTACATGTTATAAGATAACGTTTAGTTTCATAATTCATATGTTGGAAACAATGAAATGTTCATCAATTCTAAGTTTCAGTGTACAGTATACGTAACAGTAACTGAGTTAAAACTTTCAAGGAAATTGATGATAATGTATGATCATGCTGCTGCAGACAATATTCCTCAACATCCAACATATATATATATATATGATTTTTTGGTCATGTTTACTGAGCTAGATGATTTGGATCATTGGTGAAGATTAACTCCAATTTTGAAAATATGCATAAAACCCACAGGATATATGAGTAGAACAGTGAAGTAAAATGCTGTGTATCCCAACATTAACATGGTCTGTAGCCTGCGGAATGGTTCCCATCTTTTTGTAAAATATTACAAATTCTTGTATCATGTGTATTCATAACTAGTAAAGCCCGTCAGGGCACATACACTGTTACACAGGCATACATAAATTTGAAAAATGTGTTATGGGAGAAAAAAAATTTGAGGTAAAAAAATTGGATTTTTTTTTAGTAATTGGAAAAAAGTAGCCCAGTTGCAAATTTTGCAGGAAACTGCAAAAAATAATGGACACAATCGAGAGCGTAGAGCTACCTGGCCGATCAAGGCAAAAACATAACTGAACTGAATTGAACCTAGACGTCTCGGAACAGGGACTGAAACATCCAGTAGGCTCTAATGGGGGTGTGGTTTCTGATGGGGGTGTGGTCTCTCATGGGGGTGTGGTCTCTCGTTGGGGGTGTGGTCTTTCGTGGGGTTATGGTCTCTCGTGGGGGAGTGGTCTCTCTTTGGGGTGTGGTCTCTCTTTGGGGTGGGTCTCTTGAGGGTTTGCGATCTCTCCTCGAGTATAGCGAATGCACTGAAAATACTGCTTAGTACACGAGGCAAGGTGGTCTTGTAACAGGAGGAGGTGTTCGTATAACGCAGGGACCACTAGCAGCAGAAAGTGACCATGGAGATTGGGAGAACTAACTTGCGGTCTAACAGGATTGACACGGGTGGTCTCACATTGCAAGTTGGTGTATGACCGGGGGGGGGGGGTGTTAATCATCACAAGGATGACTCTTATCATATTATTCAGATAAGTTGCACCCATGAATTCATTCTCTTTGGTCTTTGGAAGGCAATTTGTGAAATTGACCTCAGGTCCTGTGGGAAAATTGTAGTTCGCAAATGTCAAATTATGTACATGTATGAGTTGCAGATTATAGAATTTTGAACCAAGGGCTGAAGCCAGATTGCTGTCAAATGAGTCAAACAATATATAGATAGTGGATGGTAAGGAGACCAATATTGAGTTTTATTGGCCGAAGCAGTAATATTGGTCGAGGCCGCAGGCCGAGACCAATATTATCTGCTGAGGCCAATAAAACTTAATATTGGTCGACTCAACATCCTCTATTTGTTATATTCTGCACCAAAATTTTCAGACTTATACATATTTTTAAATAAAAGAGTTGTCTGTTTTCAATTTGAAATTCTTAAAAATCACTAACACAACCCTGTTTAGCAAATTTTGATTGACATTTATACTATTTTGATATAGGCCTACAGTTTTTTTTCCATCTGAAATATTTGGCTCACCAACTTTGCCTTTCATAATATGTGCAAAAGGAAATCAACAAAAAAAATTCAGATTTCAAATTTTTCGAATCGATCAAGCAGACTGAAATTTTACATCCATCTATCTCCATCTGTCTAGATTTTTCTGTCTAGATTTCTGTCTAGATTTCTGTCTAGATTTCTGTCTAGATTTCTGTCTAGATTTCTGTCTAGATTTCTGTCTAGATTTCTGTCTAGATTTCTGTCTAGATTTCTGTCTAGATTTCTATCTAGATTTCTATCTAGATTTCTATCTAGATTCCTATCCAGATTTCTATTGAGCTGTCTATTGAGCTGTCTATCAAGCTATCTACCTGTCTATCATCTAGCTGTCTATCTATCTTTCCATCCAGCTATTTACCTAGCTATCTATCTGTCGATCCGTCTATCTATCTATCCATCTATCTGTCTGTATATTTGTCTATCAGTCTATCTTCTTCTTACTTCATGAATATCCTGATTTTTTTTTCCTTTTAACTCTATATATATATTTCATAAAAGCGCTTTTATTCCTTATTGTAAAAAAAGTTTTTAAATGAACGTTTTAAACTACTTTGATACTATTTTAATGCTTAAATTATTTTTATGATTTATTTTTAAAGTTTTAAAGATTTTCTTGTGTATTTTACATTCCATTCTATACAGCAGACAGTTAGTATTCAGTACATTGCAATTCGGTTATCTTGCTTGAATTGCTTTTGTTCAAAAAGATTGATTTCTGTACACTGCAAATTGGTTCACTTAGAATGTGACACAAGTTTCAATTGGAATTTGTTCAATTATCCTCAATAGCGATTAGCACCCTGATAACAGGAAAGTTGCTGTGTTTCCTTCAATAATAATTGAGCATTTGTTGCATTAAATCAGGTGCGTGTGCACTGAGGACGCCAATATAGCCTGGCGCCAATAACACTCTCAACACGCCAATATCGTTATTTATTGGCGTAGCACGTTGTGGAGAGAGGTGTGGTAAACATCACACTCCGCATCCAAAGACTAGTTTAGTTTCCCAACAATATTAAGTTTCCTAGACCTAGTCAATGGGCTCACTCCACTGACTCTGCCAACTCTTCTCAGGTATTCAAATGAGTTCAATAATACTTCCAGACAGAGGTGGTAACACTTCAGGTTCAGATTCAAGACTAAAGTTTATTCCCAAGTTCACAAGCACATTCAAATTACAGTGTGGCCAGGCCCTGGGCCCTTGGTCTTAAGGACCAATCACAATCCCAGCAGGCCTGTGACATCACAAGATAATCAGTCATGCATACACACGGGGGGTCACCAGTGTGGAGAGAGGTGTGGTAAACATCACACTCCGCATCCAAAGACTAGTTTAGTTTCCCAACAATATTAAGTTTCCTAGACCTAGTCAATGGGCTCACTCCACTGACTCTGCCAACTCTTCTCAGGTATTCAAATGAGTTCAATAATACTTCCAGACAGAGGTGGTAACACTTCAGGTTCAGATTCAAGACTAAAGTTTATTCCCAAGTTCACAAGCACATTCAAATTACAGTGTGGCCAGGCCCTGGGCCCTTGGTCTTAAGGACCAATCACAATCCCAGCAGGCCTGTGACATCACAAGATAATCAGTCATGCATACATCAATGTTTAGGGCTAGGTCTGGCTTCAGTGGCCTGCCTCCTAGTGGCACCAAAGACTCTTAGACTACCCTCTACCCACCAGAGCCCCCTGGTGGCCAATTCCAGACAAACATTAAAGATTTCACCCAGAGTTGACTCTTGGGTGATTTGATTCCCACTGCTAATTATTTATTAATTACACCCTGGCCCTTTGTGGTGCCACAGTATAGACATACCAAGTGGGGTAATTACAGATATGCATATAACATACCCCCTCACCCCTCTTCTCTACACAAAGGCAATTAGCAATCTACTAGACACATTATACTTGACCCTGGGGCTATGGGTCACACTGCCCTAACATAGATATAGATAGCTGATAGTTCTGTGTGGGGTTTTAACATACAACATTGACACTAGATAATAATAAGCATTGATAACAATAATTACAAACAGTTCAGACCTCAATTCTTTACAACGTGATTGATCTCGTGTCACTTGATTGGCTCACAACTTTTGGTGCAGAATATCTATCTTAATAAAGTTCATGTTCTTGAGCCACATATCTTTCACCTTTAGGATTGAGGAATCTGGGTGGCCCACGACCGCCAAATTCGCACAGGGTACTTACATTGTCCCAAAGAGGCACCAGAGGCACTTTTGGTAGTTCCACGGACCCTAAATTTGTTATTTCCATCTTTTCATGAGCTAAAAATCTTTAAAATTTATGGGTGTTAAAATACGGAATTATTTCATTTCTTTGATCAGTAATTGCCTTGTTTTAAACTCATTTAAAAAAAAGACCAAACAATATTTAAATATTAATAACCTACCCGATTTTCTGTAAACTATTTCCTGTTTTGTTTTTATCACCGGTACACTTCCTGAATATGTTGTCACTTATTATTAAACTTAATGTATGTATATCAAATAATATTAATCCTACAATGTTTTTATTTTTAGCCCTAGTCTTTTTGTTTTCTTTTTAAAAAAAAAAAGAAATTGTTATTGTTCATGCTGTTCATGTTCCTTCTACTTATATTATTCAATTTATGTATTGTAATTGGGCAAAATATGTCCACCCGACATCTGCCCCCAGATGTAACTGTTATTTTTATTGTTTCAATACATACATGTATCCTGTTTACATCTGGAATAAAATTGAATTGAATTGAATTGAATTGAATTGCACAGCAGTTTTGAAAATCCAGCCTTGAGCGTCATGTTGACAGTCTGTTATGCGCATGCGTCGTAACCAGGTAACCGTCCGCCATCATGAGGCTCTGTTATGCTACGTTGAGTTGCCTAGCAACCTTAATAGGGCATGACGTTATAACAAAACAACCCAAGTCGGGGTCACTGAGTAACAATATCACGAGCTGTTGTGTGTATTAATATCACTCGATGTACCGGGCGAGAGTGATATTAATTCACACAACAGCTCGTGATATTGTACGAAGTGACCCTGACGCGTGGTTGTTTTGTTTTTATCACCTGGTTTTGCCTCAAATTTTCAATTATAAAGAGGGACTATTTTCTGCCATTACAAAAATGTGACGTCACCATGGAGCAACAATGGAGGTGATGTCACAATCCTATTGTTTTGGCCATTGCTTGGTTTGTGACGTCATCAGGCATTTGAAATGCCAGTGATGTCATAACCATTGTTAAAAAATATTGCCCTTGAAGGGTGGTATTTTTTACAATATCATAGGCCCTGATATTTTGACTGTAAACAGTGATATTCACAGCCAACCAGGTGATAATATAACAAAACAACCCAAGTCAGGGTCACTGAGTAACAATATCACGAGCTGTTGTGTGAATTAATATCACTCGAGCCCGCAGCACTTGGCGTGACGTCACATGTCGTGACGTCATTGAAAGTGATGATACATGTCCACAGCAGCAAACCCTCCCCTGACCAAAGATTACGTCTACTCTTACTACGGTAGACCCAAAAGTCGCCACTTTTAAAATAGGCCTATCCCATTATATTTGGTGTCATTGGATTCGCTTTGAAGAGAAAATTCCAATGATACTAAAATCACCAATATTGGACGAGTCTGGACCAAACCTCACATTTTATTAAGAGAGTTTGCTTCATTATTTTTTTTTATAAATTGGACACAACAGCAATGAATATCATCAGACATTTATTTCCCATTTTTGATATGTTCATCATTTGATCAAGTTACCCAAGCTGAGTCAGCCAAATTCAGAGAGACTAATACCCCTTTCACACCAACTTCCTACAAGATTGTATGAGACAATTATTCGACCAACCAGCCTCCAAGAAGGCATAAAAATTGATATGTAATGAATCAGCAACCATCAACAGTCATCAGCAACTGTAGGCCTATGTTAGATTTTTTGGAAACCAGTAATCATCCACCAGTCACCAGCAGTCCAATTCCAGTTCATTTGCATACTAAATGTGGCGGATTTAACAGTGCACAATCATCAGTTCCTTGCTTGCCATTACCTCTGTGTGAAAGGGCTTTAAGCCAAGTAAAATATGTTGGCTAAATTATATTAAAGTAGACTCACTTAAGTAGTCAACTCAGGTTACTGCACATCAAGTCACCCAGCTGACAATGCACATGAAGATCACATGATTAACAAGGACAAGGGGGTAAAATTGATGAACATGACAATTACCCCACATTTTCATTGGATAAACATTGTGATGCCTGTCTGTCACCAGATTATCACTTGATAATTTTACTTAGATAAACATGTGAATTTAGATCTCAACAGTGTGTGACCCAGTGGGCTTTTCTAGTTATTTGATATATAATAATAATAGGCCTAGATGCCATTGTACTATTATCAGATACAACACCATATTTTAAAGTCAGACTTCTGAAATTCTTCATTTTTAGAGAAGGTATATTCTAAATTTAGCTACAGCGGAAATAGATAGGTCGTGTCTACATAAATGAAGGTATTTTGTGGATCCAAAAATTCTAGGTATTTTGATACTTAACGGTGGATAACTCAATGAGCCTTGTCACGAAATTCTTAAAATGAGTAGAGCTAAATCGATGATTACAGCGAAACACTTTGATATAGTATTAAAGTGGACTGTGGCACTGTGAAAATGGCACTTCATAACTCATGGTAGCTGATGAAGTGTCATCCTCTCCACTTTCAACATGGGAAACATAGAGGCCGTTTGATTAGTCATGATCAAGAGTAAGCCATTTGACTTCTCATAACAAATTTTAGAGTGAAAATCAGATGTATAATCCTTTCGTTTGGCTGTCACCAACAAGTGGGATAAGTCTCCTTCAATCAAATTAAGATTGAAAGTATTGGGTTTGATCATGACAAATCATCAGCATGATGACACACAAAGTGCCGTTTTCACAGTGCCACAGTCACTTTAATTATTATCAAAGTGTTTGGCTGTAATTACTCACGGGAAGTGGTCCGTTGATGTGGAACCTCATTGGGTTGCTCAAGTTTGCCACTTTGTCCCCGAATATCGTGGCGTCCTGGTCAATAATGGCCGCCGTTTGTATTCTTCCCAGGGTGCAATCGGATCTGTTTCAAGTAGAAATATTTGAAGAGAATTATTTCCTTGAATCTACGCTTTGACTTCGAAGCTCAATACATTTCACCATGTCAGTGTAAAATAATTCTATAGACCACTAAAACTGTGGGAATCCTGAATATTCGGGCAAGGAGGCTATTAAAAATCGATACTTCCTTATATATATTTTATTTGAAATTGTATGAAATCTGGATTATGAAATTTTGGCTAGAAATACATGAAATCACATTTAGTCCAGGAGCCAACCTCTAAAATTGAGAGTTTTTGGCCCCCGACTGTTATATTGACAATTTTAGACTCGTTTCGGAGCTGAGAGTCTAAAGATTCCATTTTTGATGGGTGGCAAGCTCGCACCAATCGCATAACGTCACAAAGTGGAGCAGAACGTCAAGACCTCCATTTTTGGGGGAAAACCATTAAAATCATGTTTTTTGGCTCTTATTTGATCAATTCTCATCAGAATTTGACCAAATTTGGTACACATGTTGGATTTAACACCACTTAATGGGATTTGGGGAAAAATTCCTAAAAAGTGCATTTTTTGAAATATTTTGAGTTCATAATCTATTTGTAGAATGCAATTTTTCAATGTTGGCTTAATAATGTTTTTTCCTGTTTCAAGAAAATGACAATATTTGCACGAGGTTTGCACCCATTTTAATCCTTACAATCTCAGCTTTCCAATGGTATGAAATTTATAGGTATTTATAGCACTTGCAAGGAAATATTTGGTTGCCAAGCAGCTAAAGTCATTTTTTTGGTGATTTGCGGAAAAAGGTGAAAATGCTATTTTTCTCCTTTAATTTGATGATTTTTCATCAGAATTTCATCAAATATGGTTAATATGTTGAATTCAACATCATTCTATGGGAATTGGGGGGTTAAAACTGCAATAAAATGCATTTTTTGAAATATTTTAAGTTCATAATCTTTCTGCGGAAGTCATCTTTCCAACTTTGTTTGATAAATAATAGGGCCTAACTTCACTTTTTTGCATGTATTTTGTACTCATTTTAATCCTTGCAATCTCAGCTTTCCAATGATATGAAATTTATTGGTATCCATGGCAATGGCATCGAAATATTTGGTGCCGAGACAACCATAGTCATCTTTTGGGTGACCTGCGGAAAATGGTGAAAATGCTATTTTCCTCCTTTTATTTGATGATTTATCATCAGAATGCCATCACATATGGTAAATGTGTTGAATTTAACATCAGTTTAGGGGTTTTGTTGGAAAATTGCGAAAAATTGCATTTTTGGAAAATGTTTTGAGCTCACAATCTTTTTGCGGAGGTCAATTTTCCCTCTTTCTTATATATATAGGCCTACATATATATTGCCCATACTGCTTCAAGAAATTCAATTTTGCATGAATTTTGCACTTATTGTATTCCTTACAATCTCAGCTTTCCAATGATGTGAAATTTATTGGTATCCATAGCAATGGCATTGAAAATATTTGGTTGCCAGGCAACCAAATTCGTCTTTAAGTGATTTGCGGAAAAATGTGAAAATGCCATTTTTCTCCTTACGAGGGGTGTCCCAAAAGTTCTGACCAATTTTTTTGGCAGACCTCTCTATTTCAAATACTAAATGAAATTTTCACAGAATAAATTTCAGGTATTTGACCATCTATTTTGAAAAAATCAAGACTGTAAGAAATGTTTAAGTCACTGTTCTGTTACCATGGATACAAGAGGCCAGTGCACCCAGCGCAGCTCAATTTCTCACTTGAAATTCAGCAAATTGGCTGTGTTAAAAGTCAGAGAACTTATAGTAAAAAAGCAAATGATTGCAAGAAAATTTATATCCTGATAGCCTTGCAGTCTTTCAAGATATCTTCCATTAGGTTATAAACATTTATTTATATTTCAACCTGATCAGCTGAGGCAATTGCCAAAGGCTTTTTCCAGCAGTTGCCTAACAGCGCTTGAGACGGTTTGGCTGAAACAATCTGCTGTCGAGAGGCAGTGCTCAAGAACCTTAGGTTCAAAACCCCATCTTATCAGCTTTAATTACCAGATTTGGCCTTCTGTAACTTTGAGTGATACTAAAATTTATATACCAGTTCAAAAATTAAAGAAATAATAGTTATAACGAGAAATGAAGCAGTCTCCACATACACCGAAATTCCACAATTTAGGATCAGCCCAGTTTGGAGGACACAGGTGATCGCCTCAGCACATGGGTTAAACTGGTTAACTTTGACTTTAAATGTAAATGAAAAACTTTGAGATACTGTTAGGTATCCTAATAATATTTTTCATGATCATCCATTGCATATTTACAGTAAATTCCTTGGTTATTTACAAGCCTAGACACTTGGATTTGGCTTTAAAAATTAAGCTGCGCTGGGTGCACTGACCTTCTGTTTCCATGGCAACAGAAAAGTCATTTAAAATGTTCAAACAGCTACCATATTTTTAAAATAAATAGTGACATACCTGAAATTGATTCTGTGAAAATTTCATACAGCTACTTCAAATAGAAGGGTCTGCCAAAAAAATTGGTCAGAACTTTTGGGACACCCCTCGTATTTAATGAGTTTTCATCAGAATTTACTCCAACTTGGTGAATGTGTTGAATTTAACACTAGTTCATGGGATTTTAGCACACTTTTACAAGTGCGGGACAGTCGATGGGCTTCCTAATTTAACTCAGTTCACCTCATTGTCCTTCAAAATAAAACCTGGGCACTGCTTTAGTGTCTTTCTTCTGAAACGCAGTAGGGGAGACTGGGGTAAATTTTGTGATATTTTGATTCAGGGTGATTTTCCAAAAAACCAAAGCTGAATCAAGTAGTCTAAAAATCAGGTATCAGAATATAATACCTTTGCTATGCCAGGATCATACCAAGTTTCAGGGCAACTGGACCATTGGGAAAATCATGATAGGCATTTGAAACAACAATAGTCAAGTGGCAGAACTTGCCCGGGGGTTTGGGTGAGTTGTGCTACATGATGGCAGGATGTTCCGCTTAATTTTTGCCAAAAGACCATGTATTTCACATTTTTCTTCAGATAGTTCATTAGTATCATGACTTTGCCATGTCGATGATATGTTACATGAAACTTATCAAACATTTTTAAAAGAACCATTATAGGCAAAAATTAAAAATGTTACACACAGTAGAATTCTTTATTGTTCAATGACTGGTATGACACTATTAATACATGTTTTTCCTAAGTTTAAGTCATTTCACAACAAGCATAGGCAGAGGGAAACTTGCAAACAAAAACATGAACCCCAAAATTAAATCCTATGTTATACCATTTGCACAACTCACCAAATCCATGTGGCACATCTTACCCCGAATAAATTTTCTGGAGAAAACCGGTTGTTAAAAATAAATTGACAATGCAAGATTAAATTTATCTAACAACAGAAATGTTTTCTAGATACACCTCAAACTCCATCCTACCACAGCCTGTCTAGAGGTCCATCATCTTATTACAAATACCAAATGACTGAGTAACAAGAATGTCAGTCCATGACACTTTAAGTTTTAAACAACAAAAATTAATTTATGAGTGTAAATCTTCATTGCATTATATTTGGCAGTTTATTTTTTTCACGGTGGATTTTATTGGTGAGCAAATGTCTATACATGGGTGGCTTTGTCTTCTTTTCCCAATTTTTTATTTCACCTCAAGGTCCCAAACAGTGGGCGGCACAACTTAGCCTGCAACACAACAAACCCAGGTCTCCCCTACATGCATAGCAACACAACAAACCCAGGTCTCCCCTACATGCATAACATGTGTCTTAGGATGCTGAATAGCAATAATTCAGAAATTTCCCTTTGTGTTATGTATTATGGGACCACGCACCTTCATCTGGTATCATGTGGTATGACATTTGACAAAACAAAATTTAATATTGGTTAGACATGAGTTAAAATATGATTTTGAGCTGATAGACTTTCAATTTTTGATTGCAATTAAAAGATGTGTGAAAGGAACATCCACCTAAAATAATTCACAGATCACCAAGGAACACACATTTTTTTTTAATCGTTTAAGAACATAAAGGGTGACCCCTCAACTTGCATATTGATTTTAAGTGGCAGTGACAAGAGCAAAGCGAATACATTGTATGTTTATGCGAGCTTGATTCGCTTTTGAAAACGCTGGCCCAAAACAGAGTTTAATCTTTTTCCATAGGTTTTTTATTTTATATTTTTAAATTCAACTGTTTGAATACTTTAAGAATCATTTGTGGTACTCCATAGTTTCACTGTGCACTGAAATTCAATGTGCACTGTTTCCCCATCATAAAATACGGAGGTAAAAATATGGTTCATTATTACTTGTGAGAAAAAGCATTGAGAAATTGATTAATATTTAATATTTCATTTAAGGATGTACACAATTATGTCCTAGCAAAACCTTGCCAATAGATTATCTAAAAAACTAATGCTTCACTCTTATCACTAGACTCATTATTTTAGCCTGTTCTTGTTTAGTGCTAAGGGGGCCACTAATTCATCTGAAGGGGGAGGGGCTGCTGTTTCCGTGAAATAAATAATTTTCCGTCGAGGAAAACTCCAAGCCCCCCCACCCCCGATTATTAAATGGTCACCCCCTAATGATAATGAGCATTACAAAGCTATTTCAAGATTGTCTCACAGAACAATATATTTTGGAGTTCACCATTGTAGGATATGGCAACAATTGCTACTTGAAAGGGCGTCATTCGTGACAAGGTTAAGAATACACTTTCCTACATAAATATTTGAAAAAGTCAGCCTTGAAAAAAATAGGTCCTCGACTGTTGGCAATTATGTGGCATTTTCGTGATATACATATATATTTCACTTACTTATCGGAAAAATTAGTAGCCAAATGCTTTGACACTGTTGCTATGGACACCAAAAAATACCATGTCATTGGAAAGCTAACATGATAAGGATTCCAATGAAAATAAACTTCAGAACAAAAGCAATGATTTTCCGGAATCACAAAAAAGCAACACAAAGGCAAAAATTGTGTTCTCCAAATAGATTTAAAACTTATGCATTCAATTTCAATGTTGAAAAGGATGTCCTTTTTAACAATTTTAAACCAATCTCATGCACTATGTGTAACAAATTTGGTGAAATTCTAAATAAAAGGAGAAAAAATGCATTTTCACCATTATCGACAAATCATCCAAAAATGGCTTTGGTTGCTTGGCAACTAAATATTTCCATGCTGACATTGTCACCATGGATACCAACACATTTCATCTTATCAAAAAGCTGACAATGTAAAGATTAAAATGAGTGGAAAATTCATTCAAAATAGTGATTTTCCTGAAGAAGTTAAGCTATATGTATCAAACAATTAAGTAAGAAAATTGCCTTTCGCTTATTTGTTATTACCTCAAAATTTCGCAGTTTTCCCCGAAATCCCATAAACTGATATGAAATCAAAGATATTTATCACATGTGATGGAATGCTGAGAATGTAAGGAAAACAATGAGTGCAAAATTCATGCAAAAGTATTGAATTTCTTGAAGCAGAACAAGCTATATAGCATATACACATATAGGCCTAAGAAAGAAAATTGATCTCCCAAAAAAGATTATTAGCTCCAAACCTTTTCAAAAAATGCAATTTTTCGCAATTTTCCCCCAAATCCCCTAAACTGATGTTAAATTCAACACATTTACCATATGTGATGGAATTCTGATGATAAATCATCAAATAAAAGGAGGAAAATAGCATTTTCACCATTTTCCGCAGCTCACCCAAAAGATGACTATGGCTGTCTCGGCACCAAATATTTCGATGCCATTGCCATGGATACCAATAAATTTCAAATCATTGGAAAGCTGAGATTGCAAGGATTAAAATGAGTACAAAATACATGCAAAAAAGTGAAGTTAGGCCCTATTGAAGCATGATCAGCTTTATTTATCAAACAAAGTTGGAAAAATGACTTCCGCAGAAAGATTATGAACTTAAAATATTTCAAAAAATGCATTTTATGCAGTTTTACCCCAACATCCCATAGACTCATATTGAATTCAACATAGTTACCATATTTGACGAAATTCTGATGAAAAATCATCAAATTAAAGGAGAAAAATAGCATTTTAACCTTTTTCTGCAAATCACCAAAAAAATGACTTTAGCTGCTTGGCAACCAAATATTTCCTTGTGAGTGCTATAGATACTTATAAATTTCATACCATTGGAAAGCTGAGATTGTAAGGATTAAAATGGGTGCAAACCTCGTGCAAAAATTGTCATTATCTTGAAACAGGAAAAAACATTATTAAGCCAACATTGAAAAATTGCATTCTGCAAATAGATTATGAACTCAAAATATTTCAAAAAATGCAATTTTTAGGAATTTTTCCCCAAATCCCATTAAGTGGTGTTAAATCCAACATGTGTACCAAATTTGGTCAAATTCTGATGAGAATTGATCAAATAAGAGCCAAAAAACATGATTTTAATGGTTTTCCCCCAAAAATGGAGGTCTTGACGTTCTGCTCCACTTTGTGACGTTATGCGATTGGTGCGAGCTTGCCACCCATCAAAAATGAAAACTTTAGACTCTCAGCTTCGAAACGAGCCTAAAACTGTCAATATAACAGTCGGGGACCAAAAACTTGTTAAATAAGCATCTTTTTGGGGGTTGGCTCCTGGACTAATTACAAAGTGAGCTACAAGATGGCGGATCATGATTATGCAAATCAAGGATAGTGGATCACAAAATTATACCTCAAGGGCTGTTCCTCATGGGTTTTCCATGAGGATCACTGCAAAATGTGGGATATGATAGCTTACTGTGATGTTTTGTCCATTAGTATACAAATATATTTGACTGATTTCGAGGGCATTAGTCAAATCAATTTCCCTCGAGGGTGTGAGTGAAAACTATTTCACGAGGCAGAAAATTTGTAAATAAAAAAATGTTTCGGGAAAAAAAAATTTTTTGGAAAAAAATGTTGGAAAGAAAAAGTTTTGGAATAAAAGTGTTGGAAAAAAATTTATAAAAAAAAAAACTGGAATAAAAATTCGATTTTTCTTTTTTTGACTAATTCCCTCGAAATCACTCAATATACTCAAATAATGACTCACACGTGACCAGCTCTCAGCCAATGACAGGTCTGCTTTCATTGTCGAGGTATAATAAATTAAAACGCTTACTCTGATCTCTTGTCCATGCAGATGGTGAACATGTGGTCGCACCCCTTCTCCTTGCAGAATAGTTTCCCAATTGAATGGTCGCAACATTCTTTGCGCATATCGACCCCCAGTGGGTTCTCGAAGTAGATGAACTTCAAGAAGATATGAGCATCCGCCCATATGGTGGCGATCTGCAATGAGAAATTGTGCAATTTAATATTTAGATCTGGTGCTTCCTATAGTGCTTAGTAGTGGTAGTTTATTGTTTTCCCTGGGCTCCGAGGAGGGAGGGATGGGCCCTTGTCTTCAGACTGGCCCTTCTATAGTGCTTTGTGACACCACTAGGGGAGCTGCATTCACTGACAGCTCCCCCTACACTGATAACATTACAAACTTTAAAAATTTGATGGCAGCCATTTTGTCCGCAGCTCTATCGCGGGATGTTTAATTTTTCAGAAACAAAATGTGCCAGCCATGAAAATCATCAAAATCACTGAGCAAGGGGAGGGGGTTAATGTCTGCTGAATTTACTTGCAATGAATTAAGTTGTTGGTCATGCTGTACATATTGGTAATAAATTTAAATAGATGGTTTAAAACAGCAATGTGCAAGGCTGTATAGTAAAATCTATGAAGTGAAGGGTCATAAATGGATGTCTTGGGAGTCCAGTAGAACCAATTGATGTGATATGTAATAATGCAGTGAACTTAGCAAAATGAATTGAGATAGGCTATTCTCGCAGAAAAAACAATTTGTACTCACCAAAGTGCTGAGGAATATGGCTTTGATCAGAAAAGCCATGTTGAACAGCTTTCAACCTTTTCAACAGGTTTTAATCCCTGTAATTGACTCCCAAAACAATGTTAAAAGATGTTAAACAAATGATGTATACACTTTATGATGTACATAGAGCCCAATAGATCACATTTATGACTTCTGACAAAGCTGAACTGTGTATTAGCCTGTCCTCTGACCCATTGGCATAGATAATGTGTGCCAGCTTCCAAATAGACTGATGGGCTAAACAGTAAACACAGGACAGACCTTCACTGATGGACTTTAATGGGATCATTACATTGTACATTGTCATTGAACACTGCTATGTGTTTTACTTAATGTAACCTAATATCTCTTATCTGCCAATCTGGATCTACATTGGAAAACAAGTTGCTATTAATAAGGAAACTGCGATGGAACAACCATTTTCATCACTTCATTATTTTTTTGACGGAAACTTCCTTACAGCAGACGAACGACAAGTGCACATAGAATAGCACTGCCCAAGCTGATAAAACTCGTGGTTGACTGAGAGTTATCACGTGAAATTGCCCCTCAGTTATCACATGGAAAACTGATATGTTTTTGCAAACGCTAACCATGTGATTTGTCACCAGTTTTCTGGGGGGCAATCTTTACCAGTCAACCATGTGATTTTCTGGGAGGCAACCTTCACCAGGTAACGATGTGATTATCTGGGGGGCAATCTTCACCACTTAACCACGTGATTTTGTGGGGAGCAATCTTCACCAGTTAATCACGTGATTTTCTGTGGGGCAATCTTCACCACTTAACCACATGATTTCTGGTGATAAAATCACGTGGTTGACGTATGCAAATGCATAGGCTATCTGTTTTCTCCAAGATCTTCACCAATTAAAATTATTTGAGAAGAGGAAAAATCTCCCACCGGTTAACTTGGCTCTTCATCAAGCCAGTCAACATAGACTGTTTCAAGCAAGGACATGCAAAAAACAGGTACAGGTGTGAATTTAGAAGTAAAAAATAGTCAAAAATATATACCAATGACAAAAATCACGCTAAACATTTTTGTTTTGGTCCTGCTTGGGATCCCTAACTAAAAAGAGAGATAGAGAAACATTAATTATTGATTTAATGACATTAGAAACCTAGGGACAGGAATAGGAAAATGACCCACTTATATTTTATTACATGTATTCAGTTGGACAGTAATGCTACTTGTGATGAAATCTATCTGTGCCATGTTATTGTGACTCATTTAAGCAATTTGTGAAGTCATGTCCTACTTTCTATCCATGCTATCAAAACAGCTTCTGGTCTGAATTGTGGAATGTTACTGAGAAGGAGGCTCCTAGAAGCAGAATATTTATAACTTATAAGCGATAAAAAAATTAATGACAAACAAGAATGTAGTTGCATGGTCAGCAGCCTTGAGAAAACTGGCATTTTCTAAAACCGACGAGATAGTTACGATTATTTCATGAATTCCAATTATAGGCTATATTATCCCAGTGTTATTGCACCGGATATGAAACCTCAAATATTTTTCAGGTCCAATTTACATGCCTTCATTGCAATGGTACGCTGTGGTCCTGCTACTTTTCTAAAATATCAAATATCTGTGAAAATCTGAAGTACCTGCCTAATTGAATGATTTGGTAAAACTTCTAGGCCCAGGCTGACCTTGACATTATCAAAAAAATCTTCAATTTCCCATTGACGCAATTCCACGAATTTGTGACGTCACAAAACCACATCAAGGGTTCAACTGAGTGGTCAGGTGCATGGTTATTGTCCAGGGTATGATCTAGGGTATACATCAGCTGACTCATAGATCTGCTTGATGACGCAAGTGTGGTTCCATTACATATGACAAATAATAATTACCCGGGAAGATACACATTTTATTCTATGACATGACTTTATCACAATTTTTATTTGCTACCATGCTGGTGGGGGGGGGGGTACTAGAATCACAGTCACTGATTTATCATCTCTGGTCAACTGATCAATGGGCCTACCTCAGTTACATAGTGGTACTGGTCAAAAAAATAAAAATCTTAAATTTTAATGAGTACATGATTATATAGGCCATTAGTGGGAGACCATTTATATATCAAGGGGGGGGGGCTGTAGTTTTTTATATGAATAATTTCTTGCTCAGTTTTAGTAAAATAAATAAATAATTTTTTGGCAGTCTTGAAATAAATTATTTCTGCCACGGGTACTTCTTAATAGGGCGATGCTCTTTTAGGAATAAATTTTTGGGGACTTTGCGCGCTTGAAACAAGCAAAGTCAGTAGGTAAAAATTTCCCGCTGAGGAAAAACTCCAAGCCCCCCTAGAAATTATATGGTGGCCCCTTAGACCTACAAGTAATGTATAATCAATTTGTGATTACCGGTGACGCATGATCATGATTGTAAACACTGATAAGATTATATGATCATGTAGTATTCTTATCTACTCTGCCCCTTCCCCCTCACAATCAGTCAACGGCATCATTTAGTGTTCCCGTTTAATAACACTTTGTAATTCTGTGTGAGAGGTCTTTCATCATTCATTTCCTTTAGTGTTGTATAATGATTCTAATTATCTATTCAATAATTACAAATTATAGGTCTCTACAGTCTCTACATATTGTGTCTTATCTGTTGTGAATTACATCAATAAAGAAATTCAAAAATTATTTGTTCATTTTAATAAGGAAAAAACCGTGAAGTCTGAATAATACTAAATCAACAACTGCAATATATATAATATATATGTATAATTATTATAAGATAGCAACCCCCCTCACAGTTAACCAGAGGAGGATCCAGTTTTTGGAGCATGCTAAATAGGTCAGAGATCCACTTGTCACCATTGACACACTTGGATGACTTCTGGTTTCACTTGTTTCTGAACACATGGATCATGAAGATCATTAAGAATGGAACGAAGCTTTGGAATGGGTGTTGAATCATGAAGCATTGAAGGTGAGTTATTACATGAGAATCATTTCATTAATTGAATTTTCAAACTTCTGTGGTCTTCACACATACTAGTTATACTGTCATATACATGTATGTCTTTTTATGGTGTGGTTGTCATTTGTAAACATAAAAGTTCTCAGTTCTGTCATTGTTTGTTTGATTGGTATCATGATATCATGATATATATATATATATGTAAATGTATAGTGGTACCTACATTATAAACCTCAAGTCCCCTTGTGGTGCAGTGGTTATTACAGATCTCTTATAAGTGTGCCATGTTCTTTTCAACTGCCACAGTGGAGTTTATTCACGTTTGACAACTTGGCGGTTTACAAGTTGAAGTTGTGTCATGCTTGAGCAATCCTTTTGTTTTTGACAAGTTTGACAAGAAATAGTCCGGCAGACAGTCATGCTCGACTGGTTCAAAAGTTGTCATCTCAGGAGAACATGTCGCTTATCAACCATGACTGATCTTCAAACTTATAGATTAAGACTTCACAGTTTCCTCCAACAGTCAACAAAGAGATTAACAGAAATTTGATAAAAGAAGGAGACAACCATCTCCATCAGATGTCTATGGCGGGGGAGGGTTGGAGTTTTTGTTTAAACTTTAATTAATTATTGTAATCCACTTGGCCCTTACACGGCTTGATGCTCACCATCATAAAGTTTAGTATTAAATGATTATATAAATAAAATAATATTAAACCATTATCATCAAAACATGGGGAGGGGGGTCTTTCTTGCCTATTTTGGAAAAACAATGAATTCAGATTACTCTTATGGTGGACTTACAATTAGATGAACATGAAAGCAAGGATGAATGGATGGATGATTGGGGCTTTACATCCTGTATTTATGCACTTGGTTGGCCTAGGCTAATTAGGAGAGGAGGACGACACAGCAATGAGGCCAAGAGACCTAAGCAGTTGGATTTGAACTCAGGATCCCACAATTGGCAGTCCAGCACGCTACCACTGCACTTACCTTCCTGCAATGTCACAGAATGAAAAGAGGAAGGAAGGAAGGAAGGAAGCAAGGAAGGAAGAAGAAACAGGAAAGGCTTGATAGAAGACATAAATTAAGGAAGAACGGAAAAAAAGAAAGGCCAGTGAATAGAGATGAGAAGGAACTAAGGAAGAAAAGACAGAAGGAAAATAATTAATGAAAAGAGGAAATGGGATAGAATAAAATCTGAAGAAAAGACAGGATGGTCAAAATAAGGAAGAAACTGAGGGAGGGAGAAAAAAAAATATGAAAAGACGAAATACATATGAACTTGAAATAGATAGATAGATAGATAGATAGATAGATAGATAGATAGATAGATAGATAGATAGATAGATAGATATTATTAGATAGTTAGGAAAGTGTAATCTCATATTTATCAAATATCATACAAACTGCCAAAAATAGATAGATAAGTAAATTTAGATAGATAAATAGATAAAGAGATGGATAAATAGACAGATAGATTGATTGATTGATTGATTGAACTGGTTATTTGATTTGTTGAATGATAGGCTGGGACTGTAAAAATTTTTTTTAAAGAAATCCTGGCATTTTGTTATTTAAATATTTTAATAACAAAATGTTGTTGGTTAATCCACTGCACTTGATGGACAGCTCAGTATCTTTGTTTTGAGCCATGCTCCATTGAGCAAGCAACCCAAACACTTTTTTGGCTTCTTCAAAGTTGATAGTCAGCAAAAAATTATGTTTTTAATCTTTTTGTTTCTCACAAAGCACATCAATTCTGAAAGGCAGTCAACTTCAATTGATAGCATAATAATTGAGAGTGTTTTGTTAGTTGCTGGCTTAACATGAAATGCAAAGGAAACCTGAACTATTTCACATGGTGGATTATTGTACATATGACTTCAAAGTGAGTGAGGCGTCTGAGGCAGAAGGTGTCAAAAACAAAAGAAAGCATTAATCTTCACACAGGTTATCAGGTACTTGTTGCAACTTTGCCAAAGTGTAAGGTGTCGTGACAAGTTTGACAAACATGAATAAACTCCAGTGCTCTTGTGATGTCAGTATCAGCATAATGATTTCGCAGTTGGTATATTCGCAGTTTCAGCTGTGTCACTTGGAACCCATACTGATCACACCATTACAAATCCACAATAAGCTGTTAGATTGTTGCTCAACATTGATTATTCAGTTTGATGTTTTGAATAAATCCAAAAGTTACAATAACCAGCTATATTGCATGGATTTGTGTATAACTGCTATCAGTTTTAGCACTTTTACAACAAAATAAAATTCAATCACTCTCACATTCATTTGTTGGTTTGAGAGGTTATCATGTGCTGCTCTGTCTTGGCAAAAATAATATACTCAGAAACCATTCAGAATTTAAGACCTAAGACGGGGGGAGTTTTGCTTGGGGGCATCCTACTTATCACTGATTTCCAATAATGTTTGTTTGATGATCGAATTCTTAGCCTCCTTGTCTGGCCTTTTCCCAAATTTTTGCGGAGCAACTACACCTCCCCCTCCCCCCCATTTCTCGTCCTCCGGTATGCCCATGCAACACTGCCATGTTCACTTCCAAAAAATCTCCCCATCATCCCCATTCCAGTCATCAATTCTGAACAGTTTCTTTGGGGCAGATCTCACCTAAAAGGCTAAAAAGCCACAAGGTGCTGCCCTCAAGGAGAAATTTCACGACAGGATTCCATGAATGTCCATGATGGATCAAGCAAATGGCTCAAACATATCAGTTTCACCTGCTCCAACTGAATCAAACAACCATACCAATGAATGCAGATTAATCAATTGTTATTCACACTTAGCCCATAAGCCTGACTTGTTGGTAGCAATTGGAATTAACACTCAAGCTTGGAGTGTTAATAGTGATGTCAGTATTAGAATACTGACATCATCCGTGCATATATTCACATGGAACATGGCACACTTATAAGAGATCTGTAATAAGAATATCAGGACTAGATTGGGTGTGCTGAATCATACCAAACAAAAGGTTGTTTGCTCAAAATACTTGGCACTTATTGCAAGATTTGTAAATACTGTAGATTTGAGGTCTGCTAATGGGCAACCGAATGTTAAACTTCAATTGCTTATTGCAACCTCTACATATTAATAGATTTTGATGAAATTGTTACACAGTACCTTCTATCTATATAAGATCACAATGCAAAGATTCAAATCAGAGAAATTTAGAAGAAAATGTTTTTGGATCAGCCTAACACACATGTACATGTATGCAGTATGTAACCCTGGTATAATTGCAAGGGGTTTTAACTGTTGAAGTGACGCCTGTCTTTGGAATCATGACCAAAATTTTCAAACGTGCTGACAAATTTGAAATTCGAAAACATCGAAGTGATTCAAGAGATGATATCAGGAGAAATATTTTAATAACAGATAAAGAATAAAATACAATCCAAAGCAATTTTTAAAAGATTTTCGACCGGGAGACCGGCGCGATACTTTAAACCATTATTCTTAATGTATGTATCTCCTGATATGCTTGCAGAAAATATTGTGTCCTGTTTGTTCCATGTGTCCTTTGACAGCTGAGTTTGCACCCTCGCTTGATGTGTGTCCTTTAAATCTGATTCCTATGTTCTGACCAGTCTCCCCGATGTAATCGTCCTTGTAGTCTTGGCAGTGGATGTGGTAGATCAATCCGCATTGATTTTCCTAGGTCATCTTGTCCTTTGGTATGACCAGCAAAATCTCCAACAAATTGAAGGGTTTATGATAACTTGGGACCTGGTGTGCTTTGAGCAGTTTTAGGCCTTTGATGTAAGGGATGGCGTTGTCCTCGGTGCTGCAGTCTTGTCTGTGTTGTTGTTGTCTTTTGTTGTTTTCGTCTTTGGAATTTGCAGGATCCAAGGTTTATATCCAGTGGCTGCTGCCAGTACTGTCTTGATGTGTACCATTTCTTCTTCCTTGTCCTCCTTTGTTGAGATTAGGGTGTCTGCTCTCTTTTCAAACCAGTGTTCGTACCAGGGACCTTTGTGTTCGAGTTGCATGGTTGTTTGATGTCCAATTAAGATATTGGTCAGTGTGGTTTGGTTTATGATACACCTTGGTCTTCACTGTGAGTCGTCATTCAGGATGATCTCTATGTTTAAAAAAGGAATGCTCCCGTCGAAGGCCAGACTCAGGAAAGACACCAAGCTGAAACGGAGGTGTGATTTGTCAGTCGACCAGTTAATAAGATCATTTTAAACACTCACTCTGAAAAAAAGATTTGTGTAAAACCTGTTAGTTAGACAAAATGAACATTATATTGCGTCTTTTCTTGTTATTTTACATAATTTGCTTGTGTCTCTCTAAAATTTTGTGTATGTCAGACATGATTTTATGTGAAATAGACAATCCTGATAATTTTTGTGTGTGATTTGATAATTGAAATGTCGAAAATATGCTTACATTTCGTCTGAATTTACACAAAATTTTGGTAAAGAGTTTGGCATGGTTGTGCATCCCCACTTGAATCAAGTTTCTGCACATCATAACTATACAACAGCCCACAATTGCTAATCCAATGGAAGGTTTTGATGCTAAATGTGGTGACTGTTGTGGAAATATGAATATCGCTGGGTTACGTTTGGGTCGTTGCAACTCTTCAAGCAGTTTAATGTGTCAAAAATCCGGCTCTCTGATTCGTCAGATCACAGGAAGTCAGCAGTTTTACTGTGTTGGCGATGACTGTCACGATTTTAACTTATACCAAAAATTTGCAAAAAAAAATAGAAAAATTTAGATGTCAGTCAAAATCGTGACATTCGTCGGCACCTTATTATCGTCCTTATATTCATAGTTGTGGATGTTTCGATAGGCACTCTTTTTGGAGCATCTGCAAGATGTCTGACTTTAAAATATTGAGCTCTGTACGATGTAGAAGGCATAATGGGGGAAAAACAACGGCAAAGCATAGGGGAACAAGGGGCAAAACGGGCCGTCTACATATCATGCGAATGCCAAATAAGGTCTGATCCATGAAGAAGTACCAATACCACTTGCTCAAAAACTGAAAAGTGCTTTTTTAATAGTTCCAATTCAAATTTTTCCCTATTTTCAAAAATGCAACTTTATCCCGTTTTGCCCCATGCTTGGGGCAAACTGGAATTTCACATGCGGCAAAATGGGAAGAAATAAAGTTGCAAAAGTTCTGCAATAAATCAGCTGTTTTGATAACAGCCTAACTAAAAAGCGTGTTGACAAACAAAAATGCATTAATTCATGTCGTTGCAATGAAAGAATACTGCAGAATACTAAGAGTAAACATGGCAATAAATTATGAAATCAACATCTCAATACAGGATGGAATTATAGCTAGAGAATGATGCTAGTAATTCTACATTCTATGTAATTATTTGACTCAATTAATTATCTAACCATAAACATTAGGTTACAAAAGAAACAAAGTTAGTTAAATTTTGTGGAAATGTGACATTTTTTATGAATATTCACATAACTTTGATTTCCAGGTTTTCTTAATAATTTAATGATTTAAACTGGTATTGGATTTGACTATGCTTTTTGAAAGGTAGTTACATTCGTTTCAGTTTCAACAATACAGGGTTTTACACCTAAGCCTTAATCTTCAAGGTATTATTGATGACATGGATTAGATCCACAAATCTCTTCTTTTTTTTTCAAATTTTGCCTGTTGTATGGCCAGAAAATGTATCAAATCTCTCAAAGGTCATGGTTGAATTGACCCAATATCAACCTTCAACCTTTTCTAGGCAGAGATTGCCTTTTTGTGCTTCCCATTTTGCCCCCGCAGGAGGACTCCATCTTGCCCCAACCATGCAGGGTAGATTAATAATGACCTACTTACACATGACTTAGCACCAGACAACATTTTTTTGCTGAATACGCAAGCTTAGTAGTCCTCTTATAACACTGACTATGAATTATTTGGCTGGGAACGTCATTGGAGGTACTACACCATTTCAAAAAATTATGATTTTTTAAAGAAAATCGAGCAAAAACTTCAAATTAACATAGCTGCATACCTGTAACGCTCTCATCAACGAAACTTTCAGGAAAAGTTGGTCATGAATCCCACTTTATTATCCAACCGAAAAATTAGAAGGCAGGCCAAAACGTTCCAAGAAAACTTAAAAAACCATTTTGCCCCGGCTGTCCGTTTTGCCCCTCGTTCCCCTAGAGGTGTTTAGCTGATCTGTCTCATTGTGGGATTTTGACAAGTGTTTCTTGCAAAAAAGAGAAAATCAAATGCAATCAAATGGGGATGATTAAATTATTACAAACTGCCAGCGTCTGGTGATGACGGCATATACTTGAAATTTTGGCACCAATGGATTCAAAATGTTACCTTTCATATATTTAAAGCACAGTAATATAAATATTTATCAAAGGTTTTGGTGACATTTCCCTGCTGGATGCTAAATTGCATAATAACACATCAGGACGAAACTCAATCAACAAGATGTTTGACCAAAACCCACAATTTTGTGTCGGTCTTTGCAGTATCATAATTACAATAAAAAGAAAATTGCGTCATAATTTTGCAGACCGTCAGTCTATAAAAAAACCACAACAATTCATAGACCAATGTGGATCTAAGCAATTGTCTTTTAACCAAAGCAGTCGAAATAACTTTAATTATGATTTTAATCTTCTTCAGAATTTAAATCAGCCAACCAGAGAACAATTTTAAGGAATGGAATGCAGCTAGTAAAGGTGCTACTATGAGTCAATGACTCAGCAATTTTTAAGATCAAGATAAACCCAAAATACAAACTGAAAACCTGGTACATTTTATGACATTCAGTTGTGCAAGAACACATAAATGATTAAAAAAAACACGCCATTATCTTTTGTGAAAATCTAAGACGTCAGAAGTAGAAGAATACCAGTACAACCATGTAGAATTTTAATTTATCCAATATGCAACAAGTCTCATCCTTCTTAGTCACTCAGCATAACAGCTCAAATAAATTTATGTCCATGAAGAAAAAGCCAAAAAGTGACTTGCAGAATAAGCAGTAATTGTTACTACAGGGGAACAAGAAGTGCAACGAAATGACCATGTGGTTTGTTGTACAAGTGGTCTTGTGACAAGCAATTTTTCTATGCATCACTGAGCACTGAGCGTAAATATCTCCCAAGCTGAATACAACACTTTAATCCATAAGTTTTAGGAACACCTTTCTTCTATGAAATGCTACGTAACCGCACAACCTTTGAGGGAGGGGGGGGGGGAGTTGGATGTTTTCTGAAATAAATAATTTCTGGTTCAGTTTTCGGGAAATAAAGTACAGTGCAATCCTTTCTTGGCAGTCATATGGGCCTACAGATATTTCCGGATGGAAATATTTCTTAGAGAAATTGTGTTGTTTCATTTAGAAACAAACAAATTTGTGAATGTTGCAAGCTCTTTACTGTAAAATAGATAATTTTCCATTTAGATAAAAGTTCAAAACCCTCAAGATATCCCCTCTTGAAAATCGAATGCTCGCCCTTGAAACACCAATTTTTGTGAACAACATCTTTGTTCATACGTCTCACCAAATGCATTATTTCCCTGATCATAATTCATTTTTACCTGGAAGAAATATCTGTTCTCAAATAAAATGTAATAAATGAATTATTCCCCTTGCCCAGTGTGGTGAGGGGGTTAGTTCAGTTGCCCCAGCTCTGGGCAGCTGGATCTATCTTGGTCAGCAGTTTCAACCAGCCTTCACCCCATTGCTGTCATCTGCAGTCATAGTAATTTGCCTACTAGAGTTTGTTTGAATTTCAAGATTTACTACAGGCAAATTCTGGGAACCATTGACTTTTAATAATATAATGAATACAACCCCCTCCCCCCTTTCAGTGTGAGGCGTATGCATTATGTTGTCCTAACAAGTATCAGTTGTTGATGACAGTTGCTTCAAAGCATAACATATTATTGTAGAAGATTGTTTTGTCTGACTTTAATTGTAACAATATTGGAGTGTGATATACTGAATGTGCTCAGTCATCTGTGGAAATTTGTGACGTGGCAAAGCTACTTGGGCACCAAACACATTGTCATTTCGTTGCACTTCTTTTTCCCCTGTAGTAAGGCAATTTTGGTGGTCAATGTTTTTTTTGTTTTGTTTTAAAATATTTTTTTCTTTATTTTCTTAAAGTTTGTTGCTTGTGGCTTGCATATAAAATGAATCATTGTAAATGGATATATCCTTTACCAAATTTACCCCCAACTACTTTCCTCCCACTCAACGCTTCCATGCATGGTACCTGCCAGTATAAAAATCAACAAGTACGTCAGTAAAACTTTATCTGAAGTCATTCGAAAAAAAAAGTACAACACCATAAGTACAAATTCTTGCAATTGACATAAAAATTTATAAAATAAAAATGGATATTTACAATTAAAGTAATGTATGCACAAAATGACTTGACAATGATACACTAAAAAAGAAAGTAGCATTCCGAAAAACTCATGACATTAATGTGTCAGAATTCAAGAATGATATCCGCTTACATTTTGCTCAAAATGGCCCACAACAACAAATGTCTGATGACCTAAGCAGTCTCGTGTTCCTGTACAACTCAACCAAAAAGGTGCTTGACAAACATGCACCAATGAAGATCAAGCAAGTAACATTTCGAAAACCAACACCTTTCACAAATGCTGATATCAAGAATCTAAAGACCAGTAAAAGAAAGGCTGAAAGAAAATGGAGACGCACTGGGCTACAGTCTGACTGGGATATATTTAAGGAGAAACGAAATGTGCTAAATGAGAGACTCAATCAA
Organism: Platynereis dumerilii; assembly: GCA_026936325.1. Taxonomy (NCBI): domain Eukaryota; kingdom Metazoa; phylum Annelida; class Polychaeta; order Phyllodocida; family Nereididae; genus Platynereis; species Platynereis dumerilii. The sequence goes on from JAPTHN010000020.1 coordinate 12,518,915, forward strand.
CTAAAAACAGATGACCTGAAGTCAAAGATTGAGAAAACGAAGGGCAACTCAAAGGCTATGTTTAAGATCCTAAATTCTAGCCTTAACAGAAAACAAGAACTACCTCTGCCACATCACATAAACGAAGCAGATCTAGCCAATGATTTCAACACTTTCTATGATGATAAAATCAAGAAAATAAGATTGAGATTAGACACACACAGCGCAAGTACACATAATGATGCTGAGACATATTCAGGTCTGGAATTTAGTCAATTTAAATCACTCTCGGAGATGGAAATTAAGAAAATTATCACTGATATGCCTGTGTAGCACTGTAACCTTGACCCAATACCTACTTGGTTACTGCTTGAATGCATTGACGAATATCTTCCTGTCATGGCTAAAATAGTCAATACATCACTCAGAGAAGGGAAAATGCCAAGCGAACTGAAACATGCTCTAGTAAAACCGCTCCTTAAGAAAAATGGCCTTGATCTCATTAAGAAGAATTACAGACCAGTTTCAAATTTGTCCTTCCTGAGTAAAGTCATAGAGGGTGCTGTCATCAAACAATACACCGATCACCTTGCACTTGGAAGCCTGCATGATGAAAAACAGTCAGCATACAAGCAGCATTTCAGTACAGAAACGCTATTGACAAAAATCCACAATGATGTCATGATGAACATGAGCCGTGGTGAAGTAACAATGCTGGTTCTATTAGACTTATCGGCAGCATTTGACACAATTGATCATGACATCCTTTTGAAAAGGTTGAGAGACAAGTATGGTATTGATGGCTCTGCTTTAAATTGGTTCAAATCATACATCACCAATAGATCTCAATCTGTACTCATAAATGACACGGAATCAAGCAAACTGCCACTAAAATATGGCGTCCCTCAAGGATCGAAACTCGGTCCGATCTTCTTCAATTCGTACATTGCTCCTATAAGTGAGGTGGCTGAAGAAAATGAGGTTGATGATCAAAAGTATGCCGATGATGAACAACTAATCCTTTCCTTCAAGCCAACTTTTCTTGAAGAGGAAAATGCAACAAAGAAAATGGAAAAATGCATCACAGAAATACGCAATTTTCTTCACAAAAACAAACTCTGTAACAATGGTGAAAAGACAGAGTTACTTCTCATTGGCTCACCATTTCAACTCAAGAAACTTCACATGTCGTCAATCAGTGTGGACAATGTTGAAATAAAAGCGACAGATCATGCCAGAAATTTAGGTGTATTCTTTGATAAACACATGTCAATGCATAAGCAAGTAAACAAAATGTGTCAAAACGCTTATTTTAACCTTCGAAACGTCTCAAAACTGCGTAAGTCACTGAACAAGGAGTCAATCAAAACAGCTGTCAATGCATTAGTCACTCCTCATTTAGACTATGGAAATGGATTGCTCTATGGCTCCTCAAAACAAGTGATAAATAAACTCCAGGTAGCGCAAAACTCTGCTGTACGACTGATTGAAGGGCTAAAAAGACAAGATAAAGTTAGTCATTACAGAAAAGAGTTACACTGGCTTCCAATTCCTGCAAGGATCCAATTCAAACTTATGACAACTACATGGAAAGCGGTGAATAATCAAGCACCTCAGTACCTCAGATGTCTTATTCAACAAAAACCTGAAAATGACCTGAACCTCCGCAGCAATGGCAAAATGCTGTTAGAGGTACCTGCCACACAAAATCAAAACAAGTTTGAGGATAGAGCCTTTACCTATTCATCACCGATACTGTGGAATGGCTTACCTGAACATGTACGAAAATCAAGGACACTGGATAACTTCAAGAAGCGATTGAAAACCTATCTTTTTGCAAAATTTTACGGAGATATCAGCTAATCTAACCAAGCGCCAATGAGCAGTTTACTGGAATTGGCGCTATATAAGTACTTAATATTATTATTATTATTATTATTAAAACATGAAATGAAATGGCATAAAACAATGACAACTTGAAATCACAGTGTACACATTAGACAGGATCTAAACCTACATGAAGGACTCCATAACTGAATTATACCTAAAATCAAGTCAGTTAATTCTTTAAAAGCATAAGGCTATTTATTGTAGGGTGCATTATTAGTTATTTGTTGTTTGCTTGGCGGATACAGGATTTACCTTCCCGAAGAGAGCTGTATCTGGGCGAAGCGAAGCTGAGCCCGGATACAGCTATCTGAGAGAAGGTAAATCCTGTATCTGCCACAAGCAAACAACAAATTACGAATTTATCCGACCACATGGTATAATAAACCCCCAATAACAATGTAGTTCAGAGGTACTATGAACATCATGAGTGCCAGGTATGATGAGTGATTTAGAAGCAGACCTGACACAAATGATGTTCATAGCTGTGAATTAACTACACTGCTATTGGGATTTATTTATGTACCACAATGATTTTATCAGTGGTCTTTACTAAATTTTAGTCCGATAACTTCAAATGCTGTAAGATAGGAGCAGCAGATTGTTGTGACGTCACCAGCAGCGCATGCCATTGTGACGTCATGACAAACAATCACTGTCCATTGTTTGCATGACAACGTTAGATAATTTATGAGTGATTGTGACGTCATCACTGCAGGATACAGAAAATATCTGTACAGGCCAAGCAGCCTGACAGATACAGGATATATACCCACAGTTCTCAGCCAATCAGAAACAAGCATTGGCCTTGGTGGTCGGATAATAATACAGGACTGCTATCACTCCCTCATAGGCCTTCCGCCCAAAACATTTACAGCGGTATAGTTGCCAGGACAGACTTTCATGCATGAATATATGTTTTTCACCGGATTGATTAATACTTTTTTCTGAAAACCAATTTTGCAAAACTTCTGAGGTGCACTAAAATAATTTTTTTGGGAAATATAATAATTTCATACTGGTCCACTCTCACACGGATTTTACCCAGGTGCCGCATGCCTGGAAATGATACATTCATATCTTGTGATATTATGATAAAATTATGTAATAATATTATGATAAAATTATGTAATAATATTATGATATAATGATATAATGATGTAAAACATCTAATAAATATATGGTGATTCTGCAAAAATACTATTTTGGTTAAATTGTGGTTTTATTGAGTGTGACTCTTGAAAGAGGAAGTAATGAAAATAAATAATTCATATTTAGCAGCTTTATTGGAAACAGGTTCATTTAATAGACCAATTTTTTTATATAGACTATATTTTAGCTTGTTCCCCGTAATAAGATGATCTAAAAATTTTCGATGAGTTCTGAAAAACAAGACATTACATCCTTCCTTATATGGGCACGGATACTGTCGGATAGTGTATGATGTGCTTGTTCATGTAAGAATACTTTCCAGAGTGCCGTAAACATATATTATGAACATTATTGTTTGCAGCATTTCGCAAAACACTAATCTGCTCTGATCCGAAATTTAATTTAGTTCGCAGTTTGGCATATATATATGATCTTTGGAGATTGCCCAGATGATTGGTTTATCATTTTGATTCAGTTCATTCCGCGACCTCATTTTTGGGTTCTGGAGCATATGCTTGTGACAATGTCTCTACTGCCATTGCGTCTAATATAATAGATAGATATAGATATATTTATTTTGTCTTATTGAATATGTATAAACATTTTACATGATATTAATAGCAACAATGAACAAAGTACACAAGACAACAAGACGGGACACAACAGAGTTAAAATAACTATACCAAGTTGCACCCAGATTACAGATACAAATAACAACATACATGCAGACAAACATAAATATTTACATACAAGTGCTTTTTAAAAGACTTTGGATATTTCAAATAGCACTATTAGGATATTTGAAAAGGTCAAATATCCCCCAAGATGCTATTTGGATATTTCTTCAGACCCTATTTCATCAGATGATATTCCATCTTAAGCTTTGGCTGATCGTATGGAGCTTTGGCTGACCGTATGGAGCCTTGGCAGACCATATGGTGCTTTGGCAGCTGCCAATTATTCTCTGGGTCCTATTTTTGGTTCCAAAACACCCAGCAGAGGGGGCTTCAATTTCGGAGGCCCTGACATGCATGCACTTCAATGTACATTGGAGTGCCCTCTTGTGTTGCAGAAGAGATGGCAGTGCATGACAGCCCGAAGTTCTAACAAATAGTGTCCCAAATAGTTCCTAACCATGAGACACTATTTGGTCACTATTTGATGTAGAAGAGATGGCTGTCAAATATATATATAGTATGCCAAAGTTTCTAACATAGCACATTAGAACTTTTGGAAAAGATCAGTAGAAAATGTGGCTTGGTTGCACTTTTTGGATATTTCGTGAGGGATATTGGCAAAGCATGGTGAGGGGAGCAGATGTTATGACAGAGACCTATTTTAGTGTCTGGCATACAAAAAGCAGCCCGATCTGCAAATTGGTCATGAAGACTTTTCGGCTGTAACAGCATATGAATTTTTGCCTCCCGGCTGTGGGGACCTAGAAGTAACTGTTACTTTTAATAATAAGAAGCTGGCTGTCAGGGACAAGATAAATACTCAAAGTCTCCTTGACTGGAAATTCATGTTAGAACCCTAAATATTGCATGTGATTGTGCGTCTGATAAAAGGATCAGTAACTTAACCCATAATTACTAGTTTAAAAAACTTAGATGTTAGCCATATACAGTTACAACACTGGTTAAAAAAAAACTTCTGCTAAATGGAATCGATGTACCTTTTGGCAATTTGAGCAACTATATTTTTTAATTTTTTCACTTCAAAATCACCTGTGTGCTAGTCTATTTAAATTTGAACTAATTCTTTTATATTTTCAGTGTCAATGAATCCTTCACCGGAGCTGGACAAAATGGGGATTTTACAGGATGTAGATATGTTTGTAATGCACAGAAATTTAATACGAAGTTGCTGTTGAAATGAATCAAACGAAGGTCGAATGAATTGCCTTACCAACCTGCAAAAATGAATGGCCAAGAAAGGAATATACTGATCAGCAAGTACCAGTATCTTCTGGAGAATATTCGAGCGGACAAGCTATGTCCATACTTGATCCAGTATCGTGTCATAGACCTTGACGATAAGAGTGTCATTCTGTCGAAGCCGGATCAGACACGGCAAGCCGAGGTGTTGATTGACTTCCTATTTAGATCACCCTCTCCAAAAACATTTGAATTATTCTTGCTCAGTCTCAAGGAGAGTGGCTGGGAATTTGTGGAGTCTGAATTGGCCACAGCGTTCAGCGAGCTCCGAGTTACTTCCAATGGTCGTCCCAACCAGTCAAGAGAGTTTGACGCTGTTGACGGGAATGGAGTATCTTCTAGCAACGGAAATGACGATGGATGCCAATGTATTGACACTGGTGCAGGTAAAGTTATGATTCGTCATATGTCTGTCTGTATTTGTTAAATTTAAGATAGAGTTGCTTCCAGTTGGAAGAATATTTGCTGACCTCCTTCAAGATCAAGCTGGAGCAGTAACTCAGCTCTTGCCAGGACAACTTGGCCTATGTTGGAACCCACACTGAAAAAAAGGTTTGTGTGAAACAGACAAAACGAACGTTAGCTGGTGTCCGTCCAAAATTTTGTGTAAATTCACACAAAATGTATGTGTATTTTTGACATTTCATTGTCAATCTTGATCAAATTTTTGTGTGATTTGATCATTGAAATGTCAAAAATACACATGCCTTTTGTCCCAATTTACAAAAAATTTTGGACGGACACCAGCTAACGCTCGTTTTGTCTGTTTCACACAAACCTTTTTTTCAGTGCAGTTTCAATCATCCTTCGCCTCGTTGCCGTGTCCTCCTCCTGTCATAATTATCCTATTAAATGCATAAATACAGGAAGTAAAGCCACAATCATCCATCCATCTTCTTGTTTTTCTTGTGGTTATGTTTTTTTCAACTTTGCTTACTTTTGTGTCCCAAACTGTCTAATTTTCAATTTGTGTTTTTATTATTGTTATAAATGTCATTTATCGGTTTTACTGCCACACATTGCCAATACACTAAATCGACCTCTCCACTGTATTTATTGATTTCAGAGACTTCAATGAATGATGTGACACAACCTGTGAGCTACTTCTGTCGTAGAATCAGTTTGGAAACCCAGCTGAGCCAGATGCTTGAGGAAAAGGGATATGCCGTTCTGTCAGGTATGTGAACTCATTCACATGCCCACCCCTAAATACTGAATACGCTCTTTGGCTGTCAGTCTGTGTGTGGCCTTGTATATCTATGACAAGTCCTACCAAGTCACTTACTGACCTGCCTGTGCTGTTCAGTGACTTGGCCAGTAAAATAATTTAGTGAATATTACATTGTGTTAATATTCTGTCCTTTCAGGTATCAGAGGGGCTGGCAAAACTCAACTGGCCAGGCACTTCATATGCAACAAGACGGAATGCAATTCCAAACTGGTGTCTACGACAAATGGAGTTCGGATGGAGATTGATTCGAGAAATGAAGAAAATTTACACAGTGGAATTGAATACATGATGCAAGTGCTGAATATTAATATCGAGAATCCAGCAAAGACTGCGGATAAAAGGATTAAAAATGGGTTAAACACAATCTTAGGACACTTGAAGAAACTGAAAATCTGCTGTGGTTGCCACTTCCTGCTGTTTGATGATGTTCGGAAGGAGACCTATCGTTTCTTGACAAATCAAATGCTCAAAATGTCACTGAAGCAGTCAGACAATGTTAAGATATTAGTGACAACAAATAACATCAATCTGTATGATCTGGATTGCATTACCGTAGGTGGCCTAGAAGATAAGGAAACTCTTGACTTATTCAAACAAGGCTATGAGTCTGAAAGCAAGGATGAAGATATCATTGAACTGGGTAAACACCTCAGTTACTTGCCTCTGGGAATCGCAGTTGCAAAGCAAATTGTCCGAAAAAGACAACAGACTGTTTCGTGTTACATGAGGCAGTTACTCTCACCTTCAACGTCCAAAAAGTTGCAGTCAAGAGAAGCTCAAGTGTTTGTGGAAAAGGAGTACGACAAAGGATTGATGTCTGCTCTGACCATCAGCATAGGGGAAATAGAATCGTCATTAGATTCCGGATTGTTCAGGTTGTATGAGCTGACGGCCTTAGGATCTCATGTACGGTTTCCGTTGGGTACTTTGAAGATGTTGATGAACTGGGCTGACGATGAGGAGAAGGAGTTTGAACTTGATGACTTAGTTGAAGCAATAAAAGAAACGGCAGTCGGCACAATCAGCAGAGAGGGAGAAGAAAGATACCTAGATACCCACCAAGCGGTCATGTTGGCTATTAGGTTAAACTGGAAACCTAAGCAACTTCGTGAATACATTGGATCGTTTCTCCTCTTGATGTCGAAGGTCTGCATAAAAGACACTCGATTCCAAGATGCCTTCCGTGTGCAAGCCACGTTACTACCCCATGCCGAAGCTGTTATGAAGCATTCCCTCAGTTTTGATCACACCACATGTGGACTTCAAGTGGCCAAGATAAAACTTCTTGAAGCGATTGGATACATGTACGCGCAGATGAGCATGTTGGAAAGAGCTCAACATTACTTGCTCCAAGCACGTGACATCTTTGCCAAATATTTCTTGGACAATGATTTGTCACTCTTTCTACCTGATGAGATTAACATTGAAGCTCCTCTCAACATGAAGAAAAACGCTCAGTTAATCTTGGACAGACTTGAATTAACAACAACACAAATAAATGCTGATAACTTTTTGGAATTTGTGCTTGAGCGAACACACTTGCCAAATGATCGAAAGATGTGGAGGGCCCTTTTGAAACAAAAGTATTCAGTTCCCAACACTGATGATTTGTTTGTGACCTCCTCATTGTCGAAAGAAGACTATGAAATTCTGCAAAAGCACAACATGGCGCTTAGCGAGAGTGAAATACGCAAGATCTTCCTCCCTGAACTCCTCATCACCACAATTTTCACACTCGGCAGAATATACTTCTTCAAGAACTCAAAGGGCAATTATGTTGATGCTGCAGACGGAATATTATTGAGGTCATCACTTCAGCTAGCTCATGAATTGTGCCTCCTCATTCATGAAAGATACAATGTACCGTTAGTTCACTTGATGTTAACTAGACATTATGGGCTAATGTACTTGATGATGGAGAAAAAGGGGAAGTCCCAAGTGGAGCACTTGGAGATGTTACGTCAGGCTAAATCAAACTACCAGGACGTGCTCAAAGATTCTATGAACTACTTTCAAGGTGGCCTGTTGAAGAAGGTAGCAAATGAGGACTACAATGTGGCCGTTTGCTTACGGCAGTTAGTCCGATGTCACGTCAGGCTGTTACGAAATGATACCCCTGAAAATTGGCATCAGAATAAACAGGATGGGTCTGCATATGTACAAAGACTTAAGGTGATTCTCAGCAACAATAGAGACTTGTTTCATCTCTCTGGCTTCAACCTGAACATCGCCAAGTACTACGCACAAATTGCATTGCAGGAGAAATCGCCCAGAGACTTTGATGAAGCTGTTGAGCTTTACAGGGATTGCTGTGATGCTGAATGCAAGTCTGGTTACGTGAAATACCCCTGGCTTCTTGCTCTAAAAGGGCTAGGATATCTCGTCTTGCACTTTGGCATCAACAGCCGGGATCATTATGCAATACCCCTTGCAATTCGAAAGACTGAAGAATTTTTGTTCATGCTGAAAGGGCACAGTACGAGCTACCCATTCGAGTGGCGGAAGGGTTGCACTCTGTTGGGGATGCTCAAGAAATTTGAAGGTTCACTCACTCCCGGGTCTTTCAAAAGTTCCACTGATTTCCTTAATTCTCCGTCCCGATCCTTTGACGAGTTGGAATTCGACGGGACTGATTATTCACAATACTCTTCTCCTGATGGCAAGTACTTCAGCATTTAAAGACTACAAAAGATTAGTGCAATTACACACTGTAAGTTCAATAGTTTGACACTATGCTGAGTCACAATCAATTGATTAATTGGCAATTTAGTTGAGGGGGGGGGGGAAATTAAGCCTCTTGGTGGGGGGGGGGAGGGTCTTATAGGAGTGCTAGACTGCCAATCACTAGGTCCTTGGTTCGAATCTAGCTGTTGTCGGGTCACCTGGGCCTATGTTGGACTGCTGTTTCAACCATCCTTCATCTTATTGCCATGCCCTCCTCCTGTCCTGATTAGTCTGCCAAGTGCATGTATATAAATAAAGGACGTAGAGCCACAATCATCCATCCATCTGCTTCTTGATGAACGACAAATGAAAGGATTGTGTTGTAAATTCTCACACTTAAGTCATTCGTGACTCATCTTCAGGCTTCTTCTTGAATGTAAAGGTGTGTCGTGAGTCTCGCGACACATCACCAACTATTATTACTCACAAAGTAAAGACTTAAAATAGCAAATGATCTTATCTTCACTAGTTATAATAAAAAAAGAACTGCTGTATTAAATGAAGCAAATACGTTTTTATTTTGGCAACATTTACTGTGAAAGTTTACAATAGATATCATTAATAACAAGTCTATTTTAAAATGATAATTCTGTAAAAGTGCACTGAGATTATGTTTTTAAAAAGTAATGAACCCATTAACAACTTATTTGGTTTCAATATTTTTACTATAATGGATATATGATAGCGTCATTTAACGACTTTTAAATTGTGGTTACTTATTCAACAGTAACCTAAAGTACATATGTACTGTTGACTTTCAAAAGTTGAGTGATTTTGCAAATGTGCTTGTCCATCTTTCTTATGAAATTAGAGAAGGGTTGTAGTCCCCCTCCCCTCTCCTTATATGCTGTCCACTATTCTGTTCTGAATATAGAAAAGGAATATGTGATAGTTTTTTTTCCTGGTAAATACTTTTGAATTTTTTTGGTAACTTAATCTGAATAAGTTTTTAACTTTTATTTTTGTAGTTGCAAATGTATGAATTGTCTGATAAGTGCAAGTTTAACCCAATATTGTAGTAAATGAATTTATTATTTATCAGAGTAGTACTAAGAACTAAATATAGTAATATGGTGTGCCTGGAATGGCTGTACAGCGAATTATAATATAATGTAGAATGATTGTCATCTACTATTAAGAAACATACTTCCTCAACGATATGAATGTCAAACAGGCACTAATAATTATTGTGACATATTTTTCAATATCTGTTGTATTTGCGTAATTCCGTCCTGAAGTGCTAAATTTACATTTCTCTGAAAACCTGTTTTTTTTGGGGATAAAATAATTAACCACTTGATAAAGTCCTACATGGCTTCCATCTTGTAAAACATAGGCGTACCATGCGCAGACTAATTTTTTTGGGGGGGGGGGAGCGACTTTAGCCTGAAATTCCAAGATCCTGATTTCATACAATTTCAAAAGCTATATATATCTTGAAAACAATCTTTTTACAATGATTTAAGATTATAATCAATCATCTGCCTAATTGCTTAGCTTTCTTGCCCCGATTCTTAATTTTTCACCAAGATTTGGGTTGGTACAGTTTTCTGTGATCAATGTGTGACAAATGCATTTTCAAAACCTGCCAATAATAATATAATAATAGTCCTCCATTCTTCAACTGCCTTGCTCATCGATCTCATGCTCAAATGCTTATATATATATATATATAATTCAATTAATTATAAATACATGGTGGCTAACCGGAAATAACTATGTCATCTTGAATAAGTTGAATTGAATGTTTGTCTTGCCAACATTATATGCATCTCTTGGAAATATGACTTGAAACATTAAAAATTCAAATGATATGCAAATTTGAGAAGATAAATGATGTTACTAAGTATCCTATCTTTTACAATGAATTAAATTGGTATATCTGTCAGTGATGTACAACTCATTTTCTGATGTTTTGATGTTAAGCTATTTATATTAGATAGCGACTATAGAATATGAATTACAAAAACAATGGTCATCAAATGCGTGCTGAACGTAAAAATGTATAAACGAATATATGACGTCGCTCAATTTGTGTTTTTCACGCATATTTCCTCAATTGTGATACATAAATCATGACATTGTACTAACTAGCAATATCAAATGTTACTTTTTGATATAGATATATACATCTTTTATTATAACAGGAGTTTTATTCCTGTGCTCAATTTTTATACCAGTCTTACAGTTCTTACAGTAACTGTTATGCCGATCACAAAAATTGATGTAATTTTTAATAAAATTTTACATTGTTTATGTTTGTTGTTTCATTGTTATTTATCAAAACTATCAATGTATTTTACTATGGATTTGGTTAAATAAATCATTTTAATTAAATTCAAGCCCAACTGAGGGTAATTAAAGAAATTATTTAAAATTTGGCCAATACAAGAAAAAGGCAATAGTTTAAAAAATTTATAACTGCTGAAGCCCTTGGATATATTGCATATCGTCACAAACGAGGGCGTTATCTATTACATGTGGCAGAGCCAGGGACTAATTGAATAAGAATTTTAAAATAATAGTTGGAACAATTTAGCATCCATCTATCCGCATGGAATTGTTCGTGGACTATAACTATATTGTTAATTCATTCTCATCAGTTCTGCTTATCACTTTTGTGTTCCATTCACATGTCGTGTTAATTATGTATATACAGTGCCGCCTGTAAGTAAGTGAAATGCATGACATTGTGCCATTGCATCAATGCTAAACTTCCTCAGCCAAACTGCTTGTGGAGGCATGAATTCTCATCGGATGAAAGGGAAACAAAGTGGGTCATAAAAGCCGATGCGTGAGGCAAGTGGGATAAAAATAGCAGCCCATTTTCTTCGCTGTAGTCGGAGTTAGGTATGGGTCAAAGTCTTTGATAAGTAAGTGAACCACCCTTCCCCATGTTTTAACATTGGGCCTGTGTTTCACTTACTTATCAAAGACTTTGACCCATACCTAACTCCAACTACAGCAAAGAAAATTGGCTGCTATTTTTATCCCACATGCCTCACATATCGGCTTTTATGACCCAAAATGTTTTCCTCTCATCGGATGAGAATTCGTCCATCCAGAAGCATTTTGGTTAAGGATGTTTAACATTGATGCAATGGCACAATATCATGCGTTTCACATACTTACAGGCAGCACTGTATACATATGGATTGTCAAAACAAGGTTCACACAGGTGATTAATAAATAAAGTGTATTGTATCGTATCATATTGTGAGATGCACCTAGACCTAGTGGATGGCCGAATTTTGTTTTTTTAGAATACAGGTTCTGACAAGAAAGTCTCTCCACTATACTATGAAGTAAATGAGCCATTTCGTCAGCACCACATGTTGTTGTTGCTTCGAATTTAATAATTTCGCTAAAAGAGGAAATTATCTTCCAGTAAATCTAAAAAAAACAATTTTAAAAGTGTTCATTATCATTTTTAATGACCTTGTCAAATCTAGAGAAGAATAAATATGACAAATTAGTAATTTTGTGTTTCATTGATCAACCTAATACTCCTTGGTAGGCAGGGTTGCTTGATTTAAGGGGATTAAGATCAATGACTTAAAATGATTGTTGATAATTTGTCAGTAATGACCCATCCTGTTGCAGACCATTTGTTTCCAATGCTGCAGGTAAATGATAATTTATTATGCAGCATTTTTACAGCATTTATTATACCGCATTTATAATGTGCCATATTCACAGAAGCTCCCTGCACTACGGCACTTTACAATGTATTTATGCAATTCAATGTGACTGAAGGTCTTCAGGTCCAGATGACTTCTCTTCTCTTGTAACTTGGTATTCTGTTTTCACATCTCCTTCATATCTCAGGCCCAGTCAGCCAGTCCATGGGAGTCTGACTGGAGGTGTTGCTGATCACACCTGACAGGAGTTGACACCTGCCTACACAAGTGGCCACCCTCCCCGGCCACAGCCACAACCAACTCACTCCAATTGAGTTCCAGGAGCGGGATTCGAACCGCTTCCTCGAGTGCCATTGGATTCGCAGTCAAGCGCTTTAACCATTAGGCTATGGGAACTCTCACAGTTGAATTGGAAGTTTGGAACTGGATAAAGGTATGTATCTGTCAAGTACCAAGTTCCTTATAATATACCTCAATGAGTGACTACCATTCTATCTTCCCTCATAAATGTCCCTTCTTTTCTGTCATTCTTGATTCATTTTTGCTTATTCTTCCTTGCGTCTGTGTAAATATATTAAGTTAAAAAATTTAATCTGATTTTTTTTTAAACTTAATCCGATTTTTTCCCTAATGGGTGGCATTCAGGGTAGCACCATATTCATGGCAAAGTGCATGTCTCCTGACATTAAAATAATAGAAATATATTTTTTTTACTCAATGTGAATTTATGTCAAATAAATGTTTCTGTCTGTCTGTCTATACTGTCTGTCAAGTTTTGAACTGTCCATGGATGGAATTAAGAGAGTTCAGTTGGATATCGCCTATCCTGTGTCCCCAATCCAAAAATGAATTATCTGATACTGTCATACAGGGGGCAGTACATGTAATAATAATATAATAATAATAATAGTAATTTATATAGCGCCTCTTCCAGTAAACTGCTCAGAAGCGCATTGGTAGATTATTTGTAGAATGTTTTAAATAAGTGGGTTTTTAGGCTTTTCTTGAAACACTCAAGAGTCTCTGTTGTGCGAACATTTTGTGGTAGCTTGTTCCAGAGTTTCGGTGCTGTAAACGAGAAAGCTCGATCTACAAATTTGTTTTGACTGTTTGCAGCTGGCTCTTTTAATAAGAGTTTACTGTTACTTCTCAGGTTATGGTCTCGACTCGGTTTAAGCTGGACCAATTGCTGAATGTAGTAGGGTGCTTGACCGTTTAAGGCCTTCCAAGTTGTTGTAATCAGCTTAAACTGTATTCTAGCAGGAATGGGCAGCCAATGAAGTTGCTTTCTGTGTGATCCCACACTATCATGCTGTTTCAATCTCTCTATGAGTCGAACTGCTGAGTTTTGGGCCACCTGAAGTTTGTTCACTAAATATTGAGAGATGCCATACAAAAGGCCATTTCCATAGTCAAGGTGAGGTGTGACCAGGGCATTTACCACAGTTTTAACTGTATCTTTGTTCATGGACTTTCGAAGTTTTGAAATGTTTCGAAGATTAAAGTAGGCATTTCGGCACATTTTGTTCACTTGCTTCTCCATTGTCATGTTTTTGTCAAAGGTCACCCCTAAGTTCCGGACATTCTCTGCTGTTTTGATTGAAACATCTTCGACATTGATTGATGAAACTTGTAACTTATTTAATTGGTGGGATGTGCCAATCATGAGAAGTTCTGTTTTTTTCACCATTATTGCACAGTTTGTTTTCATGAAGAAATTTTCTGATTTCGGTTATGAATTTCTCCATTTTCTTAATTGCATTCTCTTGATCTATGAAGGTTGGTTTGAAAGATAAGATGAGCTGCTCATCATCAGCATACTTTTGGTCTTCAACCTGGTTCCGAGAAGCAACTTCACTCACAGGGGCAATATAAGAATTAAATAAAATTGGACCAAGTTTTGAACCTTGGGGGACACCAAATTTGAGTGGCAACTTTTCTGATCTTTGCTCGTCTATCAAAACAGATTGTGATCTTTCGGAAATGTATGACTTGAACCAGTTGAGGGCTGAGTGGCACACACCATAGCGGTTTTCCAATCTTGTCAATAGAATGTTGTGATCAATTGTGTCAAAAGCAGCAGATAGGTCTAGCAGTACCAGCATGGTTATTTCCCCTTTGCTCATGTTCAACATGATATCATTGTGGATTTTTGTAAGGAGGGTTTCAGTGCTATGGAATTTCTTATAAGCTGATTGCTTGCCATCATCAAGATTGTTCTTTGTGAGGTGATCCGTATACTGTTTGATCACCGCTCCTTCAATTACTTTGCCCAGAAAAGACAAGTTTGACACTGGTCGGTAGTTCTTCATGATGAGGTCAAGACCTCCTTTCTTCAACAGTGGCCTGACAAGTGCATGTTTCAGATCAAGGGGCATTTCCCCAAGAGTTAGCGATGTGTTGACTATTTCTGTTATTATAGGAATAAATTCGTCGATGCACTCTTGCAGTAACCAAGTAGGAATAGGGTCCAGTTGACAGTGTTTGACAGGCATTTTTCTAATAAGTTCCTTAACTGCGGTTTCCGGAAGAGTCTTGAACGGAAATAGTTTATGGCCTGTAAAGCTTTCAACATTTGCAGTGCTGTTGTCCGAGGAGTCCAATTTTGACCTAATTATGACCGGCCGCCAGGGGCGCCGCCGGTCATTTTGCAATTGGCACAGATTGTCCGATTTAACGCACATTTTTGCGGCAGGATAGAACAACTTCCACTCAATACACAGACATGAAAGTTGCTGTATACACGTAACTTTACACCCTTCACTCGCGCTTCACAAGACAAAGTGGCATCAGGCAGTCTTTCATATAGTTCTCACATTCACCATTTTATAGTCAAAACCTCCACCTTATTGTTTTTCGTGATCTCTACGTGTTTTCAAAGCCGCTCGAGATCTCTTCGTGTTTAGCGACATCTTATATCAACAGACGTCTGTTCATCAATCGACAATAGAGGGCCAAGCTCTGCTGATCAACCTATCTCAACTTTAAACCAGTTGAGCAGAAAGTGCCAGCAAAGTGCATAAAATCTAAGTACCCAAACTTTTAGTTAATATAGTTTTAAACAATCTGACCTGAGCAAAATGAAATCCTACTCGGCTTTTAAAAGTAATCCACGCTTGAAGTGAGTGAAGTCCAGCTCCTGTTTGTGTCTGCCATTTCTGTTTGATTCACCAATATTCTCAGCAGAGGGCAGGCAAGTATAGACTTTCCACTCCTGATTGACTGGTGCTGCCACCCCCAATTTATTAATTTGACTTACAACTCATTCTTGAGCATAATTTGCATTAATTATTGAACAGAATTTTATTATTAGAAATATACATAATTACAATAAACAAAGGGGTGTATAATATGCCTGTTTCTTCCCCTGTAAAAGAAGAATGAATAATAATCAGCATTACATTCAATTTACCGATGCCAAATAAAAAAATGATTAACAGTGTTTTACAGTAAAGTGTATCCAGAAAGATCTAAAGTTAAAAATTACAGATAAATGCAAATGCTACACAATGTCATGTAACAAATTATCTATGAATCAACATGCTTTGATATCTTTTCTTTTATTCTCTTTTTCCTAATATTTACAGAAACAATCTGGATATTTTCAGGATTATTAAAGGCTTTCCAATTTCCTGACAAATACCAGACAATTCTAATAAATATTCTAGTTTTAGTCGATTATCAAATAATGGAAAAGGAGTTTATCAAGACCTCTGCTGTTATACATTTTAAAATGCAATATTTGGCATTTAAAACTAATGATTTAAATTTACATAATCATTTTCAAACTTGCAGGTTTTTAAAAACTAAAAATCAGCCTTAAATAATCCACATTCAGTTTTGTGAATTTCCTTATAAATATCAACATTTTTATATAAATACTTCAACCTGGAAAAGCAAACCCATGAGATAAAATACACAAAATATCGGAGGCCCCACACGAACTTTGATGCTCTGTCTTTGAACACAAATTTACTGACAATTTTTACCTGCACATGTAATCTTTCCTTTGGGGAAAGGAATCAGATGCAGTTTTGATTTTAAGTATGCCATGTGTATGGCCAGCGTAAATTACAGCTGACCAAAAATAGGCACGAATGGTCCACAGGGGCCCATTTCTTCCATGTTAGCCTCTTAATATTTCTTATCACTGATATTCTCTCAAAATATTCCTTAGGACTTATAAAAAATAGATTTGTGAATAAATTCAGTTTAATAAAGTGTCAAACAAAATTAGTATCAATCTAGAAATATCCATTTGCATGAGACCATGTGAAATCTGAGCAAAACTGGAAACGGAGGAAATTATACAATAATGTTGAAGCACATAAATCTTTATACTACTGTTCCCCAATGGTCTGAAATAATGAGGCTGGGTTGTCACAAATAAAAAAAAGTATTTCATCTTCTGGAATCTAAATTTATAGTGTTTCTGGGCATAGACAGAGGGGGGCCTCAGAGGCCCCTGTGGACTGTTCGTGTCACAAAATGTGGTGAACCATAGGAGGGTTAAAAAATCACATATAAATGTTAATTTTAATGAGTGGACAATTATAACAGCATTTTAATTCCCAAATATTGCAATTTTTAACAGTCTGGGACAATACTGTCATATATATATAAGGACAATTGGAATTCCAGCTAATTGCTAATTTGGTCCTGGCCCTGACAGGATGATTAGGTGAGTGGAGTTGATCAGTTAGGTCTGATCAGTCTGGTCTCTGTGCAGCCATCCTAATCAGTGTAATCACACAGCAGCATGATAGCGGGACTTATTCTATCCGATTTCGCAAAATACTGCAAAGTCATGAGTAGCTGATGACAGTTCCTTAATTTCTTTGGAGACTTCGGTTTCTTTTCCTCATTTTGTAATGGATAGATCAGCCCACGAGCACTTGAATCTATTCTTAGATCATGACGTTATAAGTAGTCAACGTTAATCATAGCAACACGATCTGATAGATCCAAGTGCTCGTGGCTCGTCTTGACCAGACGGTAATTTCCTTGACTGTTTAACAAGAACCCAGAGGTCCAAAATGGAGGTGGTGTAGTGACTGTGTCTAAGTTCACATCCTCTGAATCCAGCAGATCCTTGGTCCATTGCAGCAGCTATATAATAACTATTCAGATAGATATACAGTTAGACATGTGCAGATACGCCTATAGCTTATCATATAGATATATTATCCAATTGCTCTTAAAAGTCTGCACTTGTATGTCTGGGTTGGTAAAGCTGTGTAGTTGAGGGTCACAATCTGATTAGCATAGAGTATAGTGGTCATAGAAGTCATTAATCTAGAATTGAGGCCTCTTGCAACTCCAGATGGCTGTCTGATTTAAGCTTTGGGCCTGATGGCCCAACTCTACTCATCCATGTTTCACCCAGATTTGCATTTTCTTCGTTCTAAAATTTGTAACCAGCAAATTAGCCAAGTATGCTACATCCATTGAAAGATATTTATTTTTTGTTAAACTCAGGTGGCTGTTCCTCACAGTGCATTTAAATTTCTTCCTGCACCTGCACACAATTCTGCAGCTCTGCTGGAAGCTGCAGAATTCTGCAGTTCTGCAATTTTAGTCCTCTGTCACTGCAGCATTTCTGAAATGTTTCTGCAGCAAAATCTGTAATTCTGTAGGAGTTATGCAGTTTGGAAGGTTTTATGCAATTCTACAGCTAGCTGCAGAATTCTGTAGGACGCTGCAGAATTCCGTAGTTTCTCCCTGCAGAATTCTGCAGTTTCTTAAAAAATTCTACAGGAAGCTGCAGAATTCTGCAGTTCTGCAGCACCCTGCAGGACTTTTGAAGCCCTGTTACTTCATTCAGCAATGCATCTGCAAAGTTCAGACCTCTTTGAACTGGGGTGTCAATCTGTCATTGGGCACTTGCTTGCACTTCAGAACCAAAAGACGTACAGCACTGCCGGCCGGTCATATTATCATCGCTAGCGATTCTAGTTTTCTTGATTTTTTCATCAAAGAATGTGTTGAAGTCATTTGCTATATCTTTGCTGCTTCCATGATTGGGCAGAGGCAGTTCTTGTTTCCTGTTGAGACTGGAATTCAATATCTTGAACATGGCTTTGGAATTTCCCTTAGTGCTTTCTATCTTTGCATGTAGATCGTCATATTTAAGTTGATTGAGCTGGTCATTTAAAGCATTTCGTTTCAACTGAAAGTCTTGCCAATCTTTTTCCAGTCCAGTTCTCCTCCATGAGCGTTCTGCTTTTCTTTTAGCTGTTTTAAGGTTTTTGATATCAGCATTAGTAAATGGAGTTGGTTTGCGTAGTGTCACTAGCCTAGTAATTACTGGTGCATGTTTATCAAGAACCTCCTTTGAGGAATTGTAGAGTGAGACAAGTTTTGACAGGTATTCAGATGACTTTACCTTTGCACTTCTACTGAAAGATGTTTTTCAATGTCTTTCTTGTATTTTGCAAGATTGATATCACATGTTTTTCTGAAAGATATTTTCTTCCGATTATTTTTTCCTTTTTTAACTGCCATATTGAAAAGAACACAGTTATGGTCAGAGAGCAAGTCACTCACAGTACAATCTTTCAGAGAGAAATATTTGTGTGTAATAACCAAGTCTAGTGTGTTTCCATCTTTGTGTGTTGAAGAAGACACATGCTGTTCAAGATCATACATTTCAAGGATGCTATTGAACTGCATGACTTTAGCATCATCGGGTTTATTCATGTGGAAATTAAAATCACCAGTTATGACAATTTCATTGTGATATGTATGATAATGAGCTATGAACTGTGTGAATTCTGAGAAAAACTCAGATAACTTGTATTTGTTCTTGTTTGAGGGTTCAGGTCGATACACCAGAAGAATTGTAACAATTTTTCCACTCAAGTGAAGTTGAATTTCCATGTGCTCAAATGTTTTGGTTTTCATGCTATTAACTTTCGTCACTTTTAAGCCTGACCTGTAAATGCAACCTACTCCACCACCAGGTCTTCCTTCACGGGATGTGCCAAGATAAAAATATTCTCGGTTTCTTTCTAAGTTGGCAATTTCCACCAAATCATCTGCCTTTAGCCAAGTTTCTGTGAAAAGAAACAAGTCAAGATCAAATTCATCTCTGAAATTCTTTATGACTTCTGTTTTTTTGTCTCACACTTTGCGCATTCCATACACAAGCTTTCAGAGTGTTGTTTGTATTATTGCTAGCTGCGCCAGTGGCACTAACAGGTTTTTCCGAGTCTGTCAAAATATCGAATCTGTTATTGAGTTTTAGTGATCCTGTGTTATTGGTCCTGTCTTGCGCATTTGATCCAGAATTGTTAAGTCCAATGCGCAAGACATCAGAATAGAGCTTCACATGCTTGGACTTTTTTTTTTAAATATTTGAATGGGTCGTGAAAAAGTGTTGAAGAAAGAGGCTTGAGTATTGAAAGATATGCACAGATGTGCGCGAGTGTAATTGAGAAAGTGGCCGAGTATTGAAAGAGTTGCACTGATGTGCGTCAGTGTGATTGAATGAAGCGGCTGAGTATTGAAAAAGTTGCACTGGTGTGCGCAAGTGTGACTGAAGAAGGTGGCTTGAGTAGTGAAAGAGTTGCACGGATGTGCGCACGTATGATTGAAGAAAGCGGCTGAGTATAGAAAGAGTTGCACTGATGTGCGCGAGTTTGATTGAAGCGACTTAGTATTGAAAGAGTTGCACAGATGTGCACGAGTGTGATTGAAAAAAACGGCTGAGTATTGAAAGAGTTGCACTGATGTGCGCAAGTGTGATTGAAGCGGCTGAGTATTGAAAGAGTTGCACAGATGTGCGCGAGTGTGATTGAAGAAAGCGGCTGAGTATTGAAAGAGTTGCACAGATGTGCGCGAATGTGATTGAAGAAAGCGGCTGAGTATTGAAAGAGTTGCACTGATGTGCGCGAGTGTGATTGAAGAAGGCGGCTGGGTATTGAAAGAGTTGCACAGATGTGCGCGAATGTGATTGAAGAAAGCGGCTGAGTATTGAAAAGAGTTGCACAGATGTGTGCGAGTGTGATCGAAGCGGCTGAGTACTGAAAGAGTTGCACAGATGTGCCTGAGTGTGATTGAAGAAAGCGGCTGAGAATTGAAAGAATTGCACTGATGTGCGCGAGTGTGATTGAAGGTGGCTGAGTATTGAAATGAAAGAGTTGCACTGATGTGCGCGAGTGTGATTGAAGCGGCTGAGTATTGAAAGAGTTGCACAGATGTGCCTGAGTGTGATTGAAGAAAGCGGCTGAGTATTGAAAGAGTTGCACAGATGTGCGCGAGTGTGATTGAAGAAAGCGGCTGAGTATTGCAAGAGTTGCACAGATGTGCGCGAAAGTGATTGAAGCGGCTGAGTATTGAAAAGAGTTGCACTGATGTGCGCGAGTGTGATTGAAGAAAGCGGCTGAGTATTGAAAGAGTTGCACAGATGTGCGCGAGTGTGATTGAAGAAAGCGGTTGAGTATTGAAAGAGTTGCACAGATGTGCATGAAAGTGATTGAAGCGGCTGAGTATTGAAAAGAGTTGCACTGATGTGCGCGAGTGTGATTGAAGAAAGCGGCTGAGTATTGATAGAGTTGCACAGATGTGCACAAGTGTGATTGAAGAAAGCGGCTGAGTATTGAAAGAGTTGCACTGATGTGCGCGAGTGTGATTGAAGCGGCTGAGTATTGAAAGAGTTGCACTGATGTGCGCGAAAGTGATTGAAGCGGTTGAGTATTGAATAGAGTTGCACTGATGTGCGCGAGTGTGATTGAAGAAAGCGGCTGAGTATTGAAAGAGTTGCACAGATGTGCACGAGTGTGATTGAAGAAAGCGGTTGAGTATTGAATAGAGTTGCACTGATGTGCGCGAGTGTGATTGAAGAAAGCGGCTGAGTATTGAAAGAGTTGCACAGATGTGCGCGAGTGTGATTGAAGAAAGCGGCTGAGTATTGAAAGAGTTGCACAGATGAATCAGAATCAGAATCAGAATCAGAATATCTTTTATTGTCCCAGTACAGTTATTATAAAAATTAAATACAGTTATCGTAAGAGAAAATATATAGCAACAGGGACTGGAGGCCACTTTAGGAAAAAAATTATTTCGTTGTCAAGTGACCCCCAATGAAAATTAAAAAGAAAGAACAGAGGAGCGTCCGCACATGCAAGCAAATAAACAGTTGTTGTTGAATGATATAATTTTCGGAAAAAAACTTGAATGGTTAATTTTTGATAATTGATCTATTGTATTTTATAGATAACAGAGAAATTAAGGGTAGCCTACTATTAAGTAAATTATATTCTATCAGTGCTGTCACAGTTTTTAGATGTGCGCGAGTGTGATTGAAGAAAGCGGCTGAGTATTGAAAAGAGTTGCACTGATGTGCGCGAGTGTGATTGAAGAAAGCGGCTGAGTATTGATAGAGTTGCACAGATGTGCACGAGTGTGATTGAAGAAAGCGGCTGAGTATTGAAAGAGTTGCACTGATGTGCGCGAGTGTGATTGAAGAAAGCGGCTGAGTATTGAAAGAGTTGCACTGAAGTGCGCGAGTGAGATTGAAGCGGCTGAGTATTGAAAGAGTTGCACTGATGTGCGTGAGTGTGATTGAAGAAAGCGGCTGAGTATTGAAAGAGTTGCACTGATGTGCGCGAGTGTGATTGAAGCGGCTGAGTATTGAATAGAGTTGCACTGATGTGCGCGAGTGTGATTGAAGAAAGCGGCTGAGTATTGAAAAGAGTCGCACTGATGTGCGTAAAGGAATTGAGTATAAAGAGTATTGAGTAGTGAAAAAGTTAACTGATATGCTGGAAGGTATGAGTATCAGTGCTGTCACAGTTTTTAGTTGAATGCTAGCAGAATAATCTTTAATAATATCAATAGTCTATAAACTTATTATGGAAGTACACTCTTCATACGTTTATCCGTATAGTTATAATACAGTCACAGTAAGACTTCTCAGTATAGAGACTTATAAATTGATCAGTAGTGCTGATTTTGAGGGTATGCTGTCATGCAGCTTATGTTTCCTGGAATTGTGTTGTCAGCTGAAAATTCCTGGCAGTGGCTGTGGCTTATTAAAATTTTAATTTTAATTTGGATCTTGTGGTTTTAATGCTGAATCAATGCTGTGGTATCTAGAAACAATCTGAAATCAGAAGAGGTAGTCATAAAATGATTAAATGGTCTTTTTAGGTGCAAAAAATATCATGAAATGAGTGAAAATTTATGTAAAATAATGTTAAATATTATATATATTATTTTATAACGATATGCAGTAATGCCAGACAAATCTAGACCTAAGTACTAGTAATGATGGAAGCAGATAATATTACTAATAAACAGTCTGAAGGCAGCAGGGTTAATAGAGTTTTTTCAGTTAAGGACCAGGGACTTTAGACTTAGACCTCAGCGGACCAATTAGTTGTTGATACAGATTAGTGGACCATGCGTGGCTTAAGTAGTTATAACAAGTAACTGAGAATATCAAGCAATTAAGTTGCACCTGATGCTTTGAATGAGATGCCTTTAAAAACTTTTATGTATATTTATATTATATTATACAAATACGGCATGATATGAGACTTTTATGAGTGCAATGTGAAAATTTATTTGCACGAGGAAATTCATATTGAACGAGGGCGCAATAATTCATATTGCACGATGATAAGCGCTGTATTGTTTTATTACATGACCACTATTCCTACAATATTACGTTTCATTCTGAAAAAAAAAAATTTTTTTAAAGTGTTTTATTTTTTCTTTAGTCACAAAAAAAAATTAAAAAATTTGGTTTAAAAAAAATTGGACTTTGAACCCATTTTGGTGGAGCAGGTCACATATGAGTTTTTATAATTTCATCTTGTGAGTGATTTTGGCCAATCAGCATCGTTCTAGCTTTGGGCTCATGTAATAAATATAATTATGCTGTGTGCATAAAATCATTTTATATGAACCGGCTTTTTTTTCACAATTTGGTATTGGCATAACATTTACTTTTAAATTGAAACCCCTCCCCCGCAGGGGGATAGGGGTTCTCTCTGTGAGTAAGACTCACAGGACCTACACTGTTGTAAAACAGTGCGTTTTACACAGCCATTCTCAGTTGCTTGCCAACTAGGACTGAAACAAATCCCAAACAATCACAAACACTTGAGGGGATCCCTCCCCAAGGGGAGGGGGGCCTCTGGTCATGTGACTTCCCTCTACATATACCTCTGGTCACATGCCTCTCATCACTTAGTAATGATGGAAGTGCGACATAGAGGGGAGGTGGGTGGGACACTCTGATGGTGTAGGTCCTGTGAGTCTTACTCACAGAGAGAACCCCTATCCCCCTGCGGGGGAGGGGTTTCACTCTATATCGTAAGACATCACAGGACCTACACTGTTGTAAAACAGTGCGTTTTACACAGCCAGATTCCCAACATGGAGGGGGGCAGTCAACTATCTCAGGATGCCGCAACCACCATTTCCACCGTAAATGTGGGGGCCAATCACAAAAGGGGCAACAGTGTACCACTGAGCCCGGTTTAGGCGCAAAGGATAACTTCATTGAGCTCCTGGCCTGTGGCCTATTCCAGCTCCATACGATGCTTCCAAGTCTGGTATGCATTGATGGGCAGAAATGAGAGGCCTGGCAAGATAATCCACATTCCTTGTGGGATAGCAGCAGCCAGGCGTAAGAAATATGCATGATGCAAAGCCACAGCCGATTCAGCGAAGCACACGCTCTGGGGTAGCCATTAGACCTCTGGAGTCTCGGGACCCAGGAGTCCAGGAGACGCAGGAGCAGTCCAGCCATACGGCAACTTTTCCTGTCCGTGGTTGTCCTCAGTCTACACAGGCATGAACTCTTGTCAGCCTGTGGGAAGACACAAGATCAACGCCAGAAGGCGGATAAACAACCGGCAGAGGTGGCCACAAGGATTGGCCCTGTGACATCATATGTCATGGGCCATCCAGACTGAAGCAAGCACATAAAATGTGAAGGCTTAACAGGAGCTGTAAGGGCATCAGCATCCTCAAAGGTTGTAGCAACCCGAGGAGCAGCAAGCTCGACAACCGACAATGCTCTGCAAGGAACATCTCAACAGCATGAATCATGAGTGAGAAAGTTCAGCCGCACATGGCAGTATGTCAAGGTCAGAGCAACGAACCTTCAATCCAAAACTTGGAGAAGGTGGCTGGCTGAAGGCATACAAATTTGCAAGACATTGCAGACCCAGGGTAGGACGCATAGGGCTGCCATCTGAAGAGGCAGCAGAACCCGAGTTCCTAACATCTGGGGTGAGCGACACAAAGTTCAACACACAGATAAATGCATCCATGGCAGAAGGCATCTGGGTCACCTGGCCAAGCACCTCTGGGAAGGTAACTGGCAGAAGGCATAAAATTTGCAAGACATTGCAGACCCAGGTAGGACTCAAAGGCCCGCCATCTGAAGAGGCAGCAGAACCCGAGATCCTAACATCTGTGGTGAGCTACCTGAAGTGCAACACACAGATCTTCCGCATTCATGGCAGGAGGCATCTGGGTCACCTGGCCATTCACCTCTGGGGAGTGTCATCGGCATGACAGGGCTCATCCATATACCAGAGCTACACAGTAGCGTGCATGGCACATGGAAAGGGAGCCGTCCCCCCCCCTTCTCATCAACAGAAACTGAAGACGTGGGGAGCATGTGCAGAAGTGATGCTGCCTTAGTCATGGTGAAGATGATGGCATCTTACCAGACCCATTGGTCACAAGGTCACTACAATGTATATCATTGAGGAGAGCCAACCCATTTTATGGGGCCTCCATGTGCGCTGCAGGGAGAAAAGTCACAGCCAAGGACAACTGGTACAAAGTGAGCAGTTGTTATGTTGGCGCAATAGGGAATGCAAAGTCAGCTGTGCAACTGGGCATTCAACCCACAGACTTTTTAACTCCACCAAATGCCAAGACCCTGTCTGGTGAGGGTATGGCAATGCTGCAGCATCAACTGGATTGCGCCTGCAGCAGGTAGCAATCAGACAGTTGAAGTGGCCATGTGTCTCGGTTGGTCCCTGTGTCAGGGTCAACCATAACACTGAGCTGGTGATGGCGCTGTGATCGGCCTGCGTCAGGCGGAAAGCTGCAGCCTCCAAGGAACATGTTCGGTGCAGGTGACCGGAGTCCATAGCTTGTACATAGGCTACGACACTAAGGTGGAGCCAAAGCCAGGAATCATGCATGTTCAGGCCAGGATACAACAGCTCAAATGTGACCAAGCATGTTCTTCCCGTCTACGCAAGGCAGGGTAAGAACATCATGCCTCAGAATCCAAGCAATGACACACCAACTCACAACATATTGTTGAAGTGGAGTCAAATTCCTGGTGTAACACCAAGTGAAGTTCTCCATTCCGTGAAAGGAATTATCTGCAACACCTGTTAATCTCAGCCCCTTGTATAAGGGGATAAAACAGGATTGGGCGGAAGGAGATCAGTGCCAAGAAACCGAATGGTTCCTGATGCAGTGATGCCTGCCAAGCCCAGAAGTGCATTGGAGAATCATTCCTGCTTGGAGCATGTTAAGTTTATGCAACTTCAACATGTCTGATGAGCATGGGGCGTCATCTTAAGTCATGTCACGCAGACTTAGACAACCCAGCAATGTCCAGCTGATATGCAATATTCCTGACCCTATCACTGCCATAGCCTAAGGCCCGAAGAGACACCTCTTAAGCGTCCTGCGGGCCAACTGGAAGGTGAACCCAACCAAGTCATCAGTTCAAATGATGGCCGGGTTACCTCAGTGGCCAGGTGATTAGTCACAGGTATTGCAAGGCAGAATACAGGTCTGCCCTGTTATGTCAAGGGGACATTGTTTGAGCCAGTGGGTCAACTGAATGACTGAGCCTATTACAGGGTAAGTCATTGCAAGAGGGGACGCATGCTCCTGACAGACCCAAGGCCACACCACACAGACATGGGTGGATGAGCTGTACGCCAATGGAAGGGCCTCATGCCAAATGAAGGGCCATCCATTATAAGTGGGCTGCATGCTGTCCCAGTGACCCAAGTCTACACCGCAAACTGAAAGGGTGGACAAGGCTCTACTCCCTGAATGACCATTAGTGCTGCTGACCTGGTCACTTGGAGGGGAGATTTCTAACTGGGTCCTGGCAATACAAACACTGCAGTGCAGTATACTGCGCCAGGACAGCAAGAGGCCATCTCTACCAACAGATGTGGGAGAATTTAGCCGCTTTCCAGCTTCGTCCAACTCATTTGATGGAAAAATCTATGAGTCGGGAGAGGTTCCCCAGGGCCAATCCTCATCACCAGAAGGGAGAGGATGAAACAGGCCTACAAGGAACGCTTCATCACAGGCAGCTCAGGACCTCCTGTGAAGGAAGTCTACTGAGGGTTAATGAGCACCCTGACATCTTGCAAAGTCAAAGGATGTGACTAGTACAAGGAAACATCTTTGCCAGGCGTGTTATATGGAGAGATGCTTACATCCCCCAGAAACACTGGAATGCTCACGGCCAAGACAGAGTTAGGGGAATACTACTCGGAAAGGTCATTCTGGGCTGTATTCATATCACTCGATGTCTTAGTGGCCTGTGGCTCTATTAAGAGTCTGAACCAAGTCTAGGCAGCGATGGACCGGTTCGAGACATAGAGCCAAGCCTGTGAGGTGCCTGCAAGAGTCATAAATCATAACTAGGACAAGCAGACTGACATAAAATGGCAGCCAATACTAGGGATCATCTTGATGCAGCTCAGTTTGAGGCACAAGAGTGGATCGAGTGGATCGACCCATTAGTCCAGTTAGATTAAATATGACCCCGGTCGGAACCTTGCGCAGTCAGCAGCTTGCCATTGCAAGAGACCAGGCCCATCCTGTCAAAGGAAGTGGGCCGGTGCTACCTTGTGGTGCAGAGCCAAACAAGCTCTGGTGACATCACAGCGGGATTCAAAGGAACCCACTGGAGTCTCACATGGCAGAGGGACTGGCAGTTAAAGGTCTGACGCTAGTTGCAGGAAGCATCAAGGCATGACGGGGCCAGTGCATGAACCATGCCAGTGTCAACCGAATGCCGATGCTGCTGAATGAAGAGGGAAACTCCATGGAGAGTGTTATAAACTCTCATGGATATCCCAAAAGGCTGAACACAGCATTCATTCAGGAATCACCTGGGGCTGGGTAAGAGCCCCGAGGTAAACCCATACCAGCTCCAAGACACATGGCGAGTCAATGAGTGTGATTTTAAACTCGAGACTCAACCAATGGTGCCAAGAGGCTAGCAGCCAAGCACTCTGGTGCTGGAGCCAAAGCTGGTGGGAGGCTGAAGCTATGCTGCATGGTACTTCCGTTTAGGGACCAAGGCAGGGTCAATCAAGTGACATTGATTACAGATGAGCTAGGTACTCAATTGAGGATCCTGAATAGATCTCAAGAGTGACCTGATAGCTAAACTCTGGATTAGCACTCATCGTCAATCGCAAGCTCAGCATGGGACTTAGCCATGGAACAGTCTGGCAACCGCCGTGGCTTAGTCTACAAAATTCATGTACCCAGGGTCCAAAAGGAGAGGGGACTCAACTGAGGAGTCAACCCAGTGCTGTAACTCCCGGAAGAGTACTGCATTAAGGACACCCAACTCGCGATGGTCCGTTCGGCCAGGGTTGGTGTGGGTACACAGGTAAAGACAGGGATCACATCTTGGTCAACGCCGCTGAGGGGACCAAGGAAAGCTTCACCAAGGCTTACCCGGCATGGGGAACTCCTGGGAACTACACTGTATTTCCCGTAGGGTTCAACCCATGGCTAAATCCATCAGAGGAGATAGCCAAGTGTACACAGGCAGGCATCTTCACAACAGACACACAGACAGGTCTACAGATTGTAGTCTATCTGGCAATCAGTCAGTTCAGCAAAAATCAACACACTGTCTGAAAGTGTGGTTTTAAGCTGGGACTGATTAAATCAAGGTCCAAAGAAGAATAACCTCAATGGACACTTGCTGTCTGTTGTATCTCAATTCCTAATTATGGGGCTCAACTGTGATTTTGATCAAACAGGAGCTACACCACAGAGTGGAAGAGAAGACGACATGCAAATGCACAAAATGAGTCTACCTGTACAACAGACAGACTGACATACCCACATGAGTGCAGGCCATTAGAATGTCAGTCATCACAGCAAGTAATACAATGCAATGAAAGAAAACTTTCTGTATTATGCTGGAGACTAAATACAAAGATCCAGAGATTTGAAATCTCCATGGACAAGGTATTTTGTTGCAATTCAGTTCACAACTTTATTGCTCTATACTGTGATAGCATTCTATCCAACAGGAGCAGCAAAGTAGCTGAGTATAGTAGACTTAATACTCAAGTTCTGGACCTAAGCTTCAACTGCGAAAGCAGGAGCATTGAGGCAGAACGAGTAGATTAGCTCAACAGTGAATGAACAGAGTGAGCAGTGGAGCAGAACTACAGCAGCAAAATAACTGAAAACTGCAACCACAAATAATGTGGGAGAAATCAGAAATTAGCTGGACTGAGGCCATGCACAGCATTGCCTTGGTTCTGAAAGATCACAGCCTCTGGTCTTACACCCAAATGCCAAAGGTGGATCAATGCTCCAGTCCTGTAGATGTTGTCAGTAGCACTGAAATAAAAAAAGTGATGAGAGGCATGTGACCAGAGGTATATGTAGAGGGAAGTCACATGACCAGAGGCCCCCCTCCCCTTGGGGAGGGATCCCCTCAAGTGTTTGTGATTGTTTGGGATTTGTTTCAGTCCTAGTTGGCAAGCAACTGAGAATGGCTGTGTAAAACGCACTGTTTTACAACAGTGTAGGTCCTGTGATGTCTTACGATATAGAGAGGCCTAGCAAATGATTTTATTTGAAACAATTTTGTATGCCACAAACATTAAAATTAGTGTAGGTAGTTTATTATAAATGTACATCTGGGCCCTTCGACTCAATGTAATTCCATCCATGGTGTTTTTAACTGGTTATTCGATGAATTAACTCTTAGAGGGCCACCATCATATTTCAAGGGCAAGGGGGGTGGCTGAACAAAATTTCAAGTTTGTGTCTGCTGGCAGGTTATTCTTGTTGACGATGCATAATTAATTTGCTTGGTACATTTTGCCCCTATAGTTATTGAAACTAGTGCATTTCTGAGTAACATAGATAGATATAGATAGATATGGTAAGTGCAGCCCTCTAAGCCCAGTTCTGGGCGCTCACGAGGGTTGATTGATGAGATGAGAGAGAGAGCAGGAGTCCTCAACATGTTACACATTTACCCCAAGTGAGGGATCTTTTACTTGCCCAGCACAGACACTGATACAAGGGGCCGCCAATTTAACGTCTCATCCGAACGACATCCAGCTGGGATTTTGCTCATAAAGGTACACTGAAAATTTCGGGTTCCCCGACCGGGAGTCGAACCCATGCAGGCAGACACCTTCAGCGGAGCAGGCGGG
This sequence comes from Platynereis dumerilii, assembly GCA_026936325.1. Lineage (NCBI taxonomy): Eukaryota > Metazoa > Annelida > Polychaeta > Phyllodocida > Nereididae > Platynereis > Platynereis dumerilii. Next base: position 12,548,898 of record JAPTHN010000020.1, read on the forward strand.
AACCTTGACCACTACACCACCCAGCTGCAAACAGAAGACGAAGGATACAATTGTTGTTTGATGTATGTAGGCTAAATTCAATTAAGGTGGCGACCACTTAATATTTCCAGGGGGGCGAGGTTGGAGTCTTCCTCGGCAGGAAATTATTCACGGTAACAGCCACAGTAATTATTATCTATTTTGATCACGGAAAGTCATCAAATATTCATTTCAAAATCAAGCAACACTTTGTTAAGAAAAAACCCCACCAGAAATTATTTATTTCAAGACTGCCCACGAAAGCTATGCGACAAGTTATTTTCAAAGTAACTCGAACCCCCACTTGCCCCCCCCCCAACCAATGATATGGGGCAATGCAGGCCAGTAAATGCCAAAATGACGTCTACGTAGGCCTGTGAAAGCCCCCTCCCCCCCCACTAGACTACCCTGTCTGGATCTGCCACTGGTTAGCTGCATTGACAAGATATTGCAAACAAGGTTATGCATTTCTGAAAGTTTGTTGTTATTCACAGCATAGAATTACTCAAACTTACTTAAATTCAATCCTATTGTTTGTTTGTTGTTCTCTGTTTTTCTAAAACCTATTGTTCCTCAGCAATTGGTCTTGTTTGGTGGGATTTGGTGGTATTAGCTCTGTTTGAGTCACTTAAGGTGGTCTTACGTCCATGGTCTATGGTCTAGTCCTTAACTGAAAAAACTCTAATAAGAGTTATTAAATGGCTGTTACAGGTGCAAAAAACGACTGCAAAAGATCAACTGATGAATGATCAACAAGAGGTACAAAAGCAAGTTGATTGGAAGTAATTTACTATAGATAAGAAGTACTTTACCGACAATAAAACAGTAGTAGTGTGATGAAGCAGTGATGAAGCAGTGATTTTAAAAGAGACTTGTGTTTATAAGCGATTTGCAAGTGCACTGGGTTGCTCAAGCCAGCAGCTGTGTTCAGGTAGAATGTGGGTCAGAGCAGTCAAGCATGAAGGTGCAATGGAAGTCCGTTACAATGGCACAGACCTGTAGCCTGAAATTACAAGTTGATTGTGCAAAGACTTGGAGGTCAATTTGCACAAAATAAGGAAATAAAGATCCAGAGGTGACTTAGAACAAAGATCTCCGCAAAATTGGCAGAAAAACACCCACAGAACTCTTGAAAAAGCCTATAATGTCTCTCTGCTCTTCACATGCGTGTTCACTCTTCATGTCAGCTCTCCATAAACACAGGCATCACCTTTTGGTAAATTAAGAATAAAGTATTTCGAGATAATCAATCGGAATAGCAGCCAAATCCTCAAAGTCAAAAAATATCTACAAAAAAAACAGTAAGTTGGTTTACGATATATATAAAGACATGGTGTATAATAAAAGAAAAAACAACTAATAAACTAAATACCCAAGAAAGACTAGCAATAAATGAAAAATTGATAATACAGATAAATTAACTATTGCCGGTTCATTCAATTACTTATTATTGAATATTTTACCTCAACTTGCCTCTGCAATCCCTATGTGCCAAATGATAACTTCAGACAACGTTAAAAGCTCCTTCCAATATGACCCTCCTGTTGGATACAGTGAATGAGGATGACATACTCAAAATTATGATAAACTGAAAAGATAAACAAGTTTTGGTAAAGACAATACGGTATACTACTATTGAATTCTTACAAATTTCCCACATGTATAGGCCCACCACTTAATATATAAAATGCTATTGACCTTGTAGATTTGGCATGGCTTTGTATCAGCAGCCATCATTTGTACTACCTATATTAAGGCTTTATATTACTTATCTATCTGCTGATAAAATCCTCATGAAATGAAATTTAAATTTACATTTGTACCGGATATATTATCACAGCTATAAAGATTAAATTGCGGTTTGATATATAATACAATTTCAAATTATGGGAAGTAGTGAAATAGAATGATTCATATGTAGCAGTTTTATTGGAAATTGGTTTATTTAATGGGCCATCGTTCCTGAATCCGGATTGACATTTGGAGATGATCTAGAAGTATTAAAAAAAAAAACCCAACCTATTACGCCTTACATGAGCATTATTATGGATATAGTATGCCTAACATGGGCATTATTATGGATATAGTATGCCTTACATGAGCATTATTATGGATATAGTATGCCTTACATGAGCATTATTATGGATATATAGTATGCCTTACATGATGATAGTTTGGATATATATAGTATGTATGAACATAGTTTGGATATATATATATATATAATATGCTACATGACTCAACAAAATTATGCAAGAAGACTCCCCCCCCCTCCAACTGACCCGAGAACTTTATTTCAGAGGCCCTTGACTGACTCGAGAAATTCATTACGGAGGGACCCTCTGTGAGACTCAACTGACTTGAGAAACCTATTTCACAGGGCCCCCCCCCCCCCCATGGATTACATGAAATTTAATGCACATATTTGTTTATTTGAGAATACTAGATGTACGGTAAGTCTATTTTTCTTTCTTTTTTTTCAGTATTTTATTGGATTTCACTGAATATTGGTGTATCAGCTCTTGAGAAATATTAGTCTATTGGAAGCTTATAAAAGCATGTTTGAGGTATAAATGATGTTTTATGGTTAATTTTGGTACCCTGGTGTGTCCTGAGGCAGATTCAGCCTGGTGTCACCTTGGCAGCCTCAGGTAAGCTTTCTATTGGCCAAAAATAAAATGGCCGCCAATTGTTAAGAAAAATGTCCATAACTTCCTTAATATTAGAGATAGAATGCTGATTTAAGTGTCTATACCTATAGTCCCAGAGCTACGGGGGTTTTATTTACGTTTTTGAGGCTAAATGCTTGTATGAATTTGATGTATCGCAACAAACAGTTATGAATTGCCATCCTTATAAGCACACTCACTGGTGCCTGAGAAATTAGCATTTTGGCATAAAAGTCATATCAGGGCTCATTGGGACAGTGAATTAGAGGCACATTGTGACGCACTTGATAATGCAGAATGTAAGTGTCCAAGTCAACTGAATGACCTGGGACAGCACACAATAGGTGTTCAGGCCACAGTGAGTAGAGGCATAGTGGATTACCATGCTCTGTGAACAAATTTATCGCAAAGCACTGTGTGTTACTTACATAGATGTCCGCACCAAGGACAGTTTATGTTAAATGTTTAAAACTGTTTAAAGTTATTAACACTACAAGGTGTTAATGCATTGTATATTGTCTTACGCACTACTTATATGTAATATCTATTGCACATGGAGTGTCAAAATTATTTTTTATTTGATGTCCCAATGTTCCCCCGTCGGGGCACATTGGGACAGTCATTTTTACTACTCACATTTTGCTGTCTGGCTGAAAAAGGGTAGGTGCAGTTGACTTTATTATGCCTTGCATTTAAGCTCAATAGTATTGGTGATATTCATGCAAACTTCTGAGTTGCTTAGTGCTTTTGAACTGGATTGAGCAAAATTAGTGGACGTTATAAGCGTCCCAATGTGCCCAGGTTCCCCCAATGTGATATTTTCTGCCACTTACATTTCAGCTATATATCTTTACTTTCATGAATTTGTAAATTTTATACAAATTTTAATTTTTTTTTTCACACATTGTAAAATTGTTTTACTTCCAGTCTGCTTCTTCTTCTTCTGCTATGTGCTTGTACGCCCTGAGTCAACTGGTACTTCATTCAGAAATGCTACAATACAGTTGTTTACCCATAGTATCTGTGACAGAGGAGCTGGACTTGTTATGTATGTTGAATCCTTCAATGGATTTGGACAAAACATATATTTTGTGGGATGTGTGTTTAGCCTGTAACAGTCAAATGATGTCTGTTTAACTCCATCACATTAGTGCGAGAATGAATGACCAAGAAAAGCTTGTACTACGCAGCAAGTACAAGTACTTATCAGCAAACATTCGAGCAGATTTGCTGTGTCCATATCTGTTCCAGTATGGTGTAATAAGCCTGGATGATAAGAGTGTCATTCTGTCGAAGCCAGACCGAACAAGACAAGCTGAGGAGTTGATTGATTTTCTATTCAGATCACCCTCTCCAAAAACATTTGAATTATTCTTGCTCAGTCTCAAAGAGAGTGACTGGGAATTTGTGGCATCTGAATTGGACATAGCATATAGTACACTTCAATACTCTTCCAACAGTCGTCCAAATGATTTGAGAGAGTTTGCCGCTGTTGATGGCAATGAAACATCATCTACCAATGGAAAAGATAATGCTTGCCAATGTATGGCCCCTGGCTCAGGTACTGTTATATTTAAGTTTACATGTATATGTGAGAGATGATTTAATCAGTGCTAACATCCAAGTCCCGACAAGACCATGTCAAGGTGTTTCAGATGCCCAGACATTTTTTCGATCTTGCTTTGACCTCAGTCAGGTATTGCAGTTTATATAGTAGAAGTCACCTGCAAAATTATGGCCCATTCAATAAATATCTGCCTTTACCACAATGAACTTGAAGTTTATGATGTAATTCCCCATTGGTGAACTTGGAAATCCTCAACATATTCCAAAAATCAATGAACGAATCAATATTTTTGGTCATTTAGGTTGTTTTTATCGATTTCAGAGACTTCATTGAATGAAGTGACTCAGCCTGTGAGCTACTTCTGTCGTAGAATCGGTTTGGAAACCCAGCTGAGCCAAAGGCTTGAGGAAAAGGAATATGCCGTTCTGTCAGGTATGACATATTTGTTATACACATGTCTGTGAGCAATAAACTTTACTTTGGTCCTTGCCTAGCCAACCGCCTGATGTCAGCATGAACATTGTAATTGTCAGAAGCTAATTGCCATGTTAATGTGAAGTCTTAAAAGTTGTCAAAGCCAGACATCATTGATTATTTATTTGAGCTTCTTAATCTTCTCGGGACACTCTCTCAAAGGTAAGCTGGTGGGATGAAAGAATAATCTGAAAGTTTAATGATCTATTCTGTCAATTATGCAACAACTTATATATTTTAAGTATAATATACATTTCTTTCGGATATCATTTCAATCTGGCGGCAAACTAGCTTGAAGAAAATTTGTGCTGTTCTGATAGCATGCCTTTTACCTAATAGCATGGACTACTTGGTACATGGTGCTCTTGGACAAATGTTTGTATGGTCAGGAATTATTTCATTTCATTTGTTAACTCATTTTCAGGCATCAGAGGAGCGGGCAAAACTCAACTGGCCAGGCACTTCATTTGCAATGAGACGGAATGCAACTCCAAACTGGTGTCTACCACAAACGGAGTTCGGATGGAGATTGACTCGAGTAATGAAGAAAATTTACATGCCAGTATTGAGTACATGATGCAAGTGTTGAACATAAACATTGAGAACCCAGCCAAGACTGTCAACAAAAGGATTATGAATGGGTTAAACACAATTTCCGGATACTTAAAGAAGATGAGGATCTCTCGCGGTTGCCATTTCCTGCTGTTTGATGACGTCCGGAAGGAGACGTATCACTTCCTAACAAGCCAATTACTTAAAACAACACTGAAGGAAACAGACAATATCAAAGTAATAGTAACAACACACAACAATAATCTTTATGATCTTGATCGCATTATTGTAGGAGGTCTGGAAGAAAAAGAAACTCTGGACCTATTCAAGCTCGGTAACGATTGTGGAAGTAAGGATGAGGATATTATTGAACTTGGTAAACACCTCAGTTACCTGCCACTGGGAATCGCAGTTGCAAAGCAAATTGTCCTCAAAAGGAAGTCAAGTCCTTCATGTTACATTAGGCAGCTGCTTGCTCCCTCAACCTCCAAGAAATTGCAATCAAAAGAAGCTCAAGTGTTTGTTGAAAATGAGTATGACAAAGGATTAATGTCTGCCCTTACCATCAGCATTGGGGAAATATCTTCCTCACTGGGTCCAAGGCTATTCAGATTATACGAGCTGACAGCCTTAGGATCGCATGTAAGATTTCCGTTGGGTACGCTGAAGATGCTGATGAATTGGGCGGACGATGAGGAGAAGGAGTTTGAACTGGGAAATATAGTTGAATTTATTGAAAAAACGGCAGTCGGCACAATCAGCAGGGAGGGAGAAGAAAGATACCTCGACACCCACCAAGCAGTCATGTTGGCCATAAGACTCAACTGGACACCTGAGCAACTTCACGAGTACATTGGATCGTTTCTGCTCCTGATGTCGAAAGTCTGCATTAAAGACACTCGATTCCAAGATGCTTTCCGCGTGCAAGCCACATTGCTGCCACATGCCGAAGCAGTCTTGAAACATTCTCTCAGCTTCGATGACAATTTATGTGGACTTCAAGTGGCCAAGATACAACTCCTTGAAGCGATTGGGTATATGTATACAGAAATGAGCATGTTAGAAAGAGCTCAACATTACTTGGTCCAAGCACGTGACATCTTTACCAAATATTTCTTGGACAATGATTTGTCATTCTTTCAACCCAATGAGCAAAACATTAAAGCTCCCCTCAACATGACGAAAAACGCTCAGCTAATCTTGGACAGACTCGAATTAACAACTGCAAAATTAAATGCTGATAACTTCTTGCAGTTTGTGCTGGACCGAACAAACCTACCAAATGATCGAAACATGTGGAGGGTCCTTTTGAAGCAGAAGAACTTAGTGCCAAATGTGAAAAATTTGTTTGAGACCTCATCATTGTCAAAAGAAGAATATGAGATTCTGCAAAAACACAAGATGGCGCTGAGTAAGAGTGACATACGCAAGATCTTCCTTCCTGAACTCCTCATCACCACAATTTTCACTCTCGGCAGAATATACTTCTTCAGGAACTCCAAGGGTAACTACGTTAATGCGACAGACGCTGTATTGTTGAAGTCGTCACTGCAGTTAGCTCATGAATTGTGCTTACTCATTCATGAAAGATACAACTTGCCGTTAGTTCACTTGATGTTAACTAGACATTATGGGCAGATGTACTTAATGATGGAGAAAAAGGGAGAGTCTCAGGAGGAACACTTGGAGATTTTGCGACAGGCCAGAGCAAACTACCAGGAATTGCTCAATGATTCTACAAACTACTTTCAAGGTGGCCTTCTGAAGAAAGTAGTAAATGAGAACTACAATGTGGCAGTTTGCTTGAGGCAGTTGATTCGATGTCACGTTAAGCTGTTACAAAATGATTCCCCTGGAAACTGGCTTCAAAACAAAGAGGATGGCTTTGCTTATCTGGAGAGACTGAAGGTGATTCTTAGCAACAATCAAGAGTTGTGTCATCACTCTGGGTTCAATTTGAACATTGCCAAGTTCTACGCACAAATTGCACTTCAAGAGAAATCTACAAAAGACTTTGTTGAAGCTGTAGAGCGTTACAGGGACTGCTGCGATGCTGAATTCAAGTCTGGTTATGTGAAATACCCCTGGCTCCTTGCTCTCAAAGGGCTTGGATATCTCGTCTTGAATTTTGGTATCAGCACTCGCAATCAGTATGTGAGATCTCTTGCCATTGAAAAGACTGGAGAATTCCTGGGCACATTGAAAGGACACAGCACAAGCTACCCGTTCGAGTGGAGGAAGGGCTGTGCTCTATTGCGGAAACTCAAGGAATTTAAACTCTCAAGTATTCCTGGATCTTTGAAAGGTTCAATTGAATTCCTTAATTCTCCAGCATCATCTTTTGATGAATTGGATAATGATGGGAATGATAAGGCCTGTCCAGAATACCTTGCAACAGATTCTAAGTATTCTACTATTTAAAAAGTAGAAACAATTTTTATAAAAAGAAACCAATAATTTATTTGATGGTAAGTATCTTTGAGAACTTAAAATTAAATGTATGCACTAAGATTAATTACATTGGAATACAACATTTGCATCTAAAACATCATTACGCATGGTGTTAAATTTTAATTTGAGATATATTTGGTTATAAGCTTGTGCAACTGTGAATACTATTTGTTGAAAATGCCGTAACGGATGAACTTCTTGATTTGTTCGGCAACCATGTGAGCATAATGTCTACTGTAGAATATTGAGTAATGGTTGCTGGATGGAATTTGGATGTAATTACTGGATCGATTAAAATATGGGAACATGTGATTTGGCAACCAGTATTGTCTAAAATGTCTGTCGATGACTAACACTCGAGAGTATATGTACGTAGTTTGGCGTGAGAGGTAATAGAGGAGCTTCTTCGAGTGTTGATATCCTTGGTATTCTCTTAATATTGAGCACAGAGTTTTGTCCGCTAAGATGTCTTGATGCAAGGATAATTTAGGCCTGGATGTCATCTCCTCGTTGTTGTATAAATCTCCCAAGATTCCAGACAACGGTAGAACTCCCACCTCCGTGAAGATGCGCTGTATCCCTGACGGCTGGAATCTGCACATCATATCCAAATCGTGCAACGTGGCGTTGGCCATAAACACATCGTCCTTGTCAATGAACGCTGCGCTGTCTAAATAGATCACCCCTTTGACCATTTGTTGATGGGCTAGTGCCGAGAATGTCACATGATGACCCCCGTAACCGTAACCAAGGAGATAGAATGGTTTGGTTGCATTCCACGCTTTGAGCAATTCGCTGAAGAAAGGTACGTTGGAATGTGCCCACAAGGGGTCTCTGGCATAGCCAATGGAATCTGTGTCATAGCCCTCACTATCTCCTGAAAAAAAAACCCATTCAAATGATTATATCTAGGAAGAAGAAAGCTAGAGTTGGATGGAGAAAATGGTGGAAACAATGGATTACAGCCAGATATTAAACCTGAAGTTCTCTCTGGACTTCTTTTGAGCCAACTGGCCCCCTGGTGTATTGTAAGAATGTTACTATGCCTCAGGATTAAGGTGAGTGCACCTGTTGTCTAAAGTGGTCATGGCAGTCACACTGTACAATATTTACATTGCGTTACAATAAAATAAAATAAAGACTCAAATTGAAAAAAATGGCTGTTGTTGCTCTGCAGTCTGCTTGAGAGGATACTAAAAATTATTTTTTCTAAAAAGTGAATTTGGTTAATAGACACTATCGGTTATTAAAGTATAGTAGGTTGGAATATTTTGTTGTGTTTTGCTTTGAAACTTTACCTGTTCCAGGCCGGTCGTAGATACAAACCCTGTGTCCTTTGGCAACCAGCATCTTTGGCAGCATCTTCCAAGACAACCTTAATCTCCCTGCGATGTCTTGTTCTATTATTATCAACTCCCCCTGCCCCTCGCATTTGTATTGCAACGCCAGAAGATTGTGGCCACTAACGTTGACAGTGGCGACCTCTATACTGCGATGGCGAAGGTTGTGAAATGTAGCGACGGAATGGTAAGCGGCAGCAAAGAAGAGGAATATTGCAAACAGTTGAACACTGAAGAATATCAACCCTACTGCAATTTGACGCACGATAGTCTTCCAGGATTTTTTGTGGCTTATTTCCACATCTGCAATGAAGTAATAAGAATTCAGACATCCGTGTATTATATACCTGTATATGCATATTTTGTGCTGCAAGTTCCCTGACTTGGGACACATGTCTGAACTACACTGCTCATGCAAATTAAGGGAGCGAGGTGTTTTTTCCATGTACAATATGTAGGTGCAAGTTAATGGCTGTTTTAATGACGTATATTATAATACATAAAACGTCAGAGAAAATTGACATGTAAGGATCTGTTACAGAAATTTGATGAAAAAGAGTAAGGGTCAACCTTAACCCCATTCATAATCTAACCCTAGTTTCAATTCTAACCCTGGACCAGTTTTTACTTCAGACATGTTGACCATGTGTGTTGTCATTAAAATGTCATTGAAAAAGCCATAACTGGAAAGTTCTGACAATGAAATGCTGCCTTGCTCCCTTAAGTAATTTTGCAATGTACACTTTAAAAAGATATACCATTCACGAACGGAATGCTTTTGGTAAATTGTCAAATTATAGAAGTCCACAAACTAACCGGCATATTGAGCTTGATCTTCACTAGTGTCTGCGCTGACCACCAGGAGGTAGAAGAGTAACGCGGAATCCAAATACGCCCAAAAGAAGGTCAGTAAGTAATCCTTATTCGCATGGACGCCCCTCGCGAATAACAGACTGTAGACGATTGAAAGACAACATGTGCACATGAGAAGAACCGTGTTTTCTAGAACCTGAAATAAACGAGAAGAAACAATTTTGGAAAAAAGTGATATCATCAGATTCATTACTGGTGCATGGAGGCCTGGTGAATGACTCAAAAATTCAGTTTAAAAAAAAAACGAACATAAAGCAAGCCGCAACCCAGTTTTATAAAATCCATTCGTAAATCAAAAATAATAGACAATACGCTTGAAAGTAGGGCAAATTAAAGTCAGATTGGTTTCGATTACGGTAAAAAGTAATATCAGTAATTAATATGGCTCGTGAAGGCATGGTAAATTATGACTCAATTTTCAGTTTTCAAATTTGAATTGTACATTGACCCTAATGTTACGGATAATATCCAATTGAATATTAAAAAACTAAATTCATTCGATATATTATTTGTTGAGAGAAGTTGATATTTAAGCCAATCATAGTCAAATTGATTGAGATTTACGGTAAGTGGCACGTCCTTTCAACATTTCATGTAGGTTGACGCAATCACTTACCAACCATTTCCGGAACGCTGATTTTGAGATCCCCATGGCGTCCTGGAATTCCGTGCAATGATGGATGAGAACGAGGAAGCAGACGATCAACGACAAGCCAATCATGTGACTCGCTGTGTAGAGACACCTGGCGTAAGTGTGGAAAACTATCATAGTGATGAAACTGACCACCAGATGGACGATGACTGTTACTGTGACGATATTCAAAAGTCTCCCACCAGGCCATCCTAGTGGCCAGTGAAGGAATGAAGGCATTTTTTGTGAACAATTCAGCCGTTAAGTTTCAAAGTCATTGATTTGCAGATCACCCTTTCAATGGCGCTGTTAAGTGCACTGTACTCCTCCTCTAACATACTAAAAAATAAAAGATAAAAGTAAAATCATTTTGATAATATGAAGGAAAAAAAGTGTTCATTAGGCAATCTTAGTTTTAGTATGGAACAATCATGAGAGGAATATCCAGTAGGAAAAACATTTCATTTTAATATTGATAAGCTTATCTGTCCTGGGACAAGTTGGCTCAGGACCCCTGCAGTGAAGGGTCACTGGGGAATATCCTTTCATCTGAGGGTGTGTCTGAAACCAGCTGAGGATAACTTTATAAAATTCAAATCTACAGCAGAAGCATTTCACCCCTCTTCTTGGATCTAATTCATTTCTCTTGATCCAATTTTCTTGATTGCATGTGCATTGTGCTAGTTTTAAAAATCCATGAGATGAAGCTTGTCATAATGAACTTTTTTGCGATTACATATTAAATTTATAAACATGTTAAGGCAGTTTATGTGATCGCAAGGTGCATACGATTCCTCGTTTTCTCCTTAATATTTCACATCAAAGCAGATCGAAGACCGTTCAATGTTTTGAAAACGTGATTAGAAAGTCCAGAACATTTGCAACATGGTGATGTGAACGCCGTTTTGTCGAATGTGTTCCTTGTGGTGATTTATGACCTTGAGTAAGGTCTAAATGTGACAAGAGCAGGGACGGACGCAGGGGGGGGATGGGGGGGATGCATCCCCCCCCACCAGACCAAAATTTATATATTTTTACATGTTAATTATATCCGCGCGCAGTCGCGGAATGTCGCGAATTGTGCGTTCCGCGGCGCGATAGCCCGATAGACCCCCCCACCAGAATTTTCTGGATCCCCCCCTGGACAAGAGTGCTGATTGTTCATGCATCACCAAAAAAAAAAACTCCTAACATTGAATATAATTTGTATCAATATTGTGATAAAAAACCTACAGAATGCAGGCCAATATATATGCTGTGGATGGTCCTCCTTTAGTTGGTCCATGGTTTTAGCATTTAAAGGTCAAGGGTCCAGAGGTTCCAAAAACCGACCGGTTGTCAATTTGTGGCCTAATCCATATAAGGAGATGGGAGTCATAAAATCTTAATTAATCAAGAGAGCTGATTGGTTTCCTGTAAATGATATTAGCCAATTAGAAGAGGGTAGAAATTGCATATTATTCCAATGCTATACTTCAATTTCAGAACTCTATAGAACCTTTGATATTTTGGGGGTCATAAAGTTATCCTATTTCTGAACAATCAGGTTGAAAGATGACCTGCCAATCAAAATTACAAGACAAAATCCGTATTAATTCAATATTTTCCTTAATTTCTTTAAAAAAAAGAACTTTGAAACACCAGAAATAGCACAAATTGTGTAAAATTGTACAATGAAACAAAATATATGAAAATCATTTAAATAGATGTAATAAATCTTGTTGTATTTCATTGTTTGTGAAGAGGAATGAGAGATGTTGACTGTTTGGGGGTTGGACACAGAATGACCATGGGTTCAACTCTCCCTGCTTTTATACCAGGTCCCCCTCCTTTAAGGTGACAACATGACATCATAGGCTTCCACATACCAGAATTCAACAGATCATCAATATAAAAAAACAAAATAGGATAGATAGACTTGGCATACTTGTTGGACTATTCTGGTTAGCAAACTAAACACATGTAAAAAAAAACGCAAACATTCATAACCTTCACCACCGACAACTAGAAAACATATTTATATGAATATAATACTCTACAAAATTCCAATGCTTCAACCTACCTTTGGTGGATTGCATGTGTCCTGGCTATTCCGTGGCTGCATGATCCGGAATGATTCTGGAGCATTACTTTATGTGAAGCTGCCTGAGTATTACAATAGACTGTGATGCATTGATTTCGACCCCCCCCCCTCCCCATCACCACATTAGCCCATTATGGAACTTAGTGGCCTTTTACACTGATTCCTGCCTCCCTATTATGGGCTGTCTTGCATGATGGCTCCCATTAATTGCCTGTGGGATGGCCAGCTGTCTCCTCTGTAGCCAGGTGCCTTGATTTAGCATTGATGCAGTAGGGTGCTGTGATGCGTCAAACTATGTAGCATCATACAATGTGTTCAGAGATTGTCTACTTTAGTCCAGGGTGGCAGCTACACAGTGTACTCAACACCCACCTATGCACTTTTCTAAGTTTCAAAGAGCGTGAATGATTAGAGAGAGTTAATTAATGAAAGGCTCCAGGGCAACAGTCATTTGTTCTGCTTTATTCACATGCTGATTTCAAAGATGATGATTTCAAAGGACTGATAGGTGATTATTCTTTCATCACTTTATATTTAATTATGAGTTGAATTATACACTGAAAGACAAAAGTTATGCATATATGTTGTGCATTCAAGAAACCTCATCTGTGTGCTCAATATAAGGTTCTACCAAACACATGCTTCACATAAAATAAACCATAAAGTCTAAAGATAATGGTCTTGGGGTTCATTCGAAGGTTGAGATGTCCTCTCATCTGTAGCATCCCCCACAACATCCAGAAACATCGCTTCATTACAATGGAGGGTATCTTGAGTTCCGGTTGTTTTTCTGGGTCCAACACCTCTATGTTTATTCCTTGTCTACCCTATCTCCTTGTAACAGGCAGCTTTCTTTGATACACTTGACAGATGAACATCATACACTCTACAACATTAAGCTGGATTTTCACACCTGCACCATTCCAACAGTTTCATCCCCGTCATATTCTGTAATTGGGGACACAAAAAATTCAGTTGTAGAAGAATTGTGTGCTTGCATGTTTAAGGATTCATTTAAGCTCACATGAAACCGCATACCTGCAAATGGTATGGGTCAACAGCAAAAACTGTGTTTCCTGAAAACTCCCCTTTGTCGGCCATTTTTAAAAACGAAAATGTTTCTCGGTTCAGCGATTTATTGTTTGTGACCCTGTTTTTGGGTGTCTTACTCCATGGAACCATCATATTGACCATACCCCTTGAACATCTTGCACTCCCAACATATGCATAACTTTTGTCTTTCAGTGTATATACAAGTTAGAGTTATGAAGAATATACTAAAGTGATACTTCACAAAAATCTTTAGGCAGGGGCACCTCATGACAGTGTGTTATTATGATGCCCATATCAGTGTAAGGTCTTGGTTACGCATCTTTTGTAACACTTAGATTCATTTTTTTATGCAACTGGGAGAAAATATCTGTTAAATGCTGCCAGCTGGGTTGCCAGCCCGCCCAAGCATCATTCAGCACCTCCCAGCCAGCTGATATGAATAATTTTTTCCCAGGCAGCTGCCTCAACTGCTTTCTCATTACCTGACTGCAAATTTCATCGGTTGATCGCCAAAAATTGACTCCCAGCTGTCAACTTTGCCAGCTGGGAACATCCTAGCTGATAGTCTGCCAGCCAGCCGGACGCCTGCTACATAACAGATAATTGTATAACAGATCATGGGGTGCCCCTGTTCACGGAGCCTACTAGCCAGTTTGGTGAATGGGCAGTTGAAGGGACTTCTGGGATGGATGGTGATTGAGCTACACTGTACATTGGACAAACCGATAGAAATCTTATACTAGAATCAATGAACACTCCAAAGGTAACAGTGAAATATTTAACCATGTTCAAAACAGTGTTAATTTCAAACATGTGCATGACCTCTTGGACCTTCCAGATAAACTTTGTGGCAACCAACCAATTGGTCTTACTAGCGTTATACCCGTTCTACGAACGGGAGGTTTGAGAGCCAAGGCAGAAGTTATGGCTTGATAGCATTAGTTGACACCCCTACCCCATAACTGAAGTGTGGCTAGGACCCTGGGGCATTATGTTGTTCATGTGAAAATGTGAGTATGCAAGTGTATTAGAAGAAGTGGAACACATGGGAAGGTGACACTTTAAAGGCGGATTTGTGTTTGAATCATAAATTTGAGACTATAAATGTCCAAATTGTAATTGTAACATTTGATCTTGACACTGTGCGGTTCAGACATAATCCAATATTGGCAAACATTTACACCCATTGGCAAACACGTACGTCGATTGGCACACATTTACGTCAATTGGCAAACATTTACACCCATTGGCAAACATGTACACCTAATGTCAAACGTTTACACCCATTGAAACCCATTTACACCCATTGGCAAACATTTACAGCCATTGACACCTATTAACATCGACTGGCAAACATTTACACCCATCGGCAAACATTTACACCCATTGGGAAACATTTACACCCATTGGCAAACGTTGACACCCATTGGCAAACATTTACACCCATTGGCAACCATTTACACCCATTGGCAAACATTTACACCCATTGGCAAATATTTACACCCATCGGCAACCATTTACACCCATCGGCAAACATTTACACCCATCAGAAACCATTTACACCCATCGGCAAACATTTACACACATCGGCAAACATTTACACCCATCAGAAACCATTTACACCCATCGGCAAACATTTACACACATCGGCAAACATTTACACCCATTGGTAAACATTTATACCAATTGGCAAACATTAATTTTACACCCATTGGCAAACATTTACACCCATCGGCAAACATTTACACTCATCAGCAACCATTTACACCCATCGGCAGACATTTATACCAATTGGCAAACATTTACACCCATCGGCAAACATTTACACCCATTGGGAAACATTTACACCCATTGGCAAACATTTACACCCAACGGCAAACATTTACACACATCGGCAAACATTGACACCCATTGTTTGTTTAGGTCAATTGGCAAACATTTACACCCACTGGCAAACATTCACACCCATTGGCAAACATTTACACCCATCGGCAAACATTTACACCCATTGGCAAGCATTCACTAGTCCCTCCCTCTTGGGAGTCCAAGGAGAACCAACAACTGTGTATGCCCAAAGCATATATAATCACTCACAGATATCCTCAAATATCCATAAAAGACTGTCATGGATTTTGGCTTAGTCTTTTGAGTTTGAACAAAGAGCCTATTTGGCTATTAGCCAATTTGATATTAGGCTCAATTTTCATTGGCTTTTGGACATTAGATTGGAATCTCATTGAGTTGTCAGTGATTCCAATGAGAATGCAGCTTAATATTCACTGGCCAATCATGGCTCTGTGGATTTTAGGCTTGACTGTCATTGGCTAGGATATTTGGCCGGATTCTCATTGGACAGGATATTAGATGGTATTCTATTGGAAAAACTATTTTAAAACTACAGTGCCCTCTACTGTCGATATTAGGATGGATTCTCATTGGTCAAGATATTAGGGCGTATTCTCATTGGTCAGTTGACTATTATCCAAAGTTTGATATTTGTCAAAATCCACAATAGTATTAAAGAGTTATTGCGAGTCACTTGGGCACGTATCCAAAGTATAAGATGTTTGCCAAAATCAACTATAGTTGGGAGTTAGTGATAATGAGTATTTTGGGCATGCACCCAAAGGACCTATATTTTGCCCAAAGGTTCGCGGATATTTTGAAGGATGCGATGACTTTGGGAAAGCCATGCGAAAAGGAATCGTAATGCCAAAAGGTCCTATAGTTTGCCCAAAGACCTTATATTTTGCCAAAAGACCATATATTTTGCCCAAAGGCCTAATATCCATGCCCAATAGGCCCAATAGTGGATATTGGCGGTAAGACATTTGTACAGATTTAGCAAAGTGCAAGTGCGCTCAGTTTAATAATTGGCCCTGTAGGATGACCTTTGAACATGAAAGTCAGCCCATTAAATTTTACTTCATTAATTTCTAGTTGGTTGTGTTTGGCCATCAAATCTTTTCAATGCGAATTAAATATTCGTCAGATGATAACTTTGAATAAGATAGGTTATATTTAGGCCTATTTTATGTCAAGATGATACATTACCATTTTCTAAGTGTTCTTTTCTGTTAAACATGATATTATGTGGATGAATGCCTACAAAAAGAGCTATAAATCAATGTCACTAGTAATAAGCCTGTGCAGTTTAATAATCTGATGCAAAGGACCCCAGTTATCCAGAGATATAAGCTGGAAAGTTCTGCCGAGACTGACAAGGGGAGGGACAGGGGAAATTCAAAGACCTGACATGGAGTGGAAATGGAGATGAACTGGGGATGGACTGGGGATGCCATAATTTTAACAGTATAGATGTTAACCTAAATTAATTGTTGATGTTAACATATTGTGGTGCATCCTGGAAATGAAAGTTATACAATATATTATATCATATACTAGGATATACTTGAATGTGATTTTACCAGGCACCAATTGCCTGGAAGATCATACAATTCATACATACATTTATACAGTTTTATTATGATGTTGTAATGGGAAGCAAATGGTGATATATAATTTCATAATTATCTAATTGGCATTTTAGCTGGGAACATGCTCATTTGCCGACCAAAATTATTGTGGTTGAGTTCTTCATATATTATTAAAAGATGATCTAAAAAAATTCCCTGTATGAAAATTACGAAATTTTCATAGTATGGATTGTCATTGGAAACATGATTATTGTACCTGTTTGGTTGAGAATACATGATGTACGGTAAGCCTGTTTAAATTTCTTAAAAAACAAATTTACGGTGTTTTTTTTCCGCTTGAGCCTTGAGCATTGTACATATGTCACAAAAAATAACGACATCGATGCATGCATGAATTTCTTAGAGATTATCTCCTAATTATATTTCCATAACAAACAGGGTCAATGGGCAGGAGTCATAAAAACAGATGTCATGGCGAACTTCAGAAAAAATAGGACTTTAAAACAAAATTGTCCTTTGTTCATTTCTGAAGAGATGAAGGTCATATCTGTGACACCACACCAAATCAACCAATATTCCGAAAAACCCAGAATGACCGTCTCTGATTCCATTCAAACTTTCTACGTTTCAAGAACATTATCAGGAAAGAGCAAATCCAAAATTGCAGGACAATAACTCAAATTTTTTGGAGTTATGATCAAAGAATTTTGAAAAAATGTCAAAAATTGTCCATTTTTAAAATGACTATCAAACTTTCAATATGGCCATAGACTTTTTAATATTTCTTGCAATGCATAAGATACGCAAAAGTAATAAAAAGAGGCAGAGAAATGGCTTTCAACGAAATTGCTTACAAGACCTACATAAATTTTCAAAGTTGACTGATTTATCACACTAAAATCCAATATTCATGATTTTTTTGGTAACCTTAAATTCATCCCAAAGCTGTCACACTTGATATGGTATTACTTTGCAGATAGAGCATATAAGTACAATAAGTATTAATGTTCCAAAACCAGCAGTTATTGAAATACGGTCTGCTTAATTTATCAATTTCGCAAAACAACACATTTTCAATCAAAACGGCCATGTAGCGTGGGTGACACAGAAAAGACAACTACATGGCATAAAAGAACTTGAAATGAATATGATATATAGAAATATGTGTGCATTTGAGTCCTTCATTCTGAAGATGAGCACTCAAATTGAGTGTTTTTTCAACTTTGATTTTTTTTTTTTTTTGCAAATGGAGAAAAAATAGTGTAAATGGTTTGCAGTAGTCATAGAATAAGACAAATATCATTTCCTGCCATATAATAAAATAAATACAAGAATTTGCTGTGTAAAATAACACTATCTAAACTTTTTAAACACTTATCCGATGGGATGAAGCGAACAATTTTTGCAACTTTTTCTCAGTACTTCAATCTTCACACTGTGACAAAAATTTAATTTATAATAAGTGCCCAATTTGAAACACTATCAACTTAATATTGGTGAATGAGGGCTGCAGTGGGGTAGCTACCAAACATATCACATATGAAACTGTTTTTAATTTGCTAAAAATGTATTTTTGGCCGGAGGCTCGTGTTCAGTCACTGATTTCAACAATTATACAGTCAATAGGCACCCAACATTGATGTCTGGACCTTTTGACATCAGAAAACATCCACACAATGTCATGAGATGTCTATCAAATACCAAGATACAAGTCACATCTTAGCAACAAAATGCCAGGTTTTGGTTTTTCTATCAAGGTGTTTAGGTGTGCAACTGTGCATGGTAGCACTTTGAGCTCACCTTTTTAGCCTCCTGAAAAATTCTGAGATGAAGTGTAATCCATTCAAAATATGACTAAAAAATAAGTAAATAAATGTGACTTACTTTCCCTGTTGCAAAGTCTTGTTTGGTATTTCTCGCTGCTAAATATATAGATTTTTTTTTCTCACAAATCTGACCCACTGTAAATATTTTTTAGGCAAATGAGGCCGATTTTGCCAATTTACCAATTTACACACTCCTGCAAAAAAAAACTATGGTTTAAAATTAATAATTTAATTAAAACATTCCAAGAATTTTTTTTCTGAAAGCTCCCTTTAGCAATAAAAACAATATTCTGCTTCAAAATTGTTAGGCCAATCATATAGTAGGAGATCAGTCACATGACACGCAAATGAATAACGATATTGTCATGTCGAAAGTGTTATTGGTGTAGAATTGGTGTCTCTTCTAGAGCTGCCTCTGTGCACTTAACTGCGACCATTCCATTAATTTGCCCTTCGCTACCTAATGAAGGAGGGGTGTCCCAAAAGTTCTGACCAATTTTTTGGCAGACCTTTCTATTTGAAGTGGCTGAATAAAATTTTCACAGAATCATTTTCAAGTATTTCTCTATCTTTTTTGTAAATATGGTACCTGTTGGAACTGCGTAAATAACTTTTCTGCTGCCATGGAAACAGAAGGTCAGTGCACCCAGCGCACCTCAATTTTTTAGGCCAAATCCAAATGTCACAGTAGAATGTTTCAGTCAAACTGTCTCAAGCGCTGTTAGGCAACTGCTGGAGAAAGCCTTTGGTAATTGCTTCAACTGATCAGGTTGAAATATAAATAAATGTTTAAAATGTAATGGAAAATATCTAGAAAGCCTGCAAGCCTATCAAGAAATACATTTTCTTATAATCACATGCCTTTTACTATAAATTCTCTGACTTTTAAAACAGCTAATTTGCTGAATTTTGCCTGAGAAATTGAGCTGCGCTCGGTGCACTGATCTCTCGTAACCATGGTAACAGAAAAGTAACTTAGAGTCTTAGACACTTCTTACAGTTTTGATTTTATCAGAATAGAAGGTCAAAAACCTGAAATTTATTCTGTGAAAATTTAATTTAGCTATCTCCAATAGAAAGGTCTGCCAAAAAAATTGGTCAGAACTTTTGGGACACCCCTCGTAAAGGATAGGCCTAGGGTGGGGCAAAATGTAACTTCTTCAAGTTCTTGGAATGTTAAGCTATAATATTATAGATATGTCTGTTGTATATAATGGGAAAAATTAAGGGAATTTCACATAAAACAAGTAAGAAAAAAAAGTTGTATTTATTCCATATATCCTAAATCTGAAAATTTTGGTGCAGAATATAACTAATAGTGGATGACAAATATTACTGCTTCCTCCAATACAACTCCATATTGGTCACTTCGCCATTCCCTATCTATCTATACATATATATTTTTATATGGCATAAACTGCTTGGTCAAGAGATGCCATGGTCTACAGTTTCTTCAGTTGTTATATTTTCATCTTAACGTTATGATAATCAATTTTAACGAACCTTTATTATTATTTTTTATTAGAGTCAATGAATCGAAGAAACTGGACTAATCGAAATTTCATGAGAGTTGGATTTGTCCGACCCAAAGGCATTAAAAATTCCTGATCAAGGTCAAACAAAGACAGTCAGGTGATGCTCTTGAAAAGTGTGCCCCAGAATGAATGACCAGGAAAAGAATATACTCCACAGCAAGTACCAGTACATAACAGCAAACATTCGAGCAGATAAGCTGTGTCCCTACCTGATCCAGTATGGCGTAATTAGCCTGGACGATGAGAGTGACATTTTGTCTGAGCCAAACAGGACAAGGCAAGCCCAGAAGTTGATCCACTTTTTATTTAGATCACCCTCTCCGAAAACATTTGAATTATTATTGCTCAGTCTCAAGGAGAGTGGATGGGAATTTGTGGAGTCTGAATTGGCCAAATCGTTCAGTGAAATTCATGTCTCTTCCATCTGTCATCCGAACCAACCATCACCGACCAACAGATATGAGGATGGATGCGACTGTGCTAACACTTGCTCAGGTAATCTCTAGTGATTCTACCAGCACATGCAATAAGACAGAAAAGATAAGGGTAAGAAAGAAAACATACATTTGAATAACGTTCAGGAAAGTGTGAAAACGTATCTTGTCAGAAAATGAATTAAGAATTACCAAATACCATCAGTGAAGGGAGCAATGGGGGGGGGGGGGTGGGGGGAGTGAGGATGGCTACCGGGGATAACTTGCGCCCCCCCCCCCCTTGGGTTCATGCGAGAAATTTTTTGATGTGAATAAATAATGTAACGCTATAATGTTTTGAGCACAAGTATTTGAAAATTAAACTTTTGTACTGTCTTTCCACCTGCTATGTTGCTTTGGCATAATTTTGTCAGACACCAAAATATTTGAATATATGGCATAAGTCAACTTTGTCTGAACGAAACTTGATGAAAGTCACATAGAATATTTCTCAGTCCAATCTAGTGATTACATTAAAAGGATACGCTGTTGGGCCCAAATGTTTTTATACTACAGCGAAATAAGCTACTTGCGTAATTTCGTCAGATGCAGTTTTGAGAAGCTAATAAGCAAATTTGCCAAGCTAGTTCAAGATATATGTAATGCTTCAAAAGTTATGATACCCTGAAAATGTGTGTGTTTTTAATGTTTCTGAGTTACGTAATCTCCTTAACTTATATTACATATATTTATTATATGTAAACATGCTGTCAGTCACAAATTTTTGATGAAATTCTTTGGCCAAATACACCAAATGGTGTCAGGCCCCTGTACGACCTTAATGGCATTACAAATAAAGACTTGAAATTAGTAAATAACGAAGACAAGTCACTTCTTATAGATCTACTATGTAATAATCTATATTATGCTTTATGTATTTTTAGTTTTTTTTAATGATTTTGCTGTAAATTTGTACTCTCATTTTTTGAGATCTATGAAATATTCTATTCTGTTCTATTCTTTATTAAAACTTTATCGATTTCAGAGATTTCATTGAATAATGTGACTCAACCTGTGAGCTACTTTTGTCGTAGAATCGGTTTGGAAACCCAGCTGAGCCAAAGGCTTGAGGAAAAGGGATATGCCGTTCTGTCAGGTACGCGTAATTTATTATTATTATGTATATACATATTATTACATGGATTGTTCTGTATTGACCCGTGTATCCTCCCTGCCAGCCCATATTTTTATAAATATGGCTGGCAGGGAGAAAACGAGGGTCAATGCAAGCAAACATATTCTGAAGTCCTTTGACTGTATATAACATGAATAGAAGAATAGAAGTTCTTCAAAGTAAACCGCAGTAAGTGATGAATGATGCCTCCTACCCCTTACGGATTAAACTCCCTCTGATAAGACTAACGGATATAAACGTTCATTTGTGCCATAAGCAATGAGGCTCCACAATAATACATTTCAGTGACGATATTGATTTCTTGCATTTTATGAGCATGTATGACAACCTTTTTACCCTCAGGAAAGTTTACTGGACTTGACTTGTCGGCAAAATAACTATACAAATAATAAAGTGTTATATGAAACCATCTAACAAATCTATTATTATACATGTACAAATTTAATATGCAGTTTTGACAACAATGAACCATATACCTATATTTGATTTACTTTTGCAGGTATCAGAGGAGCAGGCAAAACTCAAATGGCTAGACACTTCATTTGCAACAAGACGGATTGCAACTCCAAACTGGTGTCTACGACACACGGAGTTCGGATGGAGATTGACTCGAGAAATGAAGAAAATTTACACAGTGGAATTGAATACATGATGCACGTGTTGAATATTAATATCGAGAATCCAGCAAAGACTGCGGATAAAAGGATTAAAAATGGGTTAAACACAATCTTAGGACATTTGAAGAAACTGAAAATCTGCTGTGGTTGCCATTTCCTGCTATTCGATGATGTTCGGAAGGAGACTTATCGCTTTCTGACAAGTCAATTATTCAAAATGTCACTGAAGCAGTCAGACAATGTTAAAATATTAGTAACGACGAACAACATCAATCTCTATCATCTTGATTGCATCATTGTGGGTGGCCTGGAAGAGAAAGAAACTCTGGACTTATTTAAGCACAATAATGAGTGTGGAAGTAAGGATGAGGATATCATTGAACTGGGTAAACAACTCAGTTACTTGCCACTGGGAATTGCGATTGCCAAGAAAATTGTCAGCAGAAGACAACAGACAGTTTCATCTTACTTGAGACAATTACGCGCTCCCTCTATTTCGAAGAAATTGCAGTCGAAAGAAGCCCAAGTTTTCATTGAGAATGAGTATGATAAAGGGTTGATGGCTGCCCTCACCATCAGCATCAGTGAAATGGCATCCTTGTTAGACCCTAGGTTATTCGAATTATATGAGCTGACGGCTTTAGGATCTCATGCAAGGTTTCCATTGGCTATGCTGAAGATGTTAATGACCTTGGCTGATAATGAGACACACAAAGATTTCCAACTCGGCAATTTAGTTGAATCAATCAAAGAAACAGCAATTGGCACAATTAGTGGGGAGGGAGATGAAAGATGCCTGGATACTCACCAAGCTGTCATGTTGGCCATACGACTGAACTGGACGCCCAACCAACATCGAAAAAAGACTGAACTGTTTCTGGTCCTGATGTCGAAAGTGTGCATAAAAGACACAATCCTCCAAGATGCTTTTCGTGTTCAGGCCACTTTATTGCCCCATGCCGAAGCCGTCATGAAACATTCTCCTAGTATCGATCACAATACGTGTGGACTTCAAGTGGCCAAGATAAAGCTTCTTGAAGCTATTGGATACATGTATATAGAAATGAGCATGTTGGAAAGAGCGCAACACTACTTGGTCCAAGCACGTGACATCTTTACCAAATATTTCTTGGACAATGATTTGTCATTCTTTCAACCTGATGAGTCAAACATTAAAGCTCCCCTCAACATGAAGAAAAGTGCTCAGCTAATCTTGGACAGACTCGAGTTAACAACTGCACAATTAAGTGCTGATGACTTCCTGGAGTTTGTGCTAGAACGAACACATTTGCCAAATGATCGAAACAGATGGAGGGCCCTTTTGAAACTGAAGTATACAGTTCCGAATACTGATGACTTGTTCATTACCCCATCAATGTCAAAAGAGGGCTACAAAATTCTGCAGAAACACCAGATGGCACTGAGTGAGAGTGAAATACAGAAGATCTTCCTTCCTGAACTCCTCATCGACACAATTTACACTCTCGGCAAAATCTACTCATATCGGAATTCAAAGGGCAATTACGTTGATGCTGCCGAAGAAGTTTTATTGAGGTCGTCACTTCAGCTTGCTTATGAATTGTGCTTGCTCATCAACGAAAGATACAAAGTGCTGTTAGTTCACTTGACATTAACCAGACATTATGGTCTGGTGTACTTGATGATTGAGAAAAGGGGAAAGTCCCAAGAGGAACATTTGGAGATGTTGAGACAGTCCAAAGGGATCTACCAGGAATTGCTCAATGATTCTGCAAAATATTTCCAAGACGGCCTGCTGAAAGTAGAAAATGAGGATTTAGATGTGGTATTTTGCCTACGGCAGTTGGTCCGTTGTCATGCCTCACTGTTGCGATATGATTCTCTTGAGAACTGGCACGAGAACAAAGATGATGGCTTGGGCTATTTACAAAGACTGAAACGAATTCTTGAAAACAGCCAAGAATCATTTCAGCATTCCGGATTCACCTTGAACATTGCCAAGTTCTACGCACAGATTGCACTGCAAGAGAAAACGTCAGAAGACTTTGATGAAGCCATTGCACTTTTCCGGTATTGCTGTGATACTGAGAGCAAGTCTGGTTACGTGAAATACCCCTGGCTTCTGGCTCTTAAAGGGCTAGGATATCTCGTCTTGCATTTTGGCATCAACAGCCAGGATCATTATGCAATACCCCTTGCGATTCAGAAGACTGAAGAATTTTTGGATACATTGAAGGGGCACAGTACAAGCTACCCATTTGAGTGGCGAAAGGCCTGTGCTCTGTTAGAGAAACTTACGACATTTAAACATTCTCTTAATAATACTTTATAAATTTCAATTGCCTGAATTCCTCATCATTTTCTTAAAATGAAGCTGAATTTGGTGAGATTTATTATTCACAATGCTCCACATTTCAAACAGTGGGAATTATAATATGATATAATTATTATCCAAACATAAAAGTGCTATCCAAACATAAAAGTGCCATATCTCTTGGGTCCATGTCTCAAGCATAACTCTTATCTGTCCCTATTCTAATCACACTCATCAAACGTTGTATGTGCCATATCAATGACATTTGCGTTGTTTTGCATTAGTACCTGTACTAAGAAAAAAGGCTTACATTCTTTCAATTACACCTTCAATAGACACCTTTCCCTTCAACTTTTCATGAATGAGCAGAAATGGGTCAAAAACATTGGCCAGGCACACTGGCGAGTGCTGCCACCACAATATGATTAATAAATGTGACAAATACCAAGTGCATTTTTTTTCCAAGCTCAGTCTGACATTATGCATCAACAAGAGACATATAACCTTTATATTTGCATCTTATGCACAGTTTCCTGTTTTGTCCATTTTGGACCATTTATGCTCATCAATTTGGATAGTCAGCATGTCCATGTTCACTGGCATATTCAGATATACACATCCTAGCCTCAAAATACCTCATTGCAACAGGGTTTTCTACTAATGGTAACAAGTATATGTATTATATTGCGCCATGCAATTGCAGTAAACTGCTCATTAGATCAGCTGATTGATATCTCTGTAGTATTTTGCAAAATATATGTTTTTAATTGCTTCTTGAAGTTATCCAGTGTTTTTGCTTTTCGCACATTTTCTAGTCGCCCATTCCGTAGTGTTGGTAATGAAAAGGAAAAGACTCAAACTTGTTTTGAATTTGTTTGGCTGGTACAGGTAACAGCAGTGTGCCAGTGCTGCCGACATTTAGGTCATTTTCTGATTTTCAAAAGTTAGAATAAACTTTTTAGGTCATCCCAAAATTATGCCTCATTAGCTAAACAGGCATGTAGAACTTTTGGTTGTAACAAGTACTTCTTGCAAAGCTGCCACAGGTAAAACCACTCATATGAATCACAATTGAACTGGTAGATTTGGCAAAACTTCACATCAACACTGATTCAACAGCAATCACTTTACAAAGTACTAATTAATGCCTTAATTAACAAATCGCTCTGCTCGTGAAATACATGTATATATCAAATATAATAACAATTTATATTCATACCAGATACATGTATATCACCGAAACTATAGTTAGGGTTAGGGTTAGGTTAGGGTTAACCCTAACCCTAACCCTAACCCTGAAACTATAGAGATTTTAAAAATTGTGGTTTGATAGTGTTCAAATATCTTAATAGGACGTAGTGACATAAAAATAATTCATATTTATTAATAGCTTAATAGTTTTAATGGAAACAGGTTTATTCTTTTGGCCATTGTTCCTGGGTCCGGTTTGTCAGTTTTGGATAATCTTGAAGTATTAAAAAAAAACCAACATATCATGCCTTGCACGAGCATAGCATGGATATGTTTATTTGAGGATGTTAGATGTACGGTCTTTTTTTCTTTTTTTTGGCGAATTTAATTGAATTTCACGTAATATTCGTGTAACAGCTCCAGAGAGGGCGAACAGGAGTATTAAGAAAGGAAGCCGTATTTAGTTTCAGAAAGAGTATACCATGTCTCTTATCACTCGTCAAGACAAACAGAATGTTACCATCCTTCCAGAAAGTACTAAAAATATAGGAAAATTGATATGTGACTTCATATTGCTTGTACTGTCATTAATATTACTAAGAAGACGATTACACATTGTGTTGGTCATAAGGAAACTGTAGGGACTAACAGACTTTATTCAAATCCAACAAGAAACATGATGCAATGTTTATTGATTAATATTTATGCCGTTCCAATCAATAGAAATAGTTCTGAAATTTGATATTTTCTTCCGCTTTCATTTCAGATGTTTGTTTTTACTTTTTATAAAAACTTTTCACAACTTAATTGTTTTACTTTCAGCTGACGAATACATAACTAGAACTGGGCACAACATATATTTTAGGACGTGCGTACATGTTCAAATCTCATTGAAAAACAAGAGTATATAGGTTAAACAATAACTGCAGAATGATCCGCTGTTAGATTCTTTTGGCTGATGCAAGAATGAATGACCAGGAAAAGGATATACTCCACAAGTACCAGTACATAACAGCAAACATTCGAGCAGATAAGCTGTGTCCCTACCTGATCCAGTATGGCGTAATTAGCCTGGACGATAAGAGCGTGATTTTGTCGAAGCTAGACAGGACAAGGCAAGCCCAGCAGTTGATCCATTTTTTATTTAGATCACCCTCTGCAAAAACATTTGGATTATTCTTGCTCAGTCTCAAGGAGAGAGGCTATGAATTTGCCGCATCTGAATTGGACATAGCATTTAGTACACTTCAAGTCTCTTCCATCTGTCATCCGAACCAATCGAGAGTTTTAGACACTGTCGATGGCAATGAAGCACCATCTACCAATGGAAATGACGATGGTTGGCAACTTTTTAGATTCGTGTGTCCCTTGGGTCATGGTAATGACAAACAAGATTGCCACATATGATGACCTGCCTAGTAATGGTTCCAACTTCTTTTGCTTATTACTTTACAAATTCAAAATAGCGAATATTAGGCCAGTACACTGGCTCCTGCCAGTTTCATGATTATTGCCAAACAGCAACAGTGTGTCACAGTAGCTATAAGAGCCTCGATCAGTGCCTCACTTTGCCCAGGGAATCCCAGGCTCTTGATCCGGCCCTGCCAGATCTCATTTTGAAAAAAATAAAAAACATTGGAAATTAAATTTATTCACAAAATACAAATTCATGAAATACATCTATAACAAACATACATAGCATAATATGTACAGTCAAAATGGTTAATGTACACTTTTTTAGATTACAAAATAGAATTGACAAATCATCACAAATTTACAAAATTATGTACAATAATAATTATCAATTGAGCAATTGAATTGAAGTAATTTCAAGCAAATGGTGGGTTGATGAAATGAATGAATACAATATCTTCCTTCCAGTTCTGCATATGGTATATTGTGTTTCATTAAAAAATAACTAATTAACAAGCTAAAAATTTGCAAAAAAGGGGAGTACAATTATATCATTAATATAAACATTCAATTTTCAAATCTAAGAACAACTTTGAAAAACACTGATTTTGAATGTGGGAAATTAATTTTGATTACCTTGTTAAACTGAAAAATTGATTGGATATGTACATATTTTTATCTAAATTACATCCTAATACTAATCATCTGTTGTGTCTTGATTGCTATTACTATTTGGTAAAGTAGTATTCTCTATAGACTCAACATTATTGCTGTGAGTTATAGAGTCATCTGATTCTATAGGTATATTTCTACTAGTACTGTCTATAAATGAATTGTCTATAGAAGATACTGTTGTTCTATCACTAAGGTCATTGACCTCTGACCTTGCACCTGACCTTTCTGTGGAGGTCAAGGTCATGTTTTTAGTAACATTTACTTTTTGAGAAATAGCATTGAGTTCTTCATTGGATTCAAGTGATAAGGAAGTGGTAAAATCAGGCATATTGGTTTCTGTCGAATCCTCATCACCTTCTGACGGCTCTGTTGCCATGGGAACAGTCTGTGAATCAAATTGTTCTTCTGGTTGTGATGTCATCAATTGTGTTGACATTGTGGTTCCTTTTGTTGTTGTTGTCTTCTTTGTCTCAATATTTTGGGAATCTACTTTATCGGAGTCCATTGTGCTAGTCGTCACGGTGACTGCTTCTGATATCATTACCTCATTCGATTGTGATGTCACGTCATCGGAATCTTCATTCTCTCCCATTAAAATTTCTGAATCAACACGACCAACCATTGTGACAACATTGGCTTCTGTTGTCATGGCGTCATTGGGCAAACTGGTCATCATGTCCATTGATAGTTTTGTACCATTTACATTTTGAACATCAGCTCCTGTTGTTGACGAAGTTGTTGTTTTCAATGTTGTAGACTTTGGTGTAGGCCTTGAAGGTGTTGTTGTTGCTTGTGTTGGCATATTAGTGGTAGAAGAAGAGGCTGTTGGCATTGTTGTTGAAGATTGTTGCATTGTTGATGATTTTGGCATTGGGGTTGGGATCGTTGTTGATGAAGATTGCAACAATGTTGACGATTCTGGCACAGCATTAATCAACATTGTTGATTTTGGTGTCAGTGTTGGTATTGTCGTTGTTGGTGTCTGCAACAGAGTTGTTGATTTTTGCACTGGCAGTGTAAACGTCGTTGATGCCGGTTCTGGCGATGAAACAGTAGTTGTTTTTTGAATGGACGGAAATGTTGTTGAGGGTGTTCGAACCAGTGTTGTCGATTCCGCCATTGGGGGCATAAATGTTGTTGATTTCGTACTTGGCAATGTTGAGGAAGGGGAGAGTAAAGTTGTGGACCTGGAAGATGGCAAAGTTGTTGAAATTGTTGGATTCGTTGTTGATGGTTCTGTTACCCGAGATGATGCTGGGACTTTTGTAGTCCCTGGAGTACTAGGTTCTGCATCTGAAATAAGATGTCGTTTGGTGTATTAATTGTAACAGTATAAAAAGGCAGAATTACTGATATAGCAAGCATCAAAAATAGGATGGGCAGGATCAAGAACGTGGGTAGATCAGAGAAATTTGAATTTAATGATGATGAACTTTATATTTCTTCAATACAAGTTTTTTGTTTCACAAATTCTGAAAGATACTTTCCCATCAATGAAGGAAACTATTTCCTATTATTGCAGTCTATCTGACATTCAAAGCAGAACCTAATACAATTTTCTGAATAATTAATCACACTTTGACACAAACTCGAAAGATACACTGGTTCATCAATAAAAGTTTTTGTAATTTTCAAAACCTATTTGTTTAAATGAAAAATGTTGTTGTACAAACCTGATTCAATTTCAAGGCATTCCTCCCCCAGAAATTTATCCGGCATTTCATTGCAACGGAACTCATCAGGGGTATCACCAAACGTAAATTGGGAACACTCACGGACAACTTCAATGCACACATGGCGGCAAGGTCTGGAGTATAAAATGTCATGGAGGGTAAGAGATACAGAAAAACAGCATTCATAATTACTAGTACTCTGTTTAATTTGGGAACCTCTTTGAACGTTGGAGGCTAAATATTAATGAGCACTGCTTGCAGCCGGGGAGATATAAATGCTTTCCAACCAAGTAAATCAGCACTGTTGCGACTTACCAATGTTTGGTAATTTAAACTCCTCAAATAATTATAGAGAGATAAGCAAAGAAATTGTAGTTAAAAACAACAAGAGCAACAAAGTAAATAACCTTCATTTTTATCTCATAACCGACAATTAGTTTTAAGCAAACCCTATTCATGAAACACAGACAGTAAATATTTAAAGCCACACAAACCTTAGAGGAACATCCTGATCGCAGTTGGGAGCATAGAAGGAACAGAGGTACGGTCTTATATGGGGATGGCATTCTACTCCAATCGCTGTATTCCAAACTTTCATAGCTGTCGCGGCTGCTTGCTGATCTTGGTGGTTGAGGATATTTGGCATTTGCGTCAAGGTATAACTCAGATCATGGTCACACAATGGTATAGAGATGGGCTGACATTTGTCTACAGTTGTTTCCGTAACCCACGGATCGAAGCAATCGGAGGTTGGTAAAGCTCCGCAATCGAATTCTTCCGGCCATGTTAATCCTTGACCTATCATATATCCTTCACACTGGGATTTACTCCTCTCACACAGAGATCTGCACGGCCTGTAAAAAAAACCCAGGTTTTCATTGTTTATTCTTGATGCCTTAAACATTAATGACTTTGTTTTTATTGTGAACTTGTTTCTTAACGATCAAGAAAACAACCTGTTGCTGAGTCACATGTATTTGAGATGCTTCCTTAAATCATAAAAATATACTATTACTTAAGGAGAGACATCAAGCCAAGAATCAACATCATCTTTGATGAAGCTTTTCAAAAATACTGTTCCACATTTTAAACTGAGAACAATCAACTTACCTTTATGAGCTTCATCATGGTTCTAAATCAGATATTAAGTTAGAAAAATAACCACAGTACACTATACCTCTCTGTCTCTATGCCATCCCCAGATGCCGTACACTTTGGCGTCAAGTACCCGCAGATGAGATAGGCTAGTTCATGCGTGTGATCACAGAGGGCGACCATGTGGTGCCAGTTGCGGAAGTTGTAATGAGATCTCGCGAGACTTTGGGTGGTGTGTCCGAGAATGTTCGGCATGGAGGTGAAGTTGTATGGCATGTTTTCTGCACAGATCCGTGGCTCTGTTATTGGCTTGCATGAAGGATGATCTGACAAGTGGAAAGAAGTTTTTTTTAGATGAACGTAAAAATTGTTTTCAGAGACTATCCCCATCATCAGGCACAAATTTGACTTGCCCTATTGACGCACATCTCCAGAACACGAGCTACAATTACAAGAGGAGCATTTTATAATTCAAAAAAGAAAATCACCATTCACTATGAAAGTGTTACACTGTGTAACTTTTTCAATCAATTCAATTGAAATGTATACATAACATATATATTCACCTTCTCAAAAGAAGCAAATCAAAAGAACTACTCTACAATACCTCTCTACAGTTATACCCAATTCTCTTCCAGCCCCCGAGCAAGTTCCTCTGTCTTTCTAAAGTACATTTACCTGGCAGCCCGCAAGAGACTGAAATGTCCTCTCCCGGTAGGCAGTTGTGGTTTCCCCATCCGTCGTGTCTGCAATCCGTCACATGTCTCTCTTGACCCGTGCATCGCAGCGATTCCAACCAGATCTTACCGGACCCTGGCCCAAACTTGTTCATCAGGTACTCAGCATCAGAAGCACTGAAAAAGGTAAGGCATATTATCTTCACAGCCATTTTTAATATGCACAAAAATCATGCAACAGAAAGAAATATTCAGATCCAAAGTCGTCTTAAGCAAATCGTGTTTTTGTCAACAATTTCGATTGATCATTCTCAAATCATGGGAAAAATTACATTACTAGAGTGCCTTAATACGAATTTGAGTGGCAATTGATATCTGAAGTGTTACTATACATCTGTCAAACATGTTTCTATTAAGAGCCACAGTATTTGGAACAAGAAATAAAATTTATAAGATTTTTTGTCCAGTCATCCATGCCATGTATAATCCAATATCGACAATTTACTAGGCAATTTGTTCTGAATTTGAGAAAGACACTTTTTAAGAATGGTTTTCGCCCATACATTCTTTATAAAATCACTTGAAACATTGTAAAGCATTACTTACTTGTATCCAAGACTCGTGCAGATTGCTTTGGCATCGTTTAAATCAAAAGCGTCATCGCAGATTGTCCCCCACTGGCCGTCATGGTAAATCTCCACCCTCCCTTCCTTAGGGTGATTTCCATTGACCAATCGGACTGGAGATACATCTGAAGAGAGGATATAAAAAGGATATAAAAATATTGTAGTTGATTTTTGAGACAAACATTTTTATCTGACAAAGTGATAATATCTAATTAATCAAATAAATATATATAGGTTTTTATTGACTCAAACATAGGTCACATTTGACCAAAAAGTCAGTTACAAGAAATAGCAATATACAGGTTAAAAACAAGAACAGAAACTGGTTCTAATACTAACACACAAAAAATATAAAAGTCTAAAGCTACTTCTACATAAGTAAATAAAACATTAATCATAGTAGCAATAATCTATTTTAAAATCACACTATGCCAGATATACTGGCAATATTTAGCACTGAGGCGGCTCAAGCTACTTCCACATATTGAGATAAAACATTAAATCACAGCAGCAATAATACATTTAAATCACAACAGGCCAGATCTACAGGCGAAATAGCACTGAGATGGTACAGAACCATAGTACATAGCACCAAAATATACAAATTTATGAGGGATGAAATCATAGAGAAATGAAGTCAATAGAAAAATGTTCAGGTTGATGAATATAATATTTACAAAATTTACTAAAAAGTGACACACAGTTAGATAAATATGCTATTTACAAAAGGTATGACAGCAACATCAATATGCATAAAAATGATATACAAGGCATATATTGCATAAAAATGATATACAGGGCATAAATATGCATAAAAATGATATACAAGGCATATATTGCATTGCTTTTTGGGCTTGTGATGCCAAGTGTTCATACATCAAACTGTGAGTGTTTCTTTTATTGCTAATTATATGCCCTAGATACTTATATGAATCTACAACTTCGAGTTGCTCATTATCAACCGAAAACTGCTGCTGTGTATTCTCAGATTTATGTCTAACTCTAGGCTGTATTATCATCACTTTACTCTTTTGTGAGTTTATAATTAAGTGCCATTTTCTGCAGTAAGTTGCCAAGTTATCTAATAGGATTTGCATACCTGTAGCACTTTCTGATATAAGTACTAAGTCATCTGCATATAACAAATGTGTAAAAGTTGTGCCATCGATTATTAGGCCCTGAGTTTGATCAAAGTATTCTCCCATATCAGAAAGAAACAAGTTAAATAATTTTGGGCTAATAATACCTCCTTGAAAGGGAATTACAATATGGTTGTTCTGTCAAAATTTAATTAAAACAATTATGTGAAAATCTGTCTTCGGTTCAAGGAAATTCTGTTTAAAAGTTGTTTATTCATTAAGGTTTGTCAATTTTATCTTCAACAATTTGCATAATATTCAAAGTGTAAGTTTAAAAGATGGACAGCAAATATTTAGGGTATAAGCCCACCAATGATTTCATTGTGCTTGTGAGAAAAGCAAATTAGAATATCAATTTACCAGCTTTGCAAGTAATGTAGACATCTTGGAAATGAGAGCATCCTTCAACATCACCCCAGTCGGAGCTTTGGCAGTCCATAATGGTCTGTTCTTGACCTGTACACTGGACCCGGGACAACCAAACTGGACCCTGGGATCCAAGAGGGTTTCGGATGAGCACTCTGGCTACTCCACTGTGATAAAAATATGATTCAGAGTGATAACAACAATACTAAACAAATGGCTGTTTTGAAATGAGGTGAATCGCAAAACATCACTAAAATGAAAAATAAGAAAATTCTGGACAACTACTGCTTTAATACCTTGTATATTATATAATCTTGGATAACGAACGCTCCAAAATTAATAATCATTGCCATCATTGGTATTTCAAATGTCATGAGGTTAGAGCAATTGTTTGTCCATCCAAATTTTGCATACATTTTTTGTATTCTACGATAATTCAGTATACAAGGTAATTAAGATATTTTAAAAGACAATGATTAGATTTTGAAGATTTAAACGTTTACTCACAAAGAAAGTATAATTGAAAAGCTTTCAGAGCTCACCCGAGCTCCTTCATCATAGTTCTGATGTTTTGAGCGGTCACGTGATAGTGTTGGTGACGTTGTGTCACGTGATAATGATCAGATATTTCTAGACATCAGACACCTACCTGATACCAAGTGTTCTGCAGACTACTTCAGCGTCTGTGTCATTGAAGTCCACACTACACACACTCCCCCAGACTCCGTTGTGAAGAATCTCAACTCGTCCTTCCGATGCTGATGGGCCACCGGCCAAGCGGGCAATTTGGAGAGGACCTGAAATTAAATAAATGGTTATTTACTGCATTAACTGAGGAAAAAATGTATTAATGTTGAGGTATAGATTGTTGCAGTTGCTAACCTGAGGGTGTTGAGGCCTGAGATGGAACTCCTGTTGTCGAGATCGTGCTGACTTTCGTTGTTGTGATCTGAACTGAGCTGGTTGTTGCTGAAAGAAATGAAAGTTTCCCTTACTGATACATGTTCTTGGACATACATGTAAATGTAAATCGAAGGGAAAGTACAGCTTTCTTAGGCCATCTATTTATGTATGTTGATTGACGAGATCAGGGATAGACAGCAAAATCTCCATTACTTCACTCTTAAGGACCCTTTCTTTCTCCAAAGCCAATATAGGATTCAAATTATGTGGTTATGTAGACATCAATTAGTAAAGTCAAGAAACATGCCGACAATATAATAAAGACCAATCATTGAAATGATGCAATAATCTTTTGGAGCTGACTTCCCCATTTCCCATTGCTGCTAGGAAGAATATAGGAATTCACTCTTTTTGTTATTCAGCACAAAGTGTGAGGCAAAATGTACACAAAAAATTATTGTAATTTATGATTTACTCACACAGTGGAGGACAAGACAGGGCCACATCTTCCATGTGATTGCAGTTGTGTTTTCCCCAATCACTCCTCAGGCACAAGGTGACACTTTTCTCATCTCCATCGCACTGCAGGTCGTCGAGCCATGTTGGTACATTAGGGGCCAAGGCGGGGAGGGACAAGTCTCTTATTGACAAGATCTGTGCAGATTCACTGAAAGCAAAAATACAAGGTAATTTATTACACTATTCAGAATCAAAGGGTAAATCACTCATAGAATGACACAAATATTGGAATTCTCACAGTTCTCTTACATATTTGTGAGATGGACACAATTTTTTCATTTATTAAATTAAGAAGCTGATCTTTCCACATTTACTTTCGTCATTGCAATCACACACTCTAAATGAAATACATGAAAACAATTTGACATTTTTAAAACATGCTTTCAAGAATACATTGTAAGTCTTACATGTTTAATCCCAGCATCCTGCAGAACACCTGCGCATCATTGAAGTCAAAAGCGTCATCACAGACCGACCCCCAAACTTCATTGTACTTGACCTCCAAACGCCCTTCGTGAGGAGAACGCCCTCCTACTAGTCGAACATCCACCTCATCTGAAAAATGATGAAGATAAAATTATTATAATTGTGACGGGTAGAAACTTTATAAAATGAATGGCATTGAACGCATTAGTTTTATTAGATATCCGATTAAAGGAATGGAATAAACAAAATGTGGAGCTGCTTTGTATTCCTGGGATGCTCTTGGCATGGTCTCATTATATCCCTGATAAAAGGCCAAGAAAGTTTTTCTGGTTGCCTATCACAACTTGCAGTTTTTTAGGAGTTCGCCCATATCAACAGAACATTCTTGTACGTCTGATATTTAACAGATAAATCTTCAATTTCCTTACCTGCTTGTGAGTAACAGACGAGGAAGACATCCTCATTGTGGTTACAATTGGACGACGCAGCACGAGGACAATCAAAGACCGATTTCTCTTCTCCTGTACATTGGAGATCGTCAAGCCAAATCGGGGCACTGGAAGGTCCAGCCATCAGAGTCTCTTCTAGTTTGCCTGTTCCACTGTTTATGATAATTATATGAGAGTTTGTATTATTTCAAAGCAGTCATCGAGAGCTTTCTCAGATTTCTTACTCTTATTTGATGAATATCACAAAGGTAGTAACATAATTTAAATATTTTTATTCTCCATGCCATTGTCAAAAGTAACCTATTAAAAGATTGTCAAGTATCTGAGATATTACCGAAGTCTGGAAAAGTTGGTGGAAATTGTCGTTTGACGTTAACTATTGTATCCATTAGGAGTAAAATGGCTAAAAACAAATTATGGGAGCCAAGTGGATATTTTTGTAGTCTTTGAAACAGTACCACACCTTGTCACTTTACAAATAATTGTCCACATTTAGTTTCACAACTTACTTGAATCCGAGCATTCGACAGAGTACTGTTGCATCCTCCGGGTCAAACTCATCATTGCAGACCGTTCCCCATTGGTTATTGAGAAAAACCTGCACAATGCTCGCTTTTCCACTCTGATAGGAATCAAGCAATCTAACTCGCTCATCTATGCAGTCTATTGCAGCAATATGTGTTGAAGGGCATGATTGGTCAGTTATCCAGGTCATTGGGTCACATGACACTCCGTCGCCAGGACAACGGACTATGTTTCTGGTGTTTTGGCTTGTGAAGGAAGTTGGTGGAGCCACTAGTTTTCCTGTTCCCCTGAAACGTGAATGCAGTTAGTATTGAAATTATGCAACTCTTCAGAATTTTTATCACTGTCAGAATATTAGATTGTCTGTAACGAAGATTGAAGAGGCTCTACAACTCAAGAGAACCTTTCAATCACACATATTATATGTTTGAAGGAACCTTGTAATAGCTGAACTATTGATGTCAATTGCACTTCTTTTAAAGGCTCAATAAAACAGATGTGAAATGGTACTTCAGGTTAGCAATTTTACCTTGATAATTTCATTTCCTAATTTTGCAATCATATTATCTGGGCCCTTTATATAATTTTTGTTAAATTCAAAATAAAGATGACATCGTTCCAGTCAAGAGTGTATAGCGTATATCTGTTATTAATAAAACATTTATGAGCATTTGTAGGAATCATCAATTTTGAAGTAAAAAAATACATTTACAATTGAAATAATAATATCTATCCCTTCCAAGATTACAAGGAAACTTACAAATTAATTTCAGTTGAACTCACCTAAATCCAAGTTGCCTACAAATGGCAGTGACATCATCTTGAGTTAAAGAAGTATTGCAAATGTAAGAAGGAGATGATGATGTGTTGACAAGAAGTATTCCAGTTGCATTATCCACTCCACTGGTTACATTCATAGGTGAGAGTATTACTGAAAACGAAAAAACAAATTATTAGATCTTTTGATAAAGTTTTATAAAAAAGAGATATACTTTGTTATTCGCTCTCTTCTCAAGAGATACATATTGTCGTAATTTGATGTGTGCGGGAGAACTTATGTGACACCAGAATGGAAATATGTCATGTGGTAAAACCCTCAAAGTTAGTCAGACAGTGGAATCTTCTGTCAGTGAGTATTTTTACTATGGAGAGATCCAACAGAGCCAAAAATTACACTAAGATTTCAAAATATCTCAAACTGTTCAATTCTTACCAATGCCCATAGGCAACTGACCAATTACTATCTGATAAGACTGTCAAACAAACCTGGAAGGGGATTAGAAGCTGTGGTTGTCGTTGTTGTTGGCAAAGTTGTTGATGTCGTGGAAGGAAGTGATGTTGTTGAAAATGTTGATGATGAACGTGCTGTAGGAAAAATAAAGAAAGATTAGACATGTTTATTGCTTTGCAGTAAAAGTAACTTCACTACAGTAAAAGTAAAACATTGGCATGAATTATAGCAACACATTTTCTTTGTAAAATTTCAGTGATGAATAGAGTGAAAATGTGTATACTGTGTAGCAAAAAGTTAGGTTTGACAAAATAGAAAGCAAAACGTAAGCATGATTTAAAAGTTGTTAACTTTTCAGATCAGAATTAAAAATAACAGGTTCTTAGGATATTCAATTATCGTAGATGTAAGCTTACATAGTTATTTCAATCATCTTTTTGTATGAAACACATTTCACTTCAGTGACTAAATGACCACAGACTTGTTTGAATATTTGTATTAGTGAATGATATTCAGCAGTAGACCTGAAATCTTATCGCAAGACTAAATAATTGTTTTCATTTTCACATGATGGAGCATTGACAAGGCAAGGAGCAAGGGTGGATCAAATTTATAAATTATTAAAATTTACAGAGACCATGCTGTTAATATGCAAAATCTCCACATGCTTAACTATCATTTTCAAGGGATG
The DNA here is from genome assembly GCA_026936325.1 of Platynereis dumerilii. NCBI lineage: Eukaryota > Metazoa > Annelida > Polychaeta > Phyllodocida > Nereididae > Platynereis > Platynereis dumerilii. Next base: position 12,587,524 of record JAPTHN010000020.1, read on the forward strand.
CAGAATACGAGGGGCGTTCAGAAAGTTTGAGGCTTTTTTTTATATGGACACTTATTTTCAATCTAGAACTATGAATTTTTCACAGGATAAATTTCAGCATATTTGGAATGGATTTCTGAACGCCCCTCAATGGGCCCTCATACCTTCACTCCTCCACTCATGCTCAGTTTTAGGGTCGCTTTCTCTATCACAAATGATGATTGGCACAACTTTTAAATTTTGACTGACAACTGACTTTTTTTTAAACACAAACCACAGCTAATGCAAGGCACATTATAGAAACACAAGCATAATCAGAGGTATAGGTGAGGGAAAAGCCACACATTTCGTAACATAACTCCACAACGTGCTTAAATTGGATTTCTTAAAATTAAATTCTTAACATTATTCGCCAGAATTGGCCTTACATGTAACTCTATTTTATTACCATGAAAATGAAGCATATGGTAGAAGTGGTAATAAGTACATGATGAATGTCAATCTGCAAAAGTTAAACATTCATAAATCTCAAAGTAACAATCGCTATTATTTTTTAAAATGTTGTCGATGTTGGCACTAAAACAAGGATCAGCTTCATTGACGCAACTTAGATTCTCTGGTTGGCATGCAGATCTAGAATGTGGGTATAATTTGCCTCACGAGTCACATCGAGAAGAAAAACAGTTTGAAAAACAGTTAGGAAAGTATCAGAGTAGAACACATCATTATGAAAACCAAAGGATCCTTTCAATGAATTCCTAAAATTGACTGAGCAAAAAGGAATGAGCTCTGCCCAAACTCTGCAAACTGACAAAAGGTAAGATATGATATATATCAAATTTTAATTATTGATATACGAGTACAGACAGAGTATCCTTATAATCAGCCTGGTGCATATTCTAACATTTAAAGTTCATATCACAACCGGCCCTTATTACTCACTGCATCATACTTTGGCCCCTTCAATTTGATTATACAAATGTAATATTCCATGCTCACCTGTAGAAACATGTCGACAGATGACGCCGACATCCTCTCCGTGTTGACAATTATTCTGACCCCACGGTTCATGGGAACAATCTCCGACCCATACCTCCGACCCAACGCAGATTACTGAATCAAGCCAGATCGGGTCAGCTCCAGGCCCAAAGGACTCCGGACTCATAAATCCATCACTGAAAATATGATAAAAAGTTGAGAAATTACAAATTATAGGTCATAATTAAATTGAATATATTATAGTTGATTTATTAGCTGATCACAACATCAAATGTTCTTTTAAACTGTTTTTGAGAGATAATGGTGAATAGTCTAATTTCCTTCCTCAGACATTCTGAAAACTTACTGGAAACTAACTTGCAAATAGACACCATGAATAATCTGATTATCTTAGGTTTATTTTAATCACACACATTCTTAACCACCTTTCTTTACCTTCTTCAAGAAAGTCATAACGCACCAAACAAGTAATGAAAGATTTTTAGTTCTAGTAAAGTTACTGCGATTGTAGACACTCATAAGAAATTACAAGTGAGTCATTTATAATGGTTTGGTGTGATAGACTTACGAAAATCCCAAACTCCTGCAGACCACTGAGGCCTCATTGTTGGAAAACAGGTCATCGCAAACTGTTCCCCACTGTCCTTGATAGTAAACCTCAACACGACCACTCATCGAGTCGGTTCCATCCACCAATCTCGTCCTGACAGCGGGGACGACCACTGGTGTCATTGTTGTTGTTGTCATTGTTGTTGTTGTCTTTGTCAATGTTGTGGGGAGCTTTGTCATTGTTGTGGGCACTGTTGTCATTGTTACCGTGGTAGTTCTCTCAGTTACTGTTGTTGAAGATGTCGGAGATGTACTCTGAGTCGTCGATGATGTTGTTGGTGAAGTTGACATTCTTGTAGATGATGTTGATAATGTTGATGATGGAGTATTTGTTGATGATGATGACATTGGTGTATTTGTTGTGGATGATGATATGAATTTTGTACTCATTGTTGATGACGATGTCGTCTTCAATGTTGTGGTCTCTGTTTCTGTTGTTGTAACTTCTGGTGGAATTGTTGTCATTTTGTCCCGCCCCACCCTGACTGCAATTTCCCCTTCATATGTAACTGTTGTTGTTGCTGAAAATATTAAGAAAAAATGTGAAATGGTTTTTTTGTTGGAGAAACATGATACCAATGCAGTACCAAAGATTTGAATATACATATCCATCAGTGCAAGTAAGCTTGTGGAGGGTCTAGAATAGAATAGAAGAAGAATAGAATATACTTTTATTTGTCCATTCATAGTCATATAAACAGAAACTTGATGAAGATTTTGAGCACAATCTAGACACATTCATAAAGACACACACAAATAAGTTAATAGGTTAATATATATATGTATTTGTACCACTCAACAGTGAAAATTAGCATAATGTACACTGTTGTACATGCAGTCATGTCCAATGGTTTGGTGCTTCATCCATTGACACTGGAGCACTGAGGCATGAGATGCGATATTACAGTGGTGTCACCATGGTGATGTCTCTCAACCACTCTTTCACATCATCAGTAACAATTGTTTCCTTTTTGTGGTAAAGATTTTGTGTCTCCAAAAAAAGGGGGGATGCAAAACGTGGTTACTGATTGCTTGAAAATTAATTTTTTTGTAAAAGTGAAGTCTGTGAAAATAAAAAGACATGTTCCTGATTGAATATGTTACACAATTTGCCTCGTAATTTTTCATAACTTTCTTTTTGTTGTAATAGGGGGTTTCATGGTACAAAACAATTGTATAATGGGTAAATTGTGGGACATCAGATATGTACACCCTCGAATGTGATGTACAACTTCGCCTTACGGCCTCGTTAGGGCCAAGTTGTACATTGACATTTTCAGGAGACAAATCTTGATGTCCCACATTTAGCTATTAGACAACTGTAATATATCTTACTGGATCTCTCAGAAATGATGAAATACTCTATCAATTTTCGGGGGTGGCGGGGATATAACATGCCCCAGGTATGTACTGTTGATATAATATAAAGTAAAATATCATAATTCACCTGGATAATCACAAGTAACAACTACATCTTCATCGTGTTTGCAGTTGCTGCTGTCCCACCCATTGTACTGACATCTCAAAATTGAACTTTCGTCCCCTTCACAAAAAACGTCATCAAGCCAGATTGGGCCGGTGGAAGGAGCAGCATTTGTGTACCTGATAGGAGCAAAAGTAGAATATATAGGCTTTCCAGCAACATATAATATGCATTTATGTATTGGCAAAGAACTGTTTCACCTTTGCATATTACTAAGGACTAAATGATTCAAGTAGAAAGATTTTGTAAACCCTCAAAAAAATTTGGGTGTGAAATATGTAAAGTTGTTATAATCATTATAATAAAGTAGCATATAGAATGTACAGAAAGCATGATAGTTACCTGCTCCAGCTGGTATATTCAGCCACTTCAGAGCTGCAATTTTAAAAAAAAGAAGCGTTTTGAAAATTGGTTTAGAAATTGAGTAACCTCTTTTGAAATTACAACGGATCATAAGCCTTTAAAATGTGGTTCTACCCTAGAAACTAAGCCATTATAACAAAATGTTTTGTTCATGGATGATTAAATCCAATGTTAGAATGATTAATAACTATAAACTTTCATATCTTTCATTAATTCCTCAAAAACAAATTCCTAAAACAGTAGTTTACCATCATACCCTTTTAGTAAAATTGAACTGAATTGAATTTTGAATTTATTAATTTATATACCGCTCCTATTTGAAAAAACATTCTAGGGCGCTGTACAATAAATAAGGATTATGATAGATTAAAATATATAAAGAAATGTAAAAACATGATAATGACTAAAATAAAATAATTACTAAAAATAATTTTACCACGTTAAAAACATAAATTGGTAAGACGATAAAAACTAAGTATATAAATAAATATTAACAGAATAATTAATTGAAGTGAAGGGTAGACTTAACGCACATAATATGAAAACAGGGATAAAAATATGATAAACCCACTGGCCACGTTTGTTGCCTATGGTTATTTATTAAAATATTCATTGAATAGTTGAGTTTTTAGTTACTTTCTGAAGGAGTCAATATTATTACATTCGCGTAGTTCTGATGGTAGATTGTTCCGATGATGTGGGCCTGCGACTGAGAAACTTCTCTTTGCGAAGGTTGCTCGAGTTGTTTTTGGTACTATCAGTTTAATGCCGGTATCAGAGGAAGATCTTGTTATGTATGCTGATGTTTTTTGTATGACGAGCAGGTTATTCAGGTATGATGGTGCAGTATCATGAAGACATTTGAAGACCATAAGGAGCAATTTGAATTTACAGCGCTGTCTAATCGGTAGCCAATGAAGGTCACACAAAGCAGATGTCGCGCTGTCATGTTTCTTGCGACCGAGAATTACCCTTGCAGCATGATTGTGTACGAGTTGAGCTGGTTTTAGTGTGGATTCAGGAAGATCGCATAGGATTGTGTTGCTGTAATCAAGGTGTGAGATGACTAGTGCCTGAATTAGCGTTTTGCAAGAATAGACACTTAGATGTTTTCGAATAGATTTTGCATCACCAACTGATTAAAATGAACTGTGACACTTCTTAAGCTGGGTTCTATGGCCACAGAAGATAAATTCTGTTTTATCATCATTCATTTTTAGACGATTCTCATTCATCCATATACGTATGTCCTTGACACACTTTTGCTGATCTTTTAAACATTTTGACTCGGCTTGTGTAGTACCAGACGAGAAACTGCTATAGACGATATGGTCATCAGCGTATCCACTGATCTTGGTGTCGTAATTAGCAATTACGAGTTGCATCGTGCTTGCATATGCTATGTGAATGGGACAGCAGCACTTCCTTGAGGGACAGAAAATGGTAGATTGAGGAATTCAGATTTGGAATTGTTGATTTTTACATGCATAGACCTTGGTCGGAGATAGGAACTCATCCATTGAAGTGCATCACCTGTTATTCCAAAACAGTTCTGCAGCACTTTCAGTAGGGTTGAATGGTCGACAGTGTCAAAAGCGGCACTAAGGTCCATAGCAACCAGACTGGTTATTTTCTGATTCTCCATGTTCCAGAGGATGTCGTTGATGACTTTAATAATGGCTGTCTAAGAGCTGAAGTATTTTCTATAGGCACTTTGGTATGATGGTAGAAGATCGTTTGCCTCAAGATATGGACAGATCTGGGACAGGACAGATTTTTCGGTAATTTTGGAGAGGAAGCTTAGGTTAATGATTGGACGGTAATTAGAAAGGGTATTCTTGTCTAGGCTTGGTTTCTTTATAAGTGGACAGATGATGGCATTACTATCCAAAATACCAAGTAAACACATTTTTCTTACCTTTCATATCCGAGCATTCTGCACACAACAAGGACATTTCCAAAGTGGAAGTTGTCATCGCATATCGACCCCCAAACTCCTTGGTACAAGATTTCCACTCTTCCTTCTGCTGGGTGGGCTCCTCCAGCCAATCTGATTGAAATAGCTGGTAAAGCTGCAATAGAATATGTCATATGATGGTAGTAATGATAATGAGGCATTCTTGTTTCTCTATGTGACACTCATTTTGTGTAAGTAATTATTGGTATTGGCATATATAAACCAGAATAGCAAAAATCAGATAGTTTACCTATTTCGAAAAGGAGGAATTTCATGTTCAGACAATAACAGGAACATGACATTTGGTAATTTCCGTTTATCTGTCCCAATATGAATTATTATATTAAAATCATCACCAGAAATGATGACCCCTTGAATATATCTTCGGGTACACTCTGTGTATATCATATCTAATCAGGGGAAGAGGAAAGACTTTTAAGATACTTCACCTCATAGATCTTTGAAATATTTTCAAAATTTTATTTTAATTTACTTACTGGTTGGTGTTGTAGGTACTGTTGTAGTGCTTGGTGTAGTCGTAGTTGTAGCTGAAGAGATAATAAAAAACACATAAATATCTACAGATAAATAACAAAAACTGAAATATTATCATCCACCACAAACAGCAACAGAAATTTGTATTTTAACAGTAGATCTTATAATGCGGGGAAACCTATCTACTCACTAGCTCTGGATACACAGACGACAGCCGCCATCTCATTAATCCCACAGTTGTGCACTCCCCATCCCTCATGGTCGCAGAATGCCAAGTTACTCTCCTCTCCACTGCACCTCAGGCCATCCAGCCAATACCGGCCGGCGTCTGTCGCTTGGCGGTAGCCGGAATTCGAGACCACTGTCACTCCATCAGTGTTACTGTAGAAAAGAAGATATTATTACTATGTTTTTATGAAAATATTCGAAGTAAGTTGATATTAAATCTTTAAATTGGTGTTAACTAAATGTTGTAAATCATGCTGAAAGGGCCATCCTACTCAAATCAACTGTTGGATATCATTGTGTCTATGTAGATAGCATAACACTATGTTTTTATTATAAACTTCGAAAACTATAAATTTCTTATCAATCTTGTTTACAAAATCATTATTCTACAGTTAATATTCAGTTTCCAAACTGATATTCCCTTTTGGAATTGAGAACGATCTCAGTTTTATAGAATAGATAGACCTTTTTTCTCAAGCTTTTAATATTTTACAATTAATGACATTATTAAAATAATTGAGACTTTATTTTCTGCAAATACTTACGTAAACCCTAACATCCGGCAAACAACCAAGGCCTCACTGATGTCAAAACCATCATCGCAAACAGGTGCCCATTGTCCCCTATGCTGAACCTCAACTAATCCTTCACTGTCGTACTGACTGCCTCTCAATCGCACTGTCACATCTGAGGTTACTTCAACTGGAAAGAAGATTGAGATTAGTTTATTTTATGAGAGAAACTAAATTAAACTCTTTCTATCTTTGCAAATAAAACTTCACTTTTTGGAGTCTAAGCGATAAGCCCGGTAGATTTTGTTTGTATCACACAGACATATTTTGCAGACCAGACAAGATCTTCTACACTGTGGCTTCCCAATGGCATAATAGAACAGTGTTCAATTATCAGTCAAGATGAGCATTTCATGGGCCAGAGTGGGATTAGGTATCTTTATTTTGAACATGAATTAAACGGAATTGGAATTGTCCTAGGTTTCTCTTTCCAATATTTGTGTCGCAGGCTTCAAAAAAAGACTATATAATATGAGTAGTAGAATCATTTTGAATGTGATAAATTAAAAAAAAAAACGAAATAAAATTTGCTTGAGCACATTATTTACCCCCAACTGGAGGAATACAGGTAACTCCTACGTCATTAGCATGGACACAATTATTGTTCTCCCAGTCTCCAAATCTGCACAACTGAAGATGTTCCTCATCCCCTATACACATCACTTCGTCCAGGAAAATGGGTCCCGTGCCCGGGCCGAAGTAGCCTGCACCTCTGGCTGTTCCTCCCCTGCAAGATATCAAGATCGAAGTCTACAAAGTTAGATTGGCAATGATCATGGATACTTTGGATTATCAGAGATGGTTTGAGATGCAGTTTTTGGATATGCTCAATTGATGAAATTGAAACTGACAACCAATACTATAGTTCTAATTTTGATACCACATTATGAAATACAAAGAGACGTTATATAATGGATTTAAAAGTTTAAGTGTCATTCACTTACAAGTAGCCTAATTGGCGACACACTACTCCTGCATCTCGGTCACTCCATCCGTTCTGACAGACTGTTCCCCATGTTTCATCTTTTTGGACTTCAACTCTTCCCTCCAATGAAGTGGCGCCATCTACTAATCTTATTGGCATCTCCTTGATGGCTGGAAATGATAGAGTAAAACATACAAATAAGAAAAGGTTTTCGAGACTTATAACTTGATTTGTTGTCATCCACTACATTTATTGGCAAAACCAGCAGATCTTTGATTTAGTTGATTTAATTGAATGTTTGTTCTATTGGGATTTACATTAATGATAATCTATTGAAATTGATTACGTTGGTATTAAAATCAAAACTGCTCACTTCAGACTGACCAATAAATTTAAACATGAAAAAATCATAAGCATCAAGAAGACTATATCCCCAGCCTATAAACTACATTGAAATGTTTTCTGGCATTATTTTGTTGGTATCCATCAGGCTGATTAATATACCCTGAAATCATTCCGAAATCTGTATAAAATGACCATAGTCCTACCTGGAGCACTCAAACAGACGGTATCATCATTTTCATAAGCTGGGAAATTTTTGCAATCCACGATGTACGGCACTGATGCTCCACACTTCATGTAGAATTCTGAATAAAATAAAATACCAACATAAAATACGTATACTGAATAATCAGGGTTGGCCATGTGTATTTATAATGGCAAATAAAAGGCAAGATTAAAATAATTTGTATTAAGGCATTGAGATAGCTTATATAGTTTCCTCTGCAAGCTGAATTGAAAGTTGAGTTAAGGTTAAACCTACCCCTACAAAATTCCCTGCAGGGAGGGATTCTTCGTCCTCTGTCGCATGGTGGAACATGAACTCCACAGGTAAAACGAAGGGCGTGCTCATGACAATCGCTGTTGATTAAGGAGAGGCTCTCTTCAAAACTTTCCATGGCTTCTTTCTGTAATGCAATAAGCAGTTAGTTATGAAATGTTACATATGAAGTCGCTGCAAGATGGTATGGTCAGAATATGAATAAGGACGATGTTTTGCACCATTAAATGAATATGTGATATTCTATGAAATTGTAACAATTTATTTGTCTGAATAACTGTTTTATAATTATGCAAATGCTCTCCATTCAACCAAAGTAAAGTCAGGAAAAAACTGATGTGACCAAAGTCATATTGATGCTTTTTGACAAGCTTTACATTGGTGACCCTGACCAAGATTTTGAAAGTTACAGTCATGCTGTGCCATGAAATACTTATATTACTTATTGACTTTAGATTATTGATATTTACCTGAGTTTTATGGTTTAGGAAGTTAGGGAAGACTGTGTACTGATACCAGTGTAATCCTGTGGTATTGATGCATTGCTGGATTTCTATCGAGTCGCAATTGGCTCCTTGCATTGGTGTAGTGAATAATGGGATCAATGTGGGTATATTTCTGTAGATAAGATTGAGTGAAAGAATTAGTGAGTTGTACTTGATATAACAATGGTTTTTAATTAACTTAAATCGCTAAACACAGTTGAGGACTATCTCATTGTTTTTGTGCTAACCAGATATCTTATGTCCCTCCGTATACCTTTCAGGAATTTAGCCGTTTTCCATCTTATAAAATGGTAGTAGTTTTGCCAGATGTGCAAATACAACATGAAAATTGTCGCTATTACATATATGAAATGAATTTTTTAAAATGTAACACTTACCTGGATGATGGGACGTTGATGGTGGTGGATGGTCTTGTTGGTTTTGTGCTTGGCTCTGCCGATGTTGTTGGTGTCGGAGTGATTAGTGCTAATATTGTTGACTTTTTCGTTGTTGCTGCTGTTGTTGATGAAGACACTACAGCTGCTGCTATAAATGTTGACTGTTGCCGTGGCGATGATGTTGGCAACGATGCTGGTGTGGACGTTGCTAAGGGTGTTGCTAAGGACGTTGGCATCGACGACGCTTGTGAAACTTTAGTAGATGGATTTGTTAATTTTGTTGAGTCTCTTGATGGCGTTGTTGATTCTACGTTAATATATCTTACGGATGTTGATTTCATGGTTGCAACTGTTGATGGGGTATATAATTTAGTTGGCATATTTGAACTTGATGGCAACTTTGATGACGGCATTTCTGACTGCGGTGGCAATGATGGCATTGATGATGATGATCCAACCGATGATGTGGCATATAATAAAGGCGATGTAGATCCTGGTGGTGATGATGATGAGGATGATGTGGTCTTTGGTGTTTCAAGTAAAGGTTCATAAAATGCTGAAAATTGAAAGAGAAAGTTATTATTTAACAAAACAGGTCTCAGCAGATGAACAGCTGTTTTGGTTTTAAAAAAAAGTCTTGTTTTATGAAAAGTCTGATCAAGATTGTAAACATAATGTATGGTATGGTATGACTTTACATGGTGCCCAATATTATTAAGGTAACATCTGTTTACAGACTCAGAATCTAGCAATCATGCCAAATTATGATAGTGATGACTCTATTTTTAAAATACTTTTGGCACAATATAAAATAAGGATGAAAGAACAAGAACTGCAAAAAGCAAGATTCTTACCTTCAAATTGTATTGACTTTGTGTCAATTTTGTAATTAGACAATAAAATTTCATTTTGACTTTTAGGTAACGCGAGGAATATATTTTGCGTTTCTTCAGCTAACTGTTCACTGGAGTGAAGCCCGTTGAATGCAGCATTAAAGTTGGCTATTACGCTGCCTTTTCTGAAAAAGTTTAAGTTTTAAGTAATTAATTGGGTGGTTACCCCTTAAAAACACCGCAAAAAGCCAAAAGGGATTAATTGGACATTATGTTATGCTGTGATTCCTGCTCACAATTGTCATGATAAGAGAAATGGGAAAGACCTCCCTTGCTCATTTTCTATGAGGGACAAATCAAAATTGTTAATTGTAAGTCTGAAATTACTCAATGCATAGCAAATTTTCTGTAATTTTCTCTCAAATTTATATCACTTTAATCTAAAACTGTCATGTCAAAATAAATAGAAGCTGTTCTGGTTGTATTTCTGTTGTCTAATAACTGATTATATCATTAGGCACAGTTATGAAAAAAAAAACTTACTCAAAACCTGTAATATCACAGTCTATGAAGTCTTTCGATAAGGAATGGTTCTGAAAAACTTTGCTTATCTGAAATTAATAAGAGTTGAATATTTCAGTTCAATCCTCCCACATACAAGAGTTTATACAAAAGAAAAATAGATTACATTTCATTTTTTAGATTCTATCAAGGACATGCAGTGTATGTATCTCAAATTTAAGTAAACGTAAAGGAATACTTACAGCTATTCTGAGATTATCTCTCAAGAGAATATATTTTTGAGATTCTGGATTTTCTAAATCCGGACTAAAATTTTCTTCGACTAGTCTTAAATTTCCCCTGACTTGGTTGAAAGCTGAAGAAAACAAAACAACAAATATTTTAATCAACATTTTCAGGAACGTAATGGGATTTTTTTCATTGATACAACTTGAGAGTAGGTGTATCTTGACATCTTAAAATATTCTATCAACTAAATTCTTTGCATTTTTTCAACTAATGACAACTTTTTTTGTTGGAATTATTTTTGCAGATTTTAATAGGTGATAAAGTTGGTTGCTTTGCATGTTTTGCATCAAACATCATCAAATGATACTTAAATGTAGTTTAAATACTCTTTTTTTCCTACTTCTCTTTAAATATCTATAAAACTGAGTTTAATTCTGACCAGGGTATCCTGGGTACATTGTTTCCTGATCTGATACAAACTCTTTAAAGTTTTTTTCCCCATTTCTGGCTATCTCATATCTTACATTTCTACCTTAGTGCCAGAGTCATTTGATTGCAATAAAGATATATTAGTTTGTTTACCTTCCTTTGGAACTTTCTTGTTTTTAGTTGCAGCTTGGACTGAAAATTAAGAAAAAAAAGAAAAAAAGAGAGACATTAAGTCAAAAATTTACTTAAAGGAGTTAAATGCGGAATGGTGATGTCCTTGTTTGAACAGAATAACATTTGAAAAAGAAAAATTGGAAAAAATTGACTTAAAGAATCAAAAGAACAAAAAAGAACTTTAAAAAGACGTTATGATGAATTAATGTATGCATCGCATCAAAGGGCTGAGAAATTTATCTTAAGTGAAAACACATTGAAAGTTTCATAGTGAATCAATGATAAATGACATTTTTAGTGCAATTCACATTAAACGATTAAAAAGTCATTCACGCACACTCAAGCGTGTACTTAGTTTATAAAGCTGAAGGATAACTTACTAAATTTAGTCAAGATATAAATGTACGACCATTTATAGTTTGAATAAATTTGAATGGTATTATGATACAACTATGAATTTCTGATGTATCATTTAATAGTAAATGTTATATTATCATCAAATAAGGACAATGATTGTGCCTGAGCTATGTAGTTGTAAATGATACGCGAACCCTTGTCCATGTCGATCTACGATAATTGAAGAAAAAATGCTCATGGAATATTACAAATTGCAGCAGATATATTCACTTTACCAAGCCAGAAGAAGTTCTGTTTTCTTTACCAAACAAACATAGCCAGCAAAGTTGCAGATACATTGATAAAAGGGAAGTCCTTCAATTTCTTCGTAGAAAGTCTAACGACACCAGTAAACACGACATGATTCTGCAGCATACCAGTGAAGCTAATAACTATACTTCATACTTACCAATAAAATAAATAGCCACTCCTATACCAGCTAGGACTGCAAGTAGAACTAAAATGATGATGATTCTTTTGACGCTGCATGTTTTGTGGTGGTAGAATTTGACTTGGTGGCCAGCGGGTGGCTTGCCATTCTGAAATTAGGTCAGAGAGAATATCTTTATAAATAATAAACCAAAATACTTTCATCTCATTTAAAAAAACTGAATAATAAGATTTCACAATTAACTAATTGTAGCATGCCATCCTAAGGAAAAATCGGGCAGTGATCGGTCAAATGTTGCTTCGGCTGGACCTCAGGCACAAGTAAGATCTGACGTCAAGCTCAAAATTCAAGAGAAACTCAAATCATATTTACTTGTTTACGTATGTATATTATTTGAAATGAGATGCAGATTACTCAATGATATTTTTAATGGTATCTTTCTTTTAAAGATAGAAGTTGTAGAGCACACTTTATAAAGAATATTCATAAACAGGAAATGTTTTACAGTAATAAGAATATGATGTGGCACAACAATATCATGCGGTTTTGATGTACTAAAATAATGTAACATTTATGATATATAACTTGAAAGTTGGAACTACAATATACATTTATTTATAATGTGCATAATGGAAATTAATTTTAAATGTTTACTATTATGTTGACAGATACAAGCCACGACCCATTTACCCTTCATAATTATGTACATTTAAGTGGAAAAGGGATGCAGAGTCTTTAGAATGTGATAGTGAAGTGTAATTTTAAAACCACCGTGACCAGATGAAAAAGGTAAAGGTTTCGGATGGATTGAGATGGTGATGTGGATTTGAAATCTGTCTAGATTAAGTGAACTCCAGTGTGGTATATGTGTGTAATTGTGATGTGATGAGTGAGTATATACAACAAATGACAATATGCATAATTGAAGTCAAATACCTTGTGATAGTCCAAGTGAACATGCAAGGGTGATTCCTACACAATCATGATGTGTTTATTGAGATATATTCACATTTTAAAATAAAGATAATAAGAAACTTATTAAGTGTTCTTTTTTTTTCTCTTTTTCTTTAAAAAAAAGAAAGAAGACCATTGCAATGTCTGCAGCAAAGATCTTGTTTTGATTATTGGAAAAAACTGAACAAGCTGGGATATGGCTGGTAAAAATCATGGCCCTGGATATATTTGATATTTGTCCTTTTTAAAAAAAAAACCCCATAAATTCTACTTGATTTCTTTAAAACTCAAAATATCCTCACACATGAAAAAATACCGATATATCTGTCAGCAAAAAAAATCAACAAAAATAAGTGATAATTTGTGTTGCATGCAAGGCCATGCAAGTGTATTTCAAATGAAACAGAGGGACCAAGTTTAATTGGAGTTGTTGATTTATAGTGATTATTGGAACAATCAGTACCTGGACCAGGTCATCCTTCTTCTCCGTGAAGTGGTGTGTGAATCCGTTTGTGTCATTCTCTTCCTGTTTTGTGACTCCGTTTGTGAAGGAAGGGTTGGCATATTCATACTGGAAGAAATAAGAAAGAGAACTAGCAATATTGCAAAAAGAGTTATATTTGCTTTTTGCTTTCATAAGCTTCCATGGAATTGTTGTTTTGAGTACTAAATATTTCACTGCATCTTAGCCATCTGTAATAGATAGACATCGTGTTGGATGCATCGCAGATTCTGGTTGATAAGTCCAAAGTACATTTCCGAGGCAGGCAAAGACGTCAGGATTCATTACATGCGGTATCTGCGGTTCTTGCTGAATGTCGTGTCAACTTGGTGCACTCGCGACGTATAAAATCTGGCAAGGTGAAACAAATGACACATGTATGTTTTGCACAGCTCTGCAGAAGTGGAAAAAAAATATCTATCTGATGTATCTATCCTATCCAACTAACCTCAATCTAACTTCTTTCTTATCTCCGTATTATATGTATGTATGTATGTATGTATGTATGTATGTATGTATGTATGTATGTATGTATGTATGTATGTATGTATGTATGTATGTATGTATGTATGTATGTATGTACGTATGTATGTATGTATGTATGTATGTATGTATGTATCTATCTATCTATCTATCTATCTATCTATCTATCTATCTATCTATCCATCTTTCTGCTTAAAATGACAACACAATATATTGCAAATAGTTCTTGGGTGCAACAAACAAACTGGCACAGACATTATAGGTGTAATAAACAATGAACTGAGGTGCATTAAGGTTGGGTCATTAGGCAAGGCATGTGGGGTTATTGGAAAGTAAGTCTTGGTACAGGTTCCTGGTAGTGCACATGTACTAGCTCTGAATGTGAAGACACACCAACTACCCAGAGAGAAGATGGTGTATTTTCATTCTGAATGTTTTTTCCTGTGTGCATTTTCGTCAGAAGATATTTTCAAACATTGCACGTCATATTTCCTGTATTTTTTTCTACTATCCTATTTTCTCTGTGTCTACAATAAGAAGTCATAACTGTTTTATTCCCCTTGAACTTTCATTGGTTGGCAAAACACATGGGTCACCTGTAGCTCCTGTTTGGCAGCTGTCTTCATGAAGGCAGCAATGTTTTCCCCCCAAAAGATTAGTATGTCCCCAAACTTCCCATGGATAGCAAATTTATAGAACTGGATACAAAAGATAACTGGCCTAGCAAAAGTTTGTTTTAGACATATGAATAGTGAGATAGTTTAATTGATAACAATGCAAGTACATGTATGGATACAAAGACATGTAAATATAGAGAGCTAGGTAAAAAGATTAGCCTGCACAGATTAACTGACGCTGAGAGGCTTACTGTACTAAAGCAACATACTCAACATACTCAACTCAGATAGTAAACTAAAACTTGTGAATGCATTGATTTTGTCAAATTTCAAGTATTGTAATTCTGTATACTTTCATTGCAGTGTGTCAGATGTTAGAAAAATGGAAAAGATTTTAGAAAGGGCCCTGAGATATGTATTTAAAGATTTTGATCAAAACTATTGTGGCCTTTTGTCTAGAGCTAATTTAGATACTCTGTACCTGATGAGACTAAGGGACACGTTATTGAATGTACACAAGATACGCTTAAACTGTTTGCCTCCTATCAGCTCTGACTTTTTTCAAGAAAAAAGAAATGTCTACAATACCCGTAATGACTTTTTATTGTTACCAAACTACAACACTGTTATGTATGGCTTTAGATCATTTAGATTCCATGGTGCTATGATTTACAACAAACTTCCCAATGATTTTAAACATTTTAACCTTGAAGATTTTAGAAAGGTTTTAAAAGACTGGAAGCCATCTTGCCAATGTGGTGCTTGCATTTTATGTACTCTTTGATTTTATGCTCTTACTTAAATGTCATTGTATATATTTTAATCATTTTATTAATTTCATACTGTATATATACATTGTGATTCATCTTTTTAGTCGATCAAAAGCAATTTTTGCTTGTGTTGTACTGTCTCTTTTACTCGACTATAAATAAAGTTTTACTTACTTACTTACTTACTTACCTTAATGATGATGCGCCTTACTGATTGTTTTACTGAATGATTGTTTGGTTAATTTTTCGACCATGTGAACTGCTGAACATGACAGAATCTACACTGGAGTGCGGTATGTTATGTCAGTTAATGAAAATTAAGGGAGCACAACTCAATACCATCTAGGCCTTTCTTGTTGCAGACATATATACGTACAGAAATGATTAAAAAATATGATAGATGAAAACAACACCATTGCTTGTGTTTTGCCTGCAGACAACCTTGGATAAAAAAAAAACCCATTTGTAAAACAGGCGATGGTGTGATGCTGGAGTTACCAATGGGGTGGGTTTAGTTGCTTGCCCAATCAGTTCCATGGACACCAATCTGCTGAGCATCAGGCTATGCTAAATATACAATGTGTACAGCAGTCAGATGAACAGTATGGTGGGGTGATGAGTTGGTTCATGAGTAGCTCCATGAGCATGTATTGCATTTGTGGCATCATACCTGCATTACTATGACAATAAGTAACACAACAAGCAGCTGGGTAGTAATGAGTAGCACTGGAGCTCCTGTAGGTATCTCTTTCACTGTATGCCATACAAGATTACCAATAGCATAAATATTTCCTTTTTTCTCACAATTGTTAGCAGTTATACTTTTATATATTGGCATATTGCAGGGCAATGCAAAATGACTTAAAGTCTAGACAATTTATCATATAATGATTGAAACTTTTTTGAAATTGCAAACAACTCTTTATGCGTAATTTTTTAAGTCTGTTATGTTCTGTTTTGTTGTATGGAGCAGTGGCATAATATATTCAGAAAAGGGTGATCTTACTTCTATTTGATAAAAATTAAAATTTTGATAATTATATTATATAATCCTGGCTTTACATAGATAAACATTTCATGTTTCATTTCCTTGGCTTGCATTACACAGTAGGCCTAATTGTTGTTATGTCTCAGCTACTATTTTGCAGTCGTGGGAGTACACATGTACCGAAGGCAAAGCAAACTCAATCAGAAATAGGCACATACTATGGGGGATGGTACAGAATGGCTACCAATGAAAATGTTCTTGGTTCGCCTTTAGTAAAGGTTATTGAATGAAAAGGTGAGATATAGAAAAAGAATTAGAGACAGAAAGCAACAAAGTGCATAAGTGCAACAGTGCAAAAGAGCAACAGTTCAAAAGAGTCATGTGTGAAATTGCGCATCCAAAAAATAATTATGTAATTGACTATAATTAATTTCTTTACAAAGTAAGAGATACTAATCACATAAATGAAGGCAACAATTGCCAAAATGAAGGTAGAGTGTATCAGAGTTTGTTTCCGAAATAAAAATTATTGTCATTTATAATTTTTTAAGCTTAATTTTTTTGATAAGCATCATATCAGAAACAACAGCTCCTAATGCATTTGATTGCAATCAAGGAACATATCTTCATTGAACAGAGAACGCTTTTTAAAATTGCACTTGGGTACAAAAGGTTCGGAAAACATTAACAAAATGCTGCAAGTTGTTTGTAACAACTTTACAGGGTCAATCTTTGAAGGCATTTGCACAAATTGTTAATTTGTTGTTATTTTGTTATTTTCACAGTATTGGAGATGTGTTTATCGCCATTTCTTTGCGTCAGAAGTATTTATTTGTTGCCTGACATTTACATTCCTGACTCAAAGAATAAAGCAGTCAAAACAATACATACTCAATATAACATCCCTGTCATAACACCGGTTATGATGAGTTAATTTGGAGTGCCAAAAAAAATGTACAAAAGGCATAAAAAAGATGACAACAAAAAGAACAAGAAAAAAAGCAGAAGTGCTCTTGGAAAACAGAACATAGGTACATAATATAGTACAACTAGTAAGTGCAGCCCTCCAGGACAAATCTTTCCCAATTGTGAGTGTTGATTCAAGAAGTAAGAAATGGAATAAAGAAAACATAATCAATATCTAAGTTGGATTTTTTCATATGCAGGAATACACTCTTGTAAAAGAAATACATGTAAAATTAATGATAAGAAAAACATGAAAGATATATGGTAACTGATCTAAAAAACACCCCTTTTCGACAAAATATAGACCTCTTGATCATATTTTAAGATGTAACCTTGAATGTCAAGGTATTTTTGATGCTATCAAATCTTAATAGAAATTCTATAGACCATACATTCGTGTGTGTAAATATAATTTCTAATGCAGCGTTGCGTTACGATGCATTCAAAATATTATGGCCATTTGTAAGTCCGATTACCTGCAGAGAAAAACAAGACGTTTTTGAATTATTGCACAGAAAATGCTTACGAATCTATCACTTGATTTTCGAATAATCCAATACTGTTATAAGGCCTATGTTCTTCATATTCACTCATCAAAAATAAAGAGCTAGAATTCATATAAGATTGGAAAACCCCTTCAGATAAATTATGACTAAAATTGTCAATTTCCTGGTTGGTCAAGTTTGCATAATATAATGTCAACAAGACACAGCCTTATGAGCAATGCAAAATATGGCCACAGTCATATTATGCAGCTGAAAACTTGAAGCATGGATAAATTTCCTAAGCTATCAATTATAAACCACTTTGTGAATCTGCTCTTTCAATTTACTGACCGAGCAGCAATATCATTTTCAATTACCCAACATAATAGTCATTTGCGAAGGCTACAGTTGCACTGAATAGGAATGGGTCATATGTGTTGAAAGAAATTGCAATGTCATATCCTCTTCCTGATCTGAAGATTGTTGTTTGTCATTAGCTATCTTTGATAAAGTGTTCATGGATCATTCAGAATAGACAGACAGAGGCGGATCCGGAAAAGGTGCTTCGACATTTGTGGACCGGCATCATGCAGATTTTCTACATAATAATACTTCTCAACTGAGTGGTCTAGCAGGGGGGAGCCCTGGGTCCCTCCTGCATGGGTCTGCCACTGACAGAGGTTGATAAATAGACAGATAGATAGATAGGTAGATAGATAGGTAGATAGATAGAGAGATAGAGAGATAGAGAGATAAAGAGATACAGAGAGAGATCGATAGATGGATAGACATTTATTAGACAGATAGGCTGATAGATAGATAGATAGATAGATAGATAGATAGATAGATAGATAGATAGATAGATAGATAGATGGATAGATAGATAGATAGATAGATGGATAGATAGATAGATAGACAGATAGATAGATGGGTAGACAAAAATATTAATGAATATAGATATATCGATAGCTCAGTATAGTAATTGCAGCGTTCAACACTGTTTATTTAATGTTTACTGTTGGTTTTATGAGTTCTGTTATAGTCATGGTGAATTAAGATTGGGCTTTTTTCCTTACCTAGCATTGATTATCCTTTCATGGTCAATTTACGAAGACACCCACAAGTAGGGCCACAACTTGACACAGGAGACTTTAATGCCTCCTTATTCTATAGGTTTGCTGAAACTAAATGCTGTTTGTTGCATTCATTGGACCACTTCAATGCACACCACAATAATGTCAATACATAACATGCATTAGAAATGTCAAAATGTTTTAAAATCATTCTGTGGATGTTGCTTCATAATATACGTTTCAGTATGACTTATATGAATATTTAAATCTATGTTGTTGTTCAATGTGAGATAGGTTTTTAAAGGTCTATACATGCAGTCTATGGAGAATATACTTCTAATTATTTTATCTATATGCAAAGTTCTAAATAAATCATGAATACATTGCATATCGGTACAAGTAATTCAGCAATTCTTATCATGCCAATAGACAGACATGACATATGTTAATTTATATAATTATAGACATATTTATTAACACAAAAATAACAGGAGCCCATACAATTCAAGTGGCAAACTGCTGCCAAACACCCACAAAGTGTTTCTACCAAAGATACTGAATGCCAAAAGGACTTTTGAACATCTTTTTCCCATGGAAGTACAAGAAAAGTCTCAAAAAAGTCTCAGAACTGCCTTTGGAGTATCACTCAAGCGTGACATTACTTTTGTCAAGAGTGATTCGAGGTCCTAAATGAATGGGTTTCAACATGATTTGACTGCTAGAAACCATTTAGTTAATGGTCTCTATGGTGTAAAAATCTGAAAAATACCAAAGATTCCCTTTTTAAAGAAAACTCTCTAGTTCTGCATTGTATATTTAGGATTGGAGTCAGTCTGGTTCATTGACTCAAAGAATATTGTGTTTGCTAATTTTGTTCAGTGGGGGAGTAAATGCTAATTGCTTTTTTTTACAAACGTATTCTATTTCATGTAATTTGCAATCAGACGTGAATAAGAATGTGCCTTATGCAAGCATTTTTTTTTTTGTCATAGCGTCTTTCAAATTTTATCAATAACTTTCAGGATGCTCTTCGGAAGCAAACGCTCAGGCCCCAATTTTACCAACAGAGCTAAGACCAGGTTTAAGGTTAAAACTGGTCTTATGTAGTTTTCTTACCAGGCAGTGATGTCATTCTATCACTGAAAATATCTTCAGTGTTGATTTGGAAACTACTTAGTCCACGCCAAAGGCTTAGACCAGGCTTAACTCTGTTACAGGCGATTTCATTAGTACGAGATTCTACAGTTTCTATCCACCTTGCTACATCACATTTTTGCTTAATCTGATTGGTTTATGGTCTCTGAAAACGTCACACACTTGGGAGCTTGAACGTGGCAAGCAGCTCTATGCATTGCATTCACACAGTCAGGGCTGGATGACCAGAATCGCATGGTAATGAAATCGCCTGTAATGAAACTGGGCCACCCTGTTTGGAAGGTATTTCTATATTAGAAGATGACAGACAAAATGCAGAAAAAGTACTTGTAAAGAATCTTCGGAGTGAAAAAACTGACCCATTATTAAATTGAACTGTTCTATTGTTTGCTGGATCCCAAGCACCACTTGAGCTCCTCTATCCCTGTCATTACATCAATCAATTAATTAACCATATTTTTAAATAAAACATCAAAACCACTGCACACCAGCCTCAATAATAATGCATTGCACCCCTCATACTTCTGCAGGACTGCTCCCTGCACTGATTCTGCCCTTAAAATGATCATAAGAAAACCAAAGGCACTGGACCGTGACATTTTGGCCTCATGAGGTCAACTTTTCTTTGGCAAGGTCAGTTTGATTTGGCACCTACTCATCCCCCTATTGATATATCAGCCATAAAAACTGATTGATCACAATACAACGTGATGAATGCACTTGGAAAAGTGGGTTAAATGCTGGGCCATATATTATGACATACAGCAAAAATACCTCAACACTCAAAAAGGCTAACCTACACAAATATTGGGAAACTGTTGACTGATTATATTTACCATTATTTATATATACATATAACTAAACAATAGATGTAATTTGTTATGAAATAACTTCTTTTTCGAGTAATAATCTGGGCCACAAATTAAAATGTCTGCCCTTTATGTCCGGAATAGTATTATCTGTCGGTCAATCTGACGAGTGACAATTTCATACAGCTAAGTAGTGTGCGAATCTTTGGACGATGTATAATTCGGATATTATTTTTGATATGCACTGCATTATTTGCTCCCTCCAAAGAGCCACCGGATTGACTTATCCTTCTTCATCTGAGTCTTGATTGTGATGCTCACCAGTATATGCAAGGCATTTTTTGATATTTGATTTGCGAAAGTCCCGACAAAGAACCAAAAAATCACAAAACTGGAAAAGGCAAATTTGTTAAAAATATGCTCGTCATCGGATGCCAAATATTAGCGTTGTCGAACTAAATATGTAATTTGTATTACGTACTTATACTAGAGAAATATATATTTGTTCAAATTTCTCAATATCCTGTTAGTGACATGGTAAAACTGTAACTGTCAATACTTTTAAGCGCCAAGTGGGTGGTTTAGGCAAGCAACAACTAAAGATAACATTAATTTACTGAGTGTGTCATACAAAAATGTCATGTGTGTCCTTTGGATGAAAGAGAAAATTACGACAAGTCAATACCTGACAAGAGAGCGATGCCTTAAACTTTGACCATCAGTAATATTTCAATAAATTCACAATCAATTGGTAACTCATCAATAATTGTCATGGTTCGGACAACCATCCTTCAATCGATCAACCAAAATTGAACAGGACCTCCGAAAATATCGTCAAGTTCAGAACTCAAATTGTGGGACTGGTAAAGAGCCCAGACAATACCCTTAATCACCAAAATTAAAATATCATTCTCCATGATATGTTTTGAATTTCATCAATATCGGTAGAACATCGAAAATAGATTATGAACTGTGACAGTGTTGGTTTTGCGAAAGGCCAAATGTAAGAAATATCTGAGAAGGAACTTCAAGGAACAACTAAATGAAAAGTGGAAAAAATTCACAATTTCACCAAAAAAAGAAAATAAGGGAAGACAAGAAAAATAGACAAAAAACACTGAGAAATAACTGATTTGGAAATTTCTTAGATTATAGCCTGTGACAGGCTAAATGTTTTCATTGACAGGCTGAATGTTTTCATTTTTGCTTGCACGTTATCAAGATCCACCATGAAAGAGCGAGAAATAAACTTCTGACCTCTCGGGGTCTTCAATTATAGTTATTAACTTTTTTGATAAATTATCCACATTCCTTACAGAACTATCGTATAAGATATTCTGACATGTTAGTTTAAGGTTTTTCTATAACCAACCTGAGGTTGCTATCTGCCAAAAAATACCTATGTACAGTGAGTGAAAACGGCTAAGGCCACACATAATTGATCTTTAGCTTCTCGGATTAGTCTCAAGGCCCTTTTTCTAGGGTTGGTCGGTAGGACAAAAAAAAAAAGGTGAAACAAAAAAAATTTTATAATGTCAAAAAAAAATTTTTTTTTTTTTTCAATTTTTTTTCCATCGGCAGGAAATCTATTGTGTCGGCGGGTCCGCGAAGCTAAGAATCAATTATGTGTGGCCTAATGTTTTGTCATTAAGTCTACATTCCCAACCACACTGCTGGCGGATGCTAGAATTCTCATCTGATAGAAACAAAATACGGAGTTACAAAAGACGACATTTGAGGCATGTGGGAAACACATGGTTGCCAAGTTCCTTTGTTGTTCTCTGAACAATTATAGATTATAGACGAAGAGCGGCCTTTATGAAGGAAAAAATGACTGCACGGGCCCGCGAATGCTGAAACACGCTCAGCCCGAACCCCCCCCCCCCTGGAAAACCGAAAACCGTATCTGGTTCGGCAACTGTCTATGATGAGGCAACACACACTCCTGACACAGGATAAAATATGGGACATTTGTCGGACATGGTTGCCTTGACAATGGATTGATCTACCTACGGAATGATGGTATCAAAAGCCATTGATGTGTGAAATGAGATGTTTTCATATATACATACATATCCTTGGTTAACATGAGGAGGATGGCATGGCCAACTGAAGAGCAGCAGAATATGTGAAGTGGCAATTTCTAAAGTACTTCTGAAAAACATTTACAAGATTTGACCTTGAGAGGGTTTAGATGTTGCTAATGGTTGATTCCAAGGTTGTGGCAGACACTCAAATGGTCTGTTTGGTATTTTACTGTGGTTTTACCTGAATGAATACCTTGAATAAGTGTTTTTCTGTTATTGCCAGAAAAATGCCAAATGTTGTTCCATAACCAATATTTAACCATTAATTATGTCAAATTCCATGCTGACAAATTTAAACCCTGTCTACATGACATTGTGTGCATAGCATCCTCAAATAAAACATTGGGAATTTAGGACAATCATCGCAGAGGAAAGCGATGTGGCGGCAAAAAAATTGTCACCACAATATGTCTCTGGAACAAAATGATGAAAAACAAAAAAGATTTCCATTACATATAGGCCTATTGGAAATCAATCAAGAATTGCTTTCAATAATTATTTGACTTTCACACTCTTGGTTAAATAGTGTGCATGACAGCTTACCATGAAGCTCTATTTTGACATATTTTACCAAAGATCCAGTTCTGACTTTAGATGCGTGGCAAACCCACCATGAAAATTGCTATTCATGGAGCAATCCCTATTCCTTATATGATATTCACCATGTGACTTATGACCTTGACCTTTGACCTCAGGGTGGTTCCTTTAAGGGGTCATTACCATGACCTTCTATATTTACCCTTTGGCTTTTAGGACCTTATTGGGGCATGAACTACAAAGTTGAACTGGAATATTTTTGGAATACATGGTGCAGAATACATGTATATATTCTCCAGTATAAGATATAATTTGTTGTGTTAATTGTGATATATATTACATATAGCTTTGATATTTAGTTTGACTTTAGATCCAAGTGTAATGACAGGTTAATTGCACAAGCCAACTCAATCTTGACAAATTGAACAAGTTGTAATTACACGGTATCTATTACAGCAGAATATACAATCAATGACTCTTCAAGCATGCATGGTCACATTGAAATGATCTGCAAACCCATGAATCGCAAAGTCATAACTATTGTTCAACTTTTGAACAAATGCAGACAAATAGCTAAGTTATAATGACAACTATGCGCGATTGAGAAATTTGGGAACTTTTTTCATCCTCAACGATACACGATGAAATACTTTCATAAGATTAGCATGAGAATTTCAATTTTCCAGCATAATAAGACAGACAACATGAAAATAACAATCAGGAAAGCGTTTGGAGATATCGCGTCAGAAAATAAATCAAGAATTGCCAAATATCATCAAATCCCAGAGTCAAGTCATTGACATAGCCATTTTCCCCTACCCTGGCTAATGGCTATGCCACTGAGTAGATATGATATATTTTCCAATCCATGCTGATAGATATTTATTGATATTTACAAAATGCTCCTAATAATTTTATGAGTTTTACTTTCAATGTCATGTTATATCAATATTGCCTGAAAACTGCAAGAAATTGTCTGAAATCATGTAATCTTCACATGAAATAACAGGGTGTTTTTCTGTAATTTCAAGAATAACATGCATCAATATAACATGCAAGAGTTTGACATGGTGACAAGGTTGATTACAGTAACAGGTGACATTCGTGTGAATTATATTTGTGATAACTTGAACACACCTAAGGAAGTACATGCTTCTAGTTTCATAATGGACATCAATGGTCTGAATGTATCATCTAAAGGGGCACACGACGTAAACCCCGACGATGCTAATTGGTGGAGGGCTGGTCTGTTGGTCACGTAGATATGTATGGTAAAGATTATGTTGCCACAATGTGAACACAACGTTGGGGTTTCTTTACAACATTGCCACAATGTTGCAAGCTGATGTTGAACCATTGACATTGCCTCACAAAGTCGTGAAAACGTCGCCAAAACGTCACATGCAAACGTAATATCTTTGATGCTGTTTCACAATGTTGTGACAACATAATTTCTACCATACAATTCTACGTCATTTGACGAACAGGGTGACGTTGTTGCAACGTTGAGCTACAATGTAGACGTGCCCATAGGGATAGAGCTTATAAATCTGTTCTGTCTACAATTACATAGCAGAATTACATTTGAAAATAATATTAAGTTGAGAATTTTTTTAATTGATTTTGCATTCGTCAAAACGTTAGAACTGATATATGAATCCAGTGCATATTTTTTCATTTCTCTATTTCTTGCTTTCCACATTTTTTCCTTTTGCTTCCTTCCTTTCAATTTTGTCCATTCCTTCTCTCCTTCTGTGAGTCCTGTCTTCTACTTTGTCACTGTCTTTCTTTTCTTTCTCCTTTCTCATGTCTTTCCTCTTTAATCCATTTCCTTCATATAGATCTGTGTTTATTCTACTATCTTTAATTTAGCAATAATTCACATCATACTCATGAAAGGCAATCAATTAACATCCATTGAAAACATGATTCTCACATGCATGCATTGAAGTCACCAACAACCACCATATGAAGCATGCACCTGACTTCAACTTCTTGCAGGTAAACCTTCTACTCCCCCACATATTTGAAGAGCCTCAAGACATGGTTAAAAAAGCCTATTGGATTAAATATCAAACATATTTGGACACACAATGACTTCTGTATACATGGCCTTTTCTTTGAATGGAGTGTATGAAAAATACTCTGAGAATTGAAGAGGAAAATGTATGTTTGTTAGACGCAAATCAGGAAATATATATTCTTGAAGGAAAACCCCATTTTCTACCCTAATACTTAGGAGTGAAATGGATGAAATTCTATACTCAAAAACAACCCATTTTGGACAATTGCATGGTCTATAATAGCTTGTACATTATGTGGGTTGGGAATTTATCCTCTCGTAATCTGAGATGTAACGTACTATAAATCAACGTAACAAAACATTTCTAAATTGTATTTATGTGGCACGAAGTTTAAGTTTGGTTTGAATTTCTACTCTGAATCAAATTTTTGATGAAAAAAATTTACTAAATTTACAAAAGGTGACAAAACCAATTGACACGCTCAGTGGGACCTTGTGGGTGGCCTGATGTTAAACTATTCTTTGATATATATATAGACATGGGTTTAATGGTTCTGATGCCTCTTGTGTTGTATACAATGGTCCACTGTATTGGTTGAATTGTTATCTTCCAAGCAATCAATTATGTTAATTATACTTTTTAATAAAAAACAACCTAGTTCTTATTGTGGTTCATTCAGGTCATTAATATGATATTATAATTACTGGTGACTTCATTCCTGTGACCACTGCATGCACTGTAAAATTGGATAAACTAGGTCAGCTGAAATAATTTAGTAAGATGGTTGCGCAATGCATGTACCTTTGAGCTGACATAGCTTAGAGTAGGTCGGGCATGCGGCCCCCCTTAACTTCGAGGTGCGATTTGACCTACTTTTTGTAGTCGATTATCTGAATGCTTATGCTGTCAGGAAGGGATCACTTGACTCTACTAATAGCTAGTGAAACAAATGTCTACCAATTTTGATAAAGCAGTTACAGCTATTTTTGTAAAAAAATTAAAGTGGCCTTCTTACCCCACCCATAGGGCAAGAAGCCCCCTATTATAATCCTATGGCAATTTTTTTTGCTAGCGCATTCAGCCTAAAACTTATTTCTTAGCGTTCTTCTTTCATTTTTAAGGCATTCTATTCACTTTTTCTGAATTTAATAATTTTTCTGTTCATACATATATTTTTTGATATTTTTTGCCCTGTTTCAATTACAGCCCATATTGTTTCTATTTTAATTAGCTATTCTATCAATATTTAAGGTAAAGTACACATTATTAAATGGTTCCTGAAGCAGCTTCGACCCACCAGTGAAGGGGGCCTCATGCCCCATATCATGTGGGGCCTCTCGCCCCAAACCCACATATTTTAATTTGACCACTATATTTTGAACTAAAATGCAAAAAACATGATCCAAGTCATATTTATGTGATGGTCATAAAGTGAAGCAATGCAGATA
Organism: Platynereis dumerilii; assembly: GCA_026936325.1. NCBI lineage: Eukaryota > Metazoa > Annelida > Polychaeta > Phyllodocida > Nereididae > Platynereis > Platynereis dumerilii. The sequence continues at coordinate 12,614,729 of JAPTHN010000020.1, forward strand.
TTCATTATACCATAAAAAAATTCCAAAGTAATTTCTGACAACCCCTTTCAAAGATTAGTCAAAGTTATAAAAACCATGCACATTTTTTTGTTTCTTTAATTTCTACTATGGTTTGGTGCTGTTTGCTCTGAAAATTTGGGATGTCACCTAAAACGCCTCTAGCTTCAATCCTATCAATAGATAAACGCACCAAAAACGTAAGTTTGGATATAAGCCTGGGGGGGCCTCTTACCTAACCCGGGCTTCTTGCCCCGACCTACTCTATTGTTTTAAGTTATGATAATGTACAGATCGTCATAGCCTAAAACAACAAGCTATGTTAGCTCAAACAAATAATTGTGCAACCATCTCACTCAATCATTTGAGCAGACTCAATGCAGAGCAACAACAATTTGAAGAAAGGAAGTAAATGTTTACTTGCGCCTTAGACATTTCAGCTCTGTTCACTTTTTGTCCTATTTACTTCCCTGACAAAGACGATGAGTATGTTGAGTCATACAAGCATCTGTCTTTTTATCTCTAACAGTGATCTTTAGAACCAAATATGTTGAAAATGTGTTTTCTGAATATATTGATGATATTATAACTTCTCATATCCTTAAGATTCTCACCTTTGAAAAAGTCATAATTGAATTTCTTTGGTTATAGTGAGAAGTAAAAAGTCTCCAGGAGATCAATATAATATTATATTTTTAAGAATGAAAAACATATGATACAAGTCGAACATAGATAGATAATCTATGCGAGGTCTGTGAGGTCAAATTAATTCCTCTCTTGCTTACCTTACCTATAAAATATACACCGTGAGTTTATATACTTTGCAAATTTTATGAACTGCAACTGATTCCATGTTTATCTAATATCTATCTTCGATCTTTTTTCTCCAATTAATTCCGCTTCCAGCATTCTTAAGAAATCATTCAAATATTTTGTGCAAACATATATTTTGTGCTTGTCTATTTACCTTTCTTTATATTTTGGCCCTTTTTTCTATTTTCCCAAGCTGTCAAATACATGAAACCTGAATATTTTTATTTTTATAGGCTTCTATTCTTTAGTGAATGCTTAAAATGCCTTAAGCATGCAGGACATCCTCGTTTTGAGTTTGTACAAAGGATGAGCATGGAATAAACATACTCCTTGATGGTTTGAATTTGAGATTTGTAAATGCGGTTGAGGTGACAAATATAAATATTGAGAGAAAAGGTGATCTTTCAGAAAAAAAGAAAAGATCAAAGAAAAAAAAAGTCTTTCTCAACAAACCTATGACTCACACTTTACTCTTATAATCATATCAGGATCCTGCTATAGAGAGCTGTTGCAATTTTCATTGACAAGGTTGAATCAATCCATAAACTTAATCGATGTCAATGATAAGAGGAAATTTAAGAATAAGACAAAGATAGAAAAATAGAGAGATCATTGTCTTATACACCAGATAATAATTTCATAAGGCCAGTCAGACATTATTAATTTTCAGCTTCTAAGAAATTCTTCGACCTGCTCGGACACAACCGATTTGCTGCTGATGATAAAAAAAAACATACAATCAATTTGATTTAATTTACTGACACAATCAAAATAGAGTCGACTGTTCTTTCTTTTTGGCCTACTGAGCGATTTTAGAAAAAAATTATCGAGAAGATCCGCAAAACTAAAAAATCAATTTTGTCTGGCCTAATGCAGAAAAATGCTTCATTGGAGATGTATTAGTTATATCTAAGAGTCGTAGACTTATAATTATTGAATAATGCATGATCATAGGCGTACGAGGAGAGCGATTTTTGGGGGGGCGAGCGACATTTGCCCGAATTTCAAGATCTTGATTTAATACCATCAAATTAAATTGCCTGGAAATCATTAATTTTCAATAGTGATTATATAATCATCTGCCCAAATTTTTTAGCCTTTTTGCCCGAATCTTAGTGTTTCCCAAACATTTGGGGGGGGGGGGGGCGATCGCCCCCCCTGCCCCCCCCCCTCCGATACGCCTATGTGCATAATGTCTTATTTCAATTGCTATAGATAGACAGACCAGAGGAGTTAGATCCCATACTTTCCCAGCACAGAGATTGATCAGAGGGACAGTGCCAGTGTGCCAAGGGGCAATAATGTCAGTTGACATGTCCATTATGTTTGGAGACATGTTGTATTCCAAAATGGTGCATGTATTTGTTTGTTGGGATTTCTGTCATATGTGCAAGAGTGTCTGGGTGAATTTAGATATCAAGGACATTGCACATGGAAATATATCTTTATAATAGCCATGTAGCTCCATGTATTCACATTGTATTGAACATGTATTTATATCTAGATTCTACCAAATCCACCCCCTCCTGGTAGGTGCAGGGCAAGTTTGATGTCTCTATTTGAACTTCAGGGTGGGAGCAAATATAAAAGTTTGCAGTCAAACAATCACAACAATAGAGCCTCGGTCTGGACTCTGGTTCCTATTGTTTGTTGATGTCCTGGGAATCGAAGGTCAAGGTCACTCTCAGGTCAAATTGAGATTTCAAGGTCACGCCAAGGTGACAATGTTCCTGTGACCTTCACAGGGGCATGTGTTATCAGTGCAGCTTTAATGGACCCCCTGCCGAGATCCATGGACTGCAGATCTGTAACTTGACAGGCAGAATATGGGTAATTTACATCTTAATGTCGCAGACATAGTAAACTGTTGGATCTTATGGCATTTTCAGTCCTACTTGCAAAGGACCACGAAGCAGGGTATCAAGAGCAATTTCAGTAAATGTGGAAGCTTATAAATTCCTTTGTATAATCTACTTACTACCATGTCCCTCTTCACTTTTGGAAATATTGAACATTCAAATGAAGTGACAATAGAAATGCTTCGCAGATTCAAAATTTCCATTCCTAAAATAATTATCATGACAATTCTTTTATGCAAGCATTGAGGTCCGTAATACTTCTTTGTATCAGGTTATCAGATCAAGACCTTGCAGAAAACTGCAAAAATATCATTCAACCTGAAATATCTACATTATTGCATCTAAAGATCCATGTACAACAGAATAAACTTTAAGGTATAACAATAGCCCACCTCTGCTCCTGGGGAGGGGGGGGGGGGTTCCACTATGTATCCCATGCCTCATTGCCCTGACTTGCTGCCTTGCATGTGGTTATGGCTCATGTAGTTATGGCTCATGTGGTATGGCTATACTTGCCTATTGACTTGTCTTGATTGCATGCTGGCAACGTAGCAGACTAATAGCTCTTGTTGTCTAAAGTATGAAGTTGAGTTATTTGTTTCACTCGCAATGTTTGTAAAGTTTGTGACAACTTTCGCGTGTCATTGGGTTTTGCTGAAATTTAGGCGGTTTTGAACCACGAAGCCATACATTGCTGGAACATTACCACAACCATAGACTTATTCATACCTTAGGGTTGAATGGTTCCAATGGCAAGTGATAGCAAGGCAAAGGAAAAACCGCCAAACCATCAACCGTACGTTTGTTTCGATACATTTGATGTAGCCGATATATGTATCTCTATAATCTTTGCATCCAGATATAAATTACTCATGAAACTGCTGCCCAACATCAGTGAGTCAAGGCGACAAAGCCAGAGTTGGTGTCAAACCCTGGACCCAGCGATTGGCAGCTAATTGCACTACCAGCTTAGCCCGCCCTCCCCGTATATCTCAATATCTTCACTTGTGTTGTGCTGGAGTGTATCCTGGATCAGCCAGATAGCTCAACCTCCTTTTTTTGAATAGGGAGCTGCACATAAATTGCTTATGACAGCCGTATGATAATGAGTTGCTGAGAAGACTGGGAGTCTGGTACATGTTTTAGAGTCTTTCAGTTGCCCCAGGGTAGAATGGATCACAACTCGTCTCCGTTTAATGCCTTATGGGCTTTGAAGAAACTGAGTTCCATGTGTGTGATTGGAACCACAGAGCCCCCGATTGCACAAACAAGTGCTGTTAACCATTAACAATTAAGCCACTGAGAACTTTCAAATGAAAAATCTCCAATCTCCATAAAAAAATTACACATAACATTTTCATTCGAGCCATCAAAGATTATGTAAATCGAATTTGCAGAATACTGTAGGCCTATAAAATATGATGACATGGATCACATACCATATTCACAGTCCTTTATAATATATATTGCAAAATGAGTGCATTGTAAAAACAAGATGTGAGCAATAGATTTATGCAATGGGGGTATAGTGTGTATGGACTGTATACTACTGTAAAGAGCATTCACTTAACTTTCAAACTGTAGTCTTGAGATTTCATTGCTGTGCAGTGTGCATGCATGCTTAAATTCTTTTAGATCTGCAATATATATTACAATGTTTACCATCCTGGCACCACGATTTATCATGTCCATTCACCAAACAGGTAAAGCTACTCAGAGGTAGTCAGAGGTAGTCAGAGACAGGCCTGTCACTTGTAGCTCTCCCCACTATATCATTTTTAATGATCCATATCGGGTCTTTAAAACTGCCCTTGCACACCCTATACCCCCTAATGGTAAGCAGTAATAAATGGTCCACCCAAATGGCCTGTGTACACCCTGAATAAAGTGTATATACCTCGTTTGGGCTCAGTGACAAAACTTAAAACAAGTATTTTAGGATTAAGTTTCCATTTCCAGTTAAATCTACATATAATTTCTGTAGAAATATATATCCCACATTCTTGATTTTCCACATTAATTTCAAAATTTGATATCCAGGCAAGATACTGATGGGTCTACCTGCTGTGGGTCAGTGGTATGATAAAGATGTCAATATGAGAAGTGATATGCATTTGAGCTGGTTTGGAAGCAACCGACTTGTTCTTCCTGAAATTGCAACTTGAGATGCTCAGGGAAGTCAAGGGGTACTGACCATTCCTGATTCACCATATACGTACACCTAATTTATCATTTATGTTACTTGTTATCCCCCAGACTTTGGTGTCTGTTCATAACCCGGTTGATATCCGACCAGTATTTTACATCAGGCTGATGTTAGGGTGATGTCTAAGATGTTAGGATGTTTCACTGATGTCAGAATATCCATGGGCCCATGATGCGGGAACTATCACCATGTTAACTATTTTGCATAACACATCTATACATTTACATGCATTGTATAGCATGTGCTCCTGTTCTTATTGTACACCTTTAACTGCGATGGATATATGTATATTCCACAAAATGGTTGGCCAATAACTGCTGTGAAACCACTGTTTTGGGAACAACTCCCATTTAGAGAATTGAGAATGACTGGAACATCAAAGCAGAAAGCCTTACCATCTATTTGAAGTCTTTAATACATTTTTATACAGTTCTTTTTAATATATATCATCATTATATCACTGGCCTGGCCAAATAACAGGGGACTACCTTTTACCTTCTGTCCACATTTTGAGAAACAGACAAACCAATTAGGAGATAAAGCTCACAATCAGCTAATTAACATTTCAAAAGGACAAGAAAAAAACTGAACAAAAAGGTAATACAAATACCTTTTGTCCCCCCCCCCAACTAACTTCCCACTGTGGTTCAACTGCTGTACTTGAAAGAACATGAATTAGATTATATTTGTATGAAAAACACAATTCTAATTTTAGAGCTTTATTAAAAAAAGACCAGTCCCATTAGCCATAAATATCTTCGAATGTTTTATCCCGCAGTGCTAATAGATGGATGCCATACCAAAGCACAAATAATTATTTATGACCAAGGACTTTTTTCCACGTAGGAAGCTACGTTTACGAAAAACTATTTTTTCGTGTACGAGGGTAAACATTGTTATCACAATTTTAATGTTGCGGTACCCGAGCTAGAAGATTGAAACAAACTATTTTTGTGCTCTAGAATGCAGATTCTCTACGTTTGGTAGGCCTGTTCAAGCATGAGCCTTTCTCAATTCCCTGGCGAGTATGCTGACAGGCAGTTGTAATCAATCACAATCACTGCCTGTAGCCAGGTGTCCATTTACACCTGTGCGGTGTGGTCACCATGTTGAGAAAACAGTTATGGAGGATCTGCTCAGTTCCTCTATGTCAAGGCTGGGACTTGAACCTGCAACGTCTCAGCTAGCAGGCAAGCACCTTATCAACAAGACCACAGTACCTCAATATGTATACCATAGACTTGCATAGAGATTTCTTAGGCTTTTTCGTCTTGAAGAAACTCTGCATTACACAACCAGGAGCCCACCTTTTAGAGGCAGAGTAATATTTCATCGCTGTAGATGGTATACTTTGATATCATTCAAGTCAGTTCTTTAAAGATTTAATTCAGCTCTTCGGAATCACTCACTCTATCCAAGATTGTAAAACAGGACAGCCAGAGTTTAAAAAATCTAAGAGTTATAGAAAAAAACTTTAATGAAATGTAAAAAAAAAAAAAAAATATTGAAATAAAAATATGGAGGGAAGTTAGAGACTTCTTGGTTATTTTATTAAAGAATTTTTCACAAACTTGTTTTGATTAATAACTGACATGTTTTGGTTAAAACTTGACATGCCTTGAATGATAATTGGCATGTTTTGTGTATTGATTGACAACTTGGAAGAGAGTTTTTCAGTCAATAAAAAATCATGATTTAATCAATGGGCTCCTGAGGGTGTGTGTCCCATTGTGGAGATAGGGAAGGGGGGCTGTTTGCTGCTTGTGTTTGAGTTACATGTTTTAGGAGGGGACTATCCAAATGTGGGGCATGGGCATGACAGGGAGGACAGAATTTGAGCTAAAATCAGATATCAGTGAAGAGAAAATTTAATGCTGATTTTGTACTTTGATTGTGTTGTGAATAAATTATCATACAAAAACGTGTTTATCATCACTTGACTTTTTCAGAAGTAGTTTCTTAAAGTCTGTGTATTCTTGTGGATTTATCATTGGCCCAGATAAACCTTTCTCATTTGTCAATTGTAGTTTGTGAACTTTTGTGGCATAATAGCTTTATGGTTAGCACAGATTAAGTTTTCGCATTTGTCATTTGTAGTTTTTCCATAGATTAAAAATGAGAATTGAAAAGATTATTGAAATGCCAAGCAAAATGACATATTTTTTTTACAATATAACTGTAGCTATAAGCTTCATTAAAGTCTTGTGACTTCTGTATCAATAAAATGTAAGTTTGCTTCTTGCTGTAATGCATGATATATGGGGTTATCAGTGCAGATTTATTGAGGCAAAGGAAAGAAAAGTATCAATGTATTCCCGCTTTGTAAAATACCAAAGGCAAAAAGAATGTGATTAGTGTAGCCCTCTAAAATCAGTTCTTACAACTATTGAATACTATTCTCACACTCAAGAGTATTTCATTTTATGAGCAATCAGCTTGCACTCTCACCCAGATTTAAGGAGGTCAATTGTCTGCCAATTTATTTTAAAATGAGGTAATGTCACAGAATATTTCCGTGTGTGACATGAATGTTCAAAAAGCCATTGACTGTGGATAATGAGGTTTGATGAATTTAGTGAAACATGTGTGTTTAATTTGAAATGTCAATATAGAATATGTCTATTTGACAAGATATGGCTTTCCAGCATATTACCATTGCTATCAGTATGTAGGCTTTCTGTTGCATAATCATGATTCTGTCCCCAAACGTTTACAAAAACACAGGAAATACATTTCCTTTAGAAAATAATCTTTCTTCTAAGTTACTTCTAGCCTGAATGATAGTTTACTGAGTTACAGAGTCACATTACAGAAACAGTAGGCAAAAGGTAGCACATAACACAGATGAACTACAAGCTTGAAAGCGACCAGTATTGATAGATCTGTGTAGGTGAGTATCATAAATATGTTTTTCTCTACAAGACATTGAAGAGAAACTGATAGATGTACATTGAGTCGTGGGCTTAGATCTAAGACAAGTGTTTTTCGATCATGCATAGAAGATTCCTTTAACGAACCATCGACACTGTAACGAGGGCATCCAATTCAAGTATCATCCTGACATTATCATTTAAAATATAATTTGACGCCATTTAAGTAGTATAATAAGATAATTATATAGTAAGTCAAATCTTGCCAACTTTGAACAGTATCATATATGCTGATGATGCCATTTCCGCTTCAAGTATGGTTTCATCTTAAGTCTCATTTTGACAACACAATTTCAACTAAAGTCTTTGTGTAATTTTGGCAACATTGTTTAACTTTAAACTTAAATTTCACTCTGATGACAACATCATTTAAACTTCAGTCTCACTTTGACCACATCAGCTTAAGTCTCATTTTGACAACATTGTTTAAACTTAAGTTCCATTTTGACAATGTCATATACTCATTTTGACAACATCGTTCCAAATTTTAAGTCTCACGTTGACAAAATAGTTATAATTTCAATTTAAGTCCAATTTTTGCACAATTTGCTTCAGTAAAAGTCTCATTTTCATGACATCATTTCAAATTAAGTCTCATATTGATAACAGTGTGTCAACTTAATTCTCATTTCAATGATATATTTCAACTTAAGTCTCATTTTGCAACATCATTTCATCTTAAGTGTCATGTTGACAAAATTCTTTCAATTAAAGTCTCATTTTGATAACATCATGTCAACTTAATTCTCATTTTGATAACATCAGTTCAACTTATCACTTTGACTCCATAATTTTAACATAGCCTCAAAAAATTAATTGAAGTTTGAACAGATTTTCAATCTAAATCTTGATCACACCATTTCGAATTTAAAATATGTTCTTGATGTTCAAAACAGTTCTCTGGAATCTTGGAGGGCACTCGGTCTCAGCTGATGGGCTCCACTGTACCTTCCTGCGCCTATCTTCTCAGGTGTGCATTTTGGTACTCAGTGCTTTTCTGGTACAAGAAAAAACCTTGACTTATCAGTGGCTACTTTTCTCCCAGCCAATGTCACTGGCTGACGAACTAGACAGAATGTTTGTTGTTATTATTCTGCATACAATCATGTGTTTGATTGATAGCTTGTTTATATATAGTGTCCACATCAGTATGCCTTGCTATCTATCTATCTATCTATCTATCTATCTATCTATCTATCTATCTATCTATCTATCTATCTATCTATCTATCCATCCATCTATCTATCTATCTATCTATCTATCTATCTATCTATCTATCTATCTATCTATCTATCTAATTTCATTGATCACAGATTTTTTGCCAATACTATGATATATTCCAATGAACCGTGAACAAATTTTCTTCTCGAAGTTGCTGAGAGATCGATTTCTGTAGTTTTAATTGATCCTTCTCTCCCCCTCAGACAGGATATGGACTGACATTAGGAATCATATTACAAGTAATTATGAATTGAATAGATAAATCATGGCGTGGAGCTACTATATTAAGGTGCTGGCTGGAGAATATGGAGACTAAATATTGGTAATCAATGCTTTCCATTCTACAAGATTTATGAGTAAAATTGAGGTATTTTGACACGGTTCATTGACTTTACAACTTTGATTTTCTATATTCTCTGAAAATGCAGATATTCTTCCAAGTTTACAGCTGCCAAATGTTGGCAAAATGTCAAAATCTGTCAAAAAGCACAAGAATGACACAGGTGGTGATTGCCAACGCTGATATTCAAAATCTAGGAGTAAAAATTCAATAGAATTCCCATTCATCTATAACTAATTGGCATGTGGGGCTGTAGCTTAGCCATGTTGAACAAATATTGCATAAAATGCTGAAGTAGAGAATCTCCTTAATCATTATATTCTTAATTGTTGCGCATCTGGAAAACATAATTGTCATGGCAGCTAGTAAAACTGTAAAATAGTAAGAAATGCCAGTGAAACATATGATAGAAATAGCAGATAAATTTGCAATTTCAGTTTGCAAGATCTCGACTACACTCCTTGAACTTGAAGAAGGAGGGTCTCTATAGGGGAAACCCACAGAAAGAAGAAGAAGCAAAATAATAAGTCAAACAATAAAATGAGCTAAAAAGCAATATCTATTTCATGAATTAAACTCACATGACATCCAGCTACATTGAAGACAGATTGACAAGCCCCTATCAATGCACGAGGCCCATCTTTCAGCTTAAAAATTGTCTAATGTATGAATCTACTATACTGCATGATATTACATTGTAATTATAAGACAGGGTGAATTTTATTGCATACCATATATATTGTAAAACTGCAAATATAGCAAATGTATAGCCATTACTTTATGGTCCATAACTGTGAATTATAAGACATAACTGCTGTTATTACATGTCATACACTCATAACCATGAGTTATAACCATGAAGAAACAAAGCATTGAAATGCATACATCCTTGTATCATGGGTAATTACTGTTTACTTTCCATAGAAGACTGTAAGGTACAAATTATCCATTCTTAAGCCTCAAGCTAGCAATGAATGTAGCCAACAGTAATGTATTGAAGAAAGGGAAACTGGAAAATCTAAATATGGTTATGGGGTAGGTTATCATATTGAGATGAAGGTGCATGGCAAAAAGTTTTTAAATTGATTTATGAAAAAAAAAAACACAGAAAAAAATACAAAAGATTTGCTGATCATGATGAGACCAGGATGATAAATTATTTTGACTGAGAGTCTCATGCTCAGACATACATAAAATATAGTTGTTGTGATTTTTTTTATACTTTAGAATCATTTAGTGATACCTATTTTAGACAGTATAACTTGGCATCAGAATTCATCATACATGATTATAGGATTTTCCAATTAATCAAATTATGATAATTCAAGTAATACTTCATATAATCAGGCATTAAATTTCACTAAAAGAAAAAGAGTAAAAAAGTATCATAAGCATCTCTCACCTGTGTCAAGGGTAGTTTTCGATCCATGATGGTAAACCAATGCTATCTCCTAGTGCTCAGTAATGCTTGTGTTGTCTTCAGCACTCTGGCTGAAACTGATCAGTGGGGGGTGTTGTGGGCAGTCCAGGCCCAGAGGGCTGGGGGCATGGTTATTGAGTCACTGCTTGATTTGCAGATAGCAATGCAGCTTCAATTTGCTGAAAAGTTGATTTTTGTTTCTCGAAATGCTGAAGGTGTGTCAAAAATGTAGTAGATTTATCAGAAATGAGTAGAAATGTTATCAAAGCGTGACAGTATCCAAATTTCGTTGATGTTGTCTGTCTAAAACACTCTCAAATTATTAAATACAGACAATTCACAGAATTATGAGGTGTCCCAGAAATGTATGGATATATCCTAAATGCTCACATCTATCAAATATGGATAGATGTCACCAAACAGCAAGAAGATGTATTAAATATAATCCAGTTTTTGCAAGGGTGTGACAGCAATGTCAAAGCATTGGCAGAGTTCACTCCAGTGTGGGGAGACCTCAAAACTTCACAGTTCATGCTCTGGTGGATTTCATTTGATTTGTGTACAGAGCAGGGGTGGAGAGATATCTTACATGGAGAGGGTAAAATGCTTCAACTTTAATGGCTTTCATTCTCCAGCAATGGACTTACCAATCATAAAGTTAAAATTGCATGCATATATTACTTTAAGGTAGAAGGAAGGGGGGGGGGTAAAAATAATATCATCAATTGAATATGATATTAATTTGTTTAGAAAATGAAGGAGGTAGGCCTATTGAAAGGGGTATGATGTCCGTTTTATAATAGTCTATCAAAAAATCAACGTTCAATAAATGAGATGACATGGCATCCCTCTGATCATAGAGTTAGGCCATATATCCTATAGTCTGATTCAGTGGCATAACAAAGTTTTAAAGGGGGGGGGGGTTGGTCGTCAGACTCACTTTTTTAAGGCAAGGGGCATAAGGCCTGGGACATGATAGGGTAAAATAAGAGAGGAAAAGAGGGGAGGGGAGGGGGGTAGGGTGTAGAAAAGGTCAAGTATATATCAAAAGCAGCGGTGGATATAAGTGGTGAAATATACTTTATTTTGTGTCTACCCCAAGGCAAGGTAATATTACTGTAATAATAAAAGAGACTGTGATTTATATGGCCACAAAACTGTATAGGAATCCATTGCACAATAGCAGGCACAGCACAGTTATGTTGAAGTAATGAGATAACATAGTATTAATAATAGCAGGGAAGGTAAACATAATTTTATAAGGAAAAAATATTGTAGAGACTTTGCCTGTTGTGGACTTGTTGTATATCCAATTATCCATACTGAGACATAAGTAAAAACCTGTTAATGTCAACAATTTGTTGTCAGTAATAGTCTTAATTTTACACAAGGTCATGGAGGATTACTGCATGAGATTTTGTATTTTGATTGGCAGAAATAAAACTAAGCATTTCATTTTATAAAAGGCTACACTCTTAAAACGAAAGGTTCTTGATGGTATATATAAAGAACCCACAGCCGAAAAATTCTGTTAAGGGTTCAACTGAACTGAAAAGGTTCAATACTGGTGGGAAGGCTTTATGATGGAGCCCTATGCTCCAAACTTGAGAGAAAGGGGTTGCATTTTGGCAGTTCAGTGCAGCCAGATTATCTAAGTGTTGTTCTCTTTTGTTGTTGGCAACTTTTTAAAAGTTAAATAATGAACCCTTTAGGCTACCTTATCTATACCAGCTTATAGAACCCTTAAAGGTTCCACATAAAACGTTTTTGTTAAGAGTGTATATTTCTTTGATAACTATCTTGTCCATATTAGACGACATGATGACAGGAGTAGTTTTTTGGAATTTTTCTCTAAATATCAATAATTATTGAAGACTATTCAATGCATAAATCGGATTAATATTGGAAATCAGGGATATAACTTTTAAGGTGAAGTCAATATTATGGCACCCCTTTTTCCAACTTCCAAGCACATGTACAGATCAATAAATGATTCGATTCTGAAAACAGACAGTCTGGTAGAATTGACCTAATTCGAAATATCGCATGCCAAGATAACTAAGTTATCTATCTATCTATCTATCTATCTATCTATCTATCTATCTATCTATCTATCTATCTATCTATCTATCTATCTATCTATCTATCTATCTATCTGTCTGTCTAGCTGTCCATCTATCTATCTATCTATCTATCTATCTATCTATCTATCTATCTATCTATCTATCTATCTATCTATCTATCTATCTATCTATCTATCTGTGTGTCTATCTAACTTTCTCTTTAAAAAGCACAGGTATGAATCCGTCACATCACCACTGTCCATTATTGATCGATTTCACTTTCCCTCAGTTGACTGATCATTAATTACCCAGCCCAGTTTCTACCCATCCAGGTGCGTAGCTTTCACTTAAATGTTGTTAAATGCTCAAATCGTCTGTTTAATTTATCGATTTCTCAGCCATTTTCCCCATTAGCTGTAATTTCATAATGAGTTTGACATGTCCGCATGCGAGCAGGGTTGGCCAAAGTGGACAATTACAAAATGACAAATATTTGTAAGAAAGATTTAATGCAAAATGCTCTAGATATCAGGACAAATGCAGTTGGAAATTTTGGATTGTACAGACCAGTAACAATTATGTGGGAGAGTATGGTGTGACTGGGAACACGACGATCAGTTTGTTGCTCAGTATAAAATTATTGAAGGGTTTAAGAATATTACAGCCTTTTTGTATCGATGTCTTAACCTATGAAAAACTAACATGTAAGTATTCTTAACAGTACATCGATTCATCATGGTTAGGGAAATCCGCAGGAGAAATTTTTCCATGTGAAACATCATCAAAAATTGTGTACAATTTCAAGAGAGGGCTCAATGCAAATCTTAGCCTAAAATCCTTAATAAACGTCCGGTTTTCAAAATTTAAAAACCTGCATATGTCAAGAAAACTCCACCGAATTCAATGCACTTAATTATTCATTTTGCTCTATTTGTAATATTAACTTCGCAAAAAAGCTTTTCGGCGCATTATGCTGCAATGATGCAAAGTTCCAGTTACCACAGCAAACCATTTGCAGATTCATGATTTTTTTTTGTGGGGGGTATCTTTCACACACTAAATAGTACTGAATAACGTGTACACTGTGCATGTATCAATTAACAAACTAATAGCCCAACAGGTGGTTTTACATAACAATTTTTTTTTTTTTTACACATGCTTGGCTATGTAATATTTTCATGAAACAAGGGGATTATCATGCCACATACCCTCAGGTTCATGGTAAGATCGATGCAGTACCCTTTTTTAAGGGTAGGGGAGAGCGGGGCATTATGAGCCACGGGGCACCATGAACCATGGCCTCTACAAAAAAAACGGCGAGATAGAACTACTCGATAGGAAGACCATATATTCCTTAGTGTAGAACTGGGCAATCATGACCTTTCTTTTCAATATAGGACAAAGAATTGAAAAAAATACTTTTGACCAGTGAATTTGAGTGAAAAGTAAACATATAGGGCTGTGGAACTTTTACTTCTTGTACTTTAAATTTTCCGGCATCGTTATAAACCTTAGTCTTCTTAGAGAAGATAAGGCATGTGCTAGGATGATGTCATAACATTGATACTATGATAAACTGGAAAATGGTGATATGCACTAATAAATGAAATTTGCAAATGGGGCACCATGAGCCACTTTGAGATAGGGTACCATGAGCCCTTTTCTATAAAGTTTTAATGTACAATTAAAGCTGAATTGTAACAACAACTCTACTGTTGTAAGTCCAGAACTATAGTGCAAGACATCAGCAGCTGTTTAGGACAAATTTGTGCTATTTCATAGAAAAATATGTAAAATCCGTCTGATCCACATTGTGTTATATGACAAGGGGAAATTTCAAGTAAATCATTGGGTTTATGAGGTATCAGTTCTTTACAGTTGAATGAGAAGGATAATACATGTACACATATTTAAACAGCCCCCCATGCCATGGCTCATGGTGCCCCAGGGTCGGGGCACTATGAGCCGCTTGACTACAATTTTTAAAGACAATATTTTGACTATTTAAGAATTAAGAATATAATATAACAACACTGGATATTGTAGCCAAGAGGTCTTGCTATGATTATATAAAACAACCAGCTATTTACCATTGAAACTTTAGGCTCAGGAGCTTAATTTCGGAAAAGCGGCTCATGGTGCCCCGCTCTCCCCTACTTTTCTTGTTTATAGGTCTAAGTCTGTCTCTGTTCGGGACTGAAAGGTGGCAGCAGGAGCTCGCAAATTTTGCACCCTAGGTGGCAGCTAATGCAGTCAACTTATAGACAGGGTCTAAGTCATTCAATATCGTTTAGGCCTATTCATGAAACATATTTATACAGGGTAAAAGATTAAGTAAAAATACAAAGACCAATTTTAAACAAAAACAGATTATAAAAAAAACAACAACAAACATTGCATATTGCTGACAAATAGTGAGGCTCTGGATGGGGGGATATGGGGGACAGGGAACTCAAAAGTAAAATGATCAAGGGACAGGGAATTCAAAAGTAAAATTGCCAAGGGACAGAGGGACATAAAACTCCATTCAGTGCTGAGGGACAGGGAACTCAAAAGTACCATTAGTAAAATTGCAAAGGGACAGGGAACTCATAAGTAAAATGGCCAAGGGACAGGGGGACACAAAACCCCATCCAGAGCCTCAATAGTAGCATGGAAAATATGGAGAGGGTGGATTAGCTAATGAGAGCTGAACCAGAGTAGGATATCTGCATGAAATGTCCTGCTTTATTTCATTGAAGAATATAACAAAACAATGAAGTTCCATGTTTCAGGAAGCTTTATTTGCCATGTTCAAAAACTCGATTTATTTTCTCTGGAACGAAATAACATTCTTGTTTTTGAAGAAATCAGGCTAATTAAAATTTCTTGATGTCATTAATGTCTATGAATAGAAGTTACCCGTGAAATTGTTTTGGAAAATTGTTAGCTTAATTTCTAAAGTATCATGTAGGGTAAATAAATTTTTCAGTAAATTTTGCAGACTTATGCAACACATAGACCCAACTCAACTTTTGGTGATACACAACAAAATATTTCATGCATACAAAAAACCAGGCCATTTTACCCCTACTACTGACGCTCCAGACGTCCATAAATAAAGTAATTATGCTTCTATAGACGTCTGAGAGCAACTGCTCCTCCAGGTCTACTGACAGTCTGGATTACGACATTTTACACCAGTTGCTGACACTCCAGATATCAGCACTGCAACAAATTGTGCTCATTATGGACGTCTGGAAGCATAGCATTTGATCAGTTTACAGACAGTCTGGAGTAGTATATTTTACGCCAGTTACTGACATTTCAGACACCAGCACTTCATCAAATTGTGCTTATTATGGACGTCTGGAAGCATGCTATGTTCTGGATTTACAGACAGTCTGGAGTAGTACATTTTACACCAGTTACTGACATTTCAGACACCAGCACTTCATCAAATTGTGCTTATTATGGAAGTCTAGAAGCATAACATTTAATGAGCTTACAGACAGTCTGGAGTGGACAATTTTCCCCAAGTTACTGACATTTCAGATAACTGCACTTCAACTGAAGTTCAACAAATTGTGGTTAAATATGCTCAAAAAGAAGTTCAACAAATGAGCAGATGTCTGCACTTCTTGGTTTGCAATATATACAGACATCTGTGGCCACTGAGACATGGTCAGTAACAGACCATCTGTGATCTTGATCAAATGCAAAGTGCTTTGGTGATATGTTTAAGAAAAAAAGACCATTAATCCCAGATTTGTATATATATATTAATGCCTTCACCACGAGGCCTCAACAGTTATTCTGTTTTGTAAAAGGATTCTACCATTACTTTCCTTGGCTATACTGATACTAAAATCAAAAGAAAATGGAGACAACAAAGTCGGTAAAAACAAAATAGTTTATTATCGATGACAACAAATATCAAAATAGTGTAACTCGTCAATTACATGTTTAAACTTAGTTTTTTACTGTAAATATATATCACAAAAATATATTGATGATAAAATTAAATATATGTGCACTGATAGTCCAGAATATGTTAAAGATTAGTATTTGAGGGCAACACTGTGGCAGTTATATCACTGTGGTAATGTGTGGATTACTGGAAATCTGGATCCTGCAGTGTGAAGACAGCAAATTGGTACTGAAAACACCCTCTGAAAGAAAAACAAAAAACAATATTGAAAATAACACAAAAGTATCTGACTTGTGCATTACCACATATATCAGGTTTTTTCTTTAAATTTGTCAATTAAATAGAAATATAGATAGATAGATAGATAGATAGATAGATAGATAGATAGATAGATAGATAGATAGATAGAAAGACAGAAAGACAGAAAGACAGATAGATAGATAGATAGATAGATAGATAGATAGATAGATAGATAGATAGATAGATAGATAGATAAAATTTCAGATAAGTTTATTGAAAGATAGGTTTATTGAAAGATAGGTTGATTGAAATGTAGGTGTTTGAAATATTAGTTGACAGACAGACAGATTGATAAATAGGTAGAAAGCTAGATAGGATGCCAGATAGGATGCAAGATAGATAGATAGATACTTAGATAGATAGATAGATAGATAGATAGATAGATAGATAGATAGATAGATAGATAGATAGATAGATAGATAGATGGATGGATAGAGAGATGGATAGATAGATGGATAGATAGATAGATAGATAGATAGATAGATAGATAGATAGATAGACTGATAGATAGATAGATAGATAGATAGATAGATAGATAGATAGATAGATAGATAGATAGATAGATAGATAGATAAAAAGATATATTTAATTGATATAAAAATAGGTAGATAGATAGATCAGTAGATATATAACATTCATATGAAAAACGTTAATATTTATGCCATATTATTGAAATAAGTCATTAAAAGATTTATAGTCCCAAAAATATCTTTAAAAGTTATTTTCAGTTCTAGTAGGAATAATAGGCTGATTTGTCAAAATGGATATTGTTTAAATCAAAGGAAAGAGGGTTATAGATAAAAGATAACACAACAATGATTAGATTAGAGTTTGGGGTGCAGGAGATAATTGTAATGCATCACCTGTGATTACGTAACAACACATGCACAATCTACCACTGCCCATATACTGGTTTTCAATATCAATAGTTCAAAGATTCTTTTGATTACTGCCATGTGCAGACATTTATATAACATATAAAAGAAAACTATTGATAATAATCACTATCTAGCTATTGATACAACAATTTATCCAATTATGTTTACAACCAAATATACAACTTTGTATTTTCAATTTGTATTTATCCCACTGGTTTCCTCTCCATCCTTTCCCATATTACTGCATGCAGCACCACCTATTATATCTAAAGAGTGTCTCTCAATACCACTACCATAATTCAATGTAATAAAATTGATGGCCTACTTACTTGTGATAGTCCATTGGCCCGGATTACCAGAAACCTTAAACAGAAAACAAAAAATGAATAAAAATTATTATTATATTATTTCCTAAATATTATATATAAAACATTTATAATATTATCTAATATCATTATGGTTTTCAACACATACTGGTGCAACATATATATAATCTATGAATGTGTAACTGTAAGAGAAAGGCAAAAAGTTGTTTTTCTTTTCATCATGTTATGTGTATGGGCCTAACTGATAAAAAAACATATTTCAGTCATACATTGATATAGCTGGCAATCCAATATTGCAATAATATAATAAGAAACAAATTAAAAGCTTGGTTAGTTTTGAAAATTCACATGATGAATATACCTACCTTACTAATAATGCTGTTTAGAGTTGTCCTCTCTTCTCTGCTGCTCAGATGATAGTGATGCCCCCATCATCTGCCAACCAGCTGACCTGCCTCCCCCCCCTGCTAGTGGTGGGTCAGTGTGCCCTGATTGGTCTTTGAAATTGGGAGGGAGTGGAAAACACCCCTGTGTATGAATCTGGTACTATGACAGACCAACTAACCACCTGGTGGAGACTTTTCTTGCTGCTGATTGGTTAACAGGTGGGAAGCCAGAAGACCTGCTCAGGGTTTGAAGAAACACTTCATTTCATTTGGAAACTCAGAAGTGTCCACATCTAAGGTAAGCTATTAACATGTAGCATATGTTCCAGGTTACAAAAAATTGTTTTTAAAAGTATTGTGGATAAAGGGATAGGCATATGAAGCATAATATATCACAAAAGAAACTTTAACTTAAAACTATAAATTAGCATCCTACTTGTTATGCACATGGATTACTTCTTCAATATGAATTAAATAGTCAGTAATCTTTTAGCAACACTTATTAATTATTGTACAAAACACTGGTTAACTGGATTTTCACAACATGTAAAAATCTTTAAAAAATGTAGTTAAAAAAATGTAGTTAAGCCAGAGCCATGTGTTTTTCAAATACTAAAATACATTCCACTCAAATACTAAAATACATTCCACTTAGAACAGGAAATTAATTTAACTTCATTTTATTCAAAGAATATACATTTGAATTTAGTATCCTCAACAATGTATAAAAATATGTTGGTGGTAAAAATTGTAAGCCAGTTTGGCATATTGGTGATGACATCATGGAGAATGTCAGTGAGCTGGAACTTCTTGGTGTAACCATAGACTGTAAGGGTAGATATGATGCTCATGTTAGCAGTAGAATCAGTGCCTGCAGAAGATCATCTTATAAATTATCATCTTGTGGGATGTCATATCCAGGACTGAATGCAAATGTTAAAAGTTATTTGTGGAAATCTGTTGGGATGCCAACCCTTTTATATGGCACAGAATGCATACCTCTGAGCAACTGTAATTTAAAAGATATCATGTCCACTCAGGGTACAATTGTTAAAAATATGATGGGCATAGGTAAGAGGAGTCACCATTCCAATTTAATGCAGGCTCTTGGCATAGAAAAGGTGAATAGTGTTGTCAAAAGGAAAACTTTAAATTTTTATAACAGGCTGTTTAGAGTATCAAGTCCACTGCTGAGCCTCCAGTGCAAGTTCTTGTCACATTATATGAGTACAGGTGAACTTATTAAGGGTTCCATTTTACATAAAATTGTTAGCTTTGGGGTTTCGCCTCTCGATGTGATTTCAAAGGAAGGTAAATTCTATAATTCTAGTCAAAATCAGGAGGATAATGGCATTGTAAGTAGCCTTAGACATCTAATTTTTAACGATAATTATGTAAAGCCATGGTCAGATGAATATTTCCTTACTAAATTGTTGACCAGGGCATTTTAGCCTGATATGGTACTTTGTTTTTAATGCTGTCTGTGATAAGCACTGTTTTTAATCTTATTAATGTTTTTATGTTAATGTACTTTTGTACCGTGTAAATAGTGTATATATGTAATGTTCTCCACTCGTTGGGGGTTGAAATAAATAAATAAATAAATAAAAAAAAAAGCAAGTGAAACACCATGCTAGGTATCTGATAAATAAGTTTGATTTAAAGCTATTAGATCAAGCAAGTCCATGTAAATGTGAAATTACTTTTGCTTCATGAAATTTATTGCAAATTAGATTCATAATGAGGGTGTGAATGATATGTAAATTTTGAAATATTATGCTTTGAATCAGATGAAGAGATATCTTAAACATAGGGGTGGATAAAGGATGATGAGTTAACATCTGATGTTATGTAATTGTTACCCCTATAATTGTACCCCTACATCCCCCAGCTTATCAGTTAACAAAGAGCTCTTTATCTCCCAGATACATTGTGATAGGACCACTTTGATTATTATTTCATCAAAACTTAAAAAAACTCTGCATGTGTAGTCTTTATCCAATTACAAATTGAAGTTTTGATTCATTAATATGTTAAGTTACACTGACATGACGCAATAATATGATGTGAAAGATAAGAACAAAATATCATTTTACTTATCATGCCTCTTGCTGCATCTAGGTCTATCTATCTATCTATCTATCTATCTATCTATCTATCTACCTATCTATCTATCTATCTATCTAGCTATCTAGCTATCTATCCTATCTCTCTATCCTTTCTATCTATCCTATCTATCTATCCTATCCTATCTATCTATCTATGATTTTTGAGTAAACTTATCCTGCAATATCTATCTATTTATCTGTCTATTTTTCTGATATTTATGTATGTATGTATATCTATCTATCAGATATTCTATCTTTCTATCTATCTATCTATCTATCTATCTATCTATCTATCAATCGTTCTATCTACCTATCTATCTCATGATCATAATCAGGTTTTATTATCTAATGTTTGTTTGTCTCTTTCAGGTGGATGCTATTGATCAACAAAAAAAGAACATTTTGTGATGACCCAGAAGCGCCTCTGTACAGCCAGAAGAAAACCAAAAAAAGGAAGCATTACCAAATATTAATTTAATTCAATTAATTGTCCTCTTATTTAAAACCTTCAGCATCCTATCATCCCTGGGCCTGCTATATTCCTAATAATATCGAATGTATTATTAACTCATGAATGACTGGATATGTACCAAACTGTTATATATATTTTTTGTGACAAGTGACAAATACAATACATGTACTGATGTTAAAATGTACTCAAATTGAATAAATTATTTATGATGTGAGCCTTGTGAGACATTTGAATAAATCATTGTCTATGTCCTTTGATTGTGCAAGTTTTAATTGGGAGGCATTTAAAAAAATTTTCAAAGATATTTATCATTATTGTCAGTTGTGGGAATGAGCCATCTGCAGAAAAGTCTGTAATTTTAATGAAATAAGTTGTCTTAAGTTGTAGCCATTGTGGTCCTGCCAGGGTTTGTCGGTATCGCTGACGTTTTTGTTGTTTGGAGACGTCTGTATAGACACTCCTTTCTTAGTACTTATAGCCAATGTGGTCTAGACAATGGTTAGTCTGGCTGGCTTAAATTGTGGTTGTTTGGAGATGTCTGTAGACACTCACTCCTGTTTAGTGCTTCCAGCCAAGCAGCACTTTGTCTGGATGGCTTGAGTTTTGGTTTTTTGGAGACGTCTGCAAAGGTCAATTCCAGCAACCATGCAGACAGTCTGGAGAGTAAACAATTTGAACTGCTCCAGACGTCTGCATCTAGCAGATTTTGTAAAACACTGGACGTCTGTTAGCAGCCATTTAGCTTTGAATACTGAAAATATCAGTGTCAGTAGATTAGCCAATAGCATGGAATACAGACGTCTGTAAGTGCCACTTTTGTTGCATAACTAGACGTCTGTTAGCAGTCATTTAGATCTGACTACTGAAAATATCAGTGTCAGTAGATGCATGAAAAATATGTGAACTAGACCGTCAGTAGGCAACCAGTTGATGGTCCTGCCAGACGTCTAGAGAAACAGTATAGTTAAATGCCATTGACGCTATGGACGTCTGTAAGAGACCTCTTTTCCCATGGTTTTTTAGCTCATTTCATGAGGGCCGAGGCCTGTGATTCCAAAGAGCGAACATGTATATATTATAACAAAACAACCCAAGTCAGGGTCACTGAGTAACAATATCACAAGCTGTTGTGTCAATTAATATCCCTTGAGCCCGCAGGGCGAGAGTGATATTAAATCACATGACAGAGAGTGATATTTAGTGAAGTGCCCTGACGTGTGGTTGCTTTGTTTTTATCACCTGGTTTTACTTCAAATTTTTAGTTATAAAGAGGAAATATTTTCTGTCATAACAAAAATGTAACGTCACCATGGCGCAACAATGGAGGTGTCTTCACAATCCTATTGTTTTGGCCATTGCTTGGTTTGTGACAATCCTATTGTTTTGGCCATTGCTTGGTTTGTGACGTCATCAGGCATCTGAAATGCCAGTGATGTCATAACCATTGTTTAAAAAATATCGCCCTTGAAGGGTGGTATTTTTTACAATATAGGCCCTGATATTTTGACTGTAAACAGTGCTATTCACAGCCAACCAGGTGATAAATACAAGACCAGTGGTGTAGCGCAACAATACAAATCGTAAAAATACAACAAACTGGTGGTTTTTGTAACGGTAAACTGGCAATATGCAGCTTGGGTATCGGATCAAAATTGAAAATCACTATGCAACTTGCAGTGATGTCAGATCATTCTTCATAACATAGATACACAGCTTGCAAAAACAAAACGATTGTTCTTTATTTTTCTAACAGTATGTGCACAACTTCTGATGACGTCACTCCTCACGCTTTCTTCTGCCTGACTTTTCTTGGCCAGGGGGTGGCTAATTCTGCCACCCTGGCAGATGCATGGGCTGACTTCGCTGCAGCAGTAACTCGGTAGGGGTCATAATCATCTTTTAAGCCACCAGTCTTCGGACGCGCTAAATTCGAAAAGGGACAGAGTAAAGAGACATTTTAAAAACAACTTAAGCAATGTATTACATGTAGTGATAATGCCAAGAAAAAGAGCTATTCGAATAGCTGAATATTTAGACAATCCAACAAAATAAATGACACAAAATAAATATAATTTTTGTTTATTAGGCCTATATATACATGTATATATTTGTTGTGATCATTATTATGTTGAAAATTCATGTCGTACTTCTGAATAATGGGGCTAACAAAATGGATGATTAGGATAAATATATGAATTCGGAGATGAATAGAAGACTACGGGTAGAATCTACAATTTAAAATATGGGCCTAAAAAATTTCTTTTTTTGAGCATAGGGCCAATAAATTAAACTTTATAACATGATAAGGCTAGAAAAACATAATTTTTAGCTACTCAGAATGACCGACCCAACACATATTCTGCATGAGGAAAAATTGAGCTTACTAAAAATTTGAATTACAGCTTTTCTCATCCAACCGACCGACCCTAGAAAAAGTGCCTTGAGAAGATCCGAGAAGCCAAAGATTAATTAAGTCTGCCTTAGTGTGAGAGCAAACTGGTTCAATTTGTACCTCATTCTAAAATATAGATTCACAAATACCTAATTGTTGCACTCGGTCTGAGGCTGACGCATTCTTAGCTTCGTCCGTCACGACCCATCTCACGGGTTTCTCCCCTTGGAAGGCGGAGTGGAAACCTTTAGGGGATGCTAAAGTTTCAACTCTGGGCGGACAGACTCCGTGAAGAGCATTAGGGGAGACCTCTGTGATCGGCTTGGTGTAGTGCATGTTCCGGTATTCGACATCTGCATCAGAGCCCCAAGTTTTGTGCGGTTTCGGTGTGGCAAGCTGGTCAATCCTTGCACTGGCCCTTGCGGATTTAGCACCAGGTGTCACTTCGGTATAAGCTGACTTGTCCTGGCGGTAAGCGGAGTGAACTGGTCTGTGCTCTGCGAGTGCCTCTACTCTTGGGGTGGCTTCTGCTTTCTTCGCTCCCATTGTCACTGGCCAAATTGGTGTTATTCTGAATAAAAACATTTGAAACAAAATGAAACAGAATAAAAAATTGGGTTTTGGCAATAAGTAAGCTGCGTATCATCTCAAGTTTTATCATAACACTACTTTTTTTCGGGCCCAATGCTGTTTGATTGGCCCTCGGTCATGTCAAGCAGCACTCGTGATTGCACAGCAGCCCTCGCGCTGCTTTGAATCACTTGGGATGCTGAACATCACCTTGGGCCATTCAAACAGCACAGCCCTTAAAAGTACCGTTATTGTTATATTCTCACCTGTCAGCAGTGTAGGAATGGTATCCTTTATGACGACTCAACTGGTCTTGTCTGGCAGACACAGCTGAAAGAAATAATGTTACAACAATTATTAATGTAATAAATATTTAAATAATGTGTTATGTTTTTATATGTACTATAACATTCACGCGTCTCTTGATAATTTAATGAAGTGAAAAAAATATGATAGACATACTTCTGCGCTTTGGCTTGCGGACGTTCATTGTAAGTTGCACTGTTCTGCCCTAAGGTCTGTTGTTATCCAATTACAGAACATATCCTAGGCCAACAGCAAACTTTCGAGGGCTGCTGATTCTTAATAACGGCCCTCGATACCCAATAACAGCCCAGGGCTGCATTGATGTCCCTAAAATCTGCTGTTGTCCCTGATGACGTCACAATTGCAGAATTGTTTTTTTGGGACTGCTCAGTCCACTAAGGGTTAACATAGCGCCCCCAACAGTATGGTTATATTCTTCATGTCACAGGGTGGTGATTAAAAAAGGAAGAGAGTCTTCAAGAAACTTTTCAATTAACTATCGATACCTTTCCCTTTCTATGGCAACATGCCTCTTTTCTCATTTCTCTTAAAAAATTACAACTGTGATCTATCTACAGGTGATGGAACACAGTCAAAAAAAGCTCCTCGAAATATGTAGCTCGGCCCACAGGTGACAGCCGCTGGGTTTGGGTTGGGGTAATTTCTGGGGGTTGTGGCAATTTCTGGCATGATGCTCACTCACCTCTTATATGATTGACAAGGTTGCTCACTAGCCCATCACTCAAATCAACAAGGGTAACTTGTGGGCTTCCCACGACACTATTATGTAGAGAACAATATGCCGCAACTGCGAGTGAACACCATGAAAAAACCATTGAGTTCACACCATTGAGTTCATCCTAGTGAACTCAATGAAATAAATTATCTGACGTTGTTATGCAAACAATGGGCAGCGATTGTTTATGTCATGACGTCACAATGGGCAGCTGGTGACGTCACAATAAACTGCTGCTCCAAACTTGGGAGAATTTGAAGTTATCAGACTAAAATTTAGTAAAAACCACTGATAAAGTCATTGCGGGATATAAATAAAACCCCATAACAGTGTAGTTCACAGCTATGAACATCATTCGTGTCAGGTCTGCCATCTGAATAACACTCGTCCTTCGGACTCGTGTTAATTCAGAGCAGACCTGACACTCATGATGTTCATAGCTGTGAACTACACTGTCATGGGGTTTTATTATATAATTAATCTGGCTAGCACAAGTTTCTAACAATATTTGACAACGTTTTGAATCACTACCTGCTCAAATAGCGTCCTCAGCATCTTGTTATTCCTGTTGAAAGTGCTGCAGAAGGCCAGAACCTCAATGAGAAATTCAGCAGCCCAGAATGACCTACATATGATCCAGTTAAGTCAGTTGATCAAGGGGGCCCTTAAAGGATTTCCTTGTCTTTAATTAGAATTGGCTGTCAATTTTTTCTGACACACCCAAATGGACTTGGCTCATTGTTAGAGGCATTGTGATTGGCCAGTTGTTAGCACTTGGGTCAATTCAATCAGAAAAAATAATCCAAGGTTAAGAGGATCAAGTACTTCTACCTGAGGAATTTGTGAAGCTGTGAATGACACGCTCAACAGTTTGACAGTCAACATACCATTGTTTTCTAAACATTCTAATTGACTAAGTATAATCAAACTGTCACAAATTCATTGAAATTGAATGATTTTTTGTTTACCCAACATCATTCTATCAAAAAAATAAAACAACATATGTTGCTCTTTTAATAGCAACAACTAATATTTGTTTGTAAAATAAGAAAAAAATAACTAGGGAAAAGGGCTATAAATGGTTTATTAATGAGGTTTTCTTTTCATGAAAATAAATGCCTGGGTCCTGTATTTTTTTCTATTTAACGGAATAGGCGCAGGGCAGTACCTTAACACAAAGCCACTTTTTAAGATATGTCCTTCATGCAGCATTTCAAGTTCTGAGCTAAGTTATCTTAGCAACATAACCTTTAAAAAAGCGAATATATTTCACCTCCAACACTGCAATGTGTACGGTTTTTCTTTCTTGAAGAGAAAAGGAAATACATGTATGAAGTTAGGAAATTTTCCATTTTAATTATGCACCTGCAGATTTTGATCTTTCCATCAAAGCACCCTGCAACATATGGTGTTAAAGAAGTTGTAACAAGTATGCTCTCCAGAAGGTGGTGCCACCTATGTGAGGATACATAAATCATTTCAAGTGCTCAATTGTGCAGTATTTTGCAAAGACAACAGATTTCTTTCTACTATTAAGGCTTTTTTTCTTTGTATTTTAGGACCTGGGCATTCTACTATCAAAAAAACAATATTAATACAATACACACTGCATCAGTGCTACATGTAATTCAATTGCTTGCAGAAAAGTAGATAAAAAAAAGAAGTAATTTCAGGCCAGTGGGTTAGTTGTCAGACATATTTTGAATGCCCAAATTATGATTGTTTCTCAGAGTTGTAGTTACAATGCCAATATGTTCTTTTTAAAAGAAACTGTGCAGCTGACTCTTTGGCAGATCTGTATCACAATGACACCTGGAAAGCTTTTAATGGTTTGATAGTTAATATGTTTGTGGCTGTTTCTGTTTTTCACAGCCAACAATCACAATAGGATCAGCAAATGCCTCATCAGTGATATTTGTTGAAACTTTGTCAAAGCTGTGTCAAGGTTGATCAATCAGTAAGACACTCAACCATTGGCTGAATGTCTTCATGACCTTTGCTGTCCCAATATTTCGACCTAGATCTGATCCACCAATTAGATGAGACACTGAGGTCACCCAGGGCTTCTGGCAGGATCACTAGATGGGCTAGTGAGCAACCTTGTCAATCATATAAGAGGTGAGTGAGCATCATGCCAGAAATTGCCCCAACCCCCAGAAATTACCCCAACCCAGCGGCTGTCACCTGTGCTCGCCGAACGGGATATATGACGCTATGTGGAGTCTGCCATCCATAGGCCTACAGCCGCCTACACTCTAAATCGCAATAAATTTCTGTATACATTTTCACCAAGCCTTTGTACATAAATAAATGAGTCCTCTTCAAGAATAAAGTAGTCCTGAATAGCCCAAAAAAAATTATGCAATGTACAGCGAAGAATAGAACCTAAAATGTATCCTACCTTTGAGCTAGCTGGTGTGCATTGCTTGCGAGTTATTCCCAATGTGGTAGTCACAATAACAGTGAAAAAGTCAAGAAGATATTCAATTAAATACCAACAACAATATTTCATTTGGAATTTGGCCAACTTAGTAACAGCCATGCATGATTGGTTCTCGGTCCAAGATTATACTACTTAAAACTCATTGTAGATTCCAGTGGTGTATTTGGGGGGGGGGGGGTATTGGACCATGCCACTCCCCAAGGACCAAAAGTAACATTAAAGAGATAGGAAATGCTGAAACAAGCCATATATTTGCCACACGTTATGAATCCCCCCCCCCGGCCTATAAGGACCATTTCTATGGATACTAGATAGGCCCCTGGTTGATTCCCTTGGGAATGTGATAGGATCAATATCCTTTCCACAACAATAGGCTAATTAAGACAAGCCTATTCAGGAATTTGGCTGAAATGGCAATGTCTGCAGTCATCAATCATATATTCTTTTAAAGTGCCTTTCTTACCAGGTTGTTATGTTTAAGAATCAAATTGTGAATGAAGTATTTCCTAAACAAGAAAATTTTTTCAAAAAAAAATAGAGGCGATTTTTAAAGCAAATTCAGTAGTTCAGCAAATTAGACCACATCTGCATGTTTTTACGCCGATCCCGCAAAAAGCGTCCCGTTCCGCATCTGCCAATCCGCGTTTTATTACGAAATCCCGCGGCCCGCCGTTCCGCAAATTTTGCACCGACCGCATTTTACTACGACGCTGGCCACCCGGTTCTGATGACGAAGTTTCACAGCCTGATTTTTCAGATTTGGCCTCTGGCCTCCTATCGGGAGGCCTGTACCCAGCTATACAGAGGCGAGTGGCTATATATAGAATCACTAAGACTATAATCAGCGATAGGCTGATGCATCGCCTCAAAAAATGACATAAACTATAACTAACTGTTTTTCATACCACAAAAGTCTCGTATGCCAAACAATGAGAAGTCCAACATCCAAAAGCATACTATTTGGACTTTGGATATCACATGAATGTATTTTTTGTTTTTAATGTACAGGATAGTAAAAAACTTTACACTTATGAATAATTTTTTTCATAACACTCTTTGTAACAATTACTTATTTTTCGATACAAAAATAACTTGTAGGCATAACCACCCCCCCTAAGACAAAATGTCTCACAGGATGATAATGACCAACACAATTAAGAACTCCAGTTGGCAATATGACACACTCTTAGAGTACAGTCATATCCCCTACCCACAGCATCAAAGCACCCTTCCTTATAGCACAGCGATATGAAATAGTTTTTGGTACCAGGTGGGTGGTTATGCACCCCTCTCCCCATGGCAAAGAAGAACCTTTCTAGAGATGATTTATTCATTTGGAGTACCTTTCGGACAGATGACTTTTCTACAGTGGGCCTAAATGATTTAGAGAAGTCAAAAATGAAAATTTGACTACGTTTTTCCAATAAAAACTTAATGGAAGCCTTCACTGGGCAACTAAGGTCTGTGGTGTCTTGCAGGGATCTGTCTCTAAATTTGCCCACCCAGAATAATCACATTGATTGAGACCTTTTGATAATACACTGTAAAATCGGAGGCACTGATTCAGCTCAATTGATTGAGTGAGATGGTTGCACAAGTTGATTGAGCTAATATAGATTAATGTTTTAAGCTGAGATAACTCAAAATACCGAGCTGAGATAGCTCAAAATACTAAGCTATGTTGACTATGGTATTCAAGCTGAGAAAACTCAAAACAATGAGCTGTGTTGACTTACAGCTCAAAATATTGAGTTTTGTTGACTTATTGATCCAAGCTGACACAACTGAAAATTTTAGTTGTTTTTGATTTATATTTGTGTGACCTGTCTTATAAAGTTATTTATGAATGTGGGCTGTAATCCCAAAATATTGTTTGATCTCTAAAGGGGATCCACCTGATCCAGTATGCTTCATTTTAGCACATCATGGACAGGCCCAAGATGCATTCAACACAGACCATTGCATCACAAGGAGATTTAAAAATTAATTTCTTGTGATGCAATGGCCTGTGGCTCATCTCAGTTGGTGTACAGTGCTAGAAGCCTATATTTGAACACACTCTGACTTGGAAATGTTGGTTGACGTGTGTGAAAGCATGCACCTAATGACTCCCACAAATTAATTTAAGAGAGATAAAAATAAAAAAGTAACCAGCTAAAGTGGCGTACTACTCATTTTTTCTCTGGGATAGTGTAATATAAATGTTCTTCTTTCTTGTAAGTAAATAATTATTTAAATCTAAATGCAGTCTTATGAGAAGTGCTTGTTATAGATGGCGCTATATGTGGCATGGCTGAGAAGTCAAGCTATATGCAACAACTGAAGCTTTCATGTTTTCACAGCTTAATGTTATGATTCGTTTGGACAACTTACAGCATTGAGCTATCATACCTTGATAACTTATTGGATTGAGCTATCATAGCTTGACAATTATTAACATTCTGATGCTCAATCCTGTATGAAGATCAAATTATCTGTATGTCTTATCGATCCAGGGCTTCAGATGCTCTTTTAAGATGTTAATGTGTACTTTTCCTGTGATTTTAACACCCTGATCATCAACCCTAGACAGCTTTAAAAAAAATATATATTAATGGCCATAGTGCAGAATCAACTTGGTCTAGCACCTTCTGGTTTGCGCTAAATTATGCCTCTGTTTCTCATTTTCATTTTAAGTTGTATTCATTTTGTCTTGTGAAGTTCAGTTGCTTCAAATTGCTGATGGATCATGATCAGCGCAGAGTAGTAAAAACGCAGGAGCATTTCTGACTTCTATTTTGTCTACTACAAAAAAGTGATGACACATTTTAATCGTTAAACAATTTTCTAAAGATGCATCATACTTGGCTTGTATACATAATAAGTACCTAAGCACTGACTCATTCATGGCAGCCTGGAAAATGACATATCAACTGGCAAGTTTTTGTGTGACCACCCTGTAGTGGTAGGCTACAATGAAAAATTGTCAGTAGGCCTAACACAAATATTGTAATTGCATTTTCATCATCAAATGTGTCAATGACAAATGATTTTCATTTGATCGAATCCGGTCTACACTTTATAAATATAAAATTTTTCAAAAGGGTTCACTAACAAATATAGAATCGCCTCTTAAGTAATCTCTAAATACCTAACACTTCTCTAGATAAAAATAATAGGCCTAACCACCAAACGACAAATCTGAAATAATTTCATTGATAAGTTGATTTAATTTTTCAAAGATCGGATAGCCTATATCTACGGTTTAGCACAATCTGATTAAGCCTAAAAAATCAGGTCTATCAGGTTCATGCATCATTATAATATAAGTAGCCTACATATATATGATTATAAACAGTGTCGAATGGACCACAGATACAATTATCGGTCCAACAATGATAATAATCTACACATAATCAATATGGAACATGATACTGTTTAATCTGCTCAGTATAGTAACTGTTGCATGTAATAATTGTGCACTGACATACTGCATGCTTGTTTTATAGGCCCAATGTTATTTTAGAAGAATATACAAGAATATTTCAGCAGTGTATACGGACTGTGTGTGTTGTGGTATTGCTTCTGAACATTGAATATTGCTTATTCTCACTTTTTACAGGCGATTTCATTACCATGAGATTCTTGTCATTCACACTTGGCTGTGAAGAATCAATGCTAAACCAGCACTCACTACGTTTGATAAATCAAATGTGTGACGTTCTGTTGTTCCTAAACCAATCAGATTAACTAAAAATGTCATGTATTCTGTGTGTCTTGAACCCAAGAATCGCGTACTAATGAAATTACCTGTAAGAACAATGATTCTTCTTCTTACATATTAAACAATAATCGAGCTCCTATTAAAACACGCGAAACAGGGATGAGACATTGGAAACTCCCAGACATATTCCTCAATACTCGCGAGACGTATGACACCTCAGCGTCACAACAATGCCGCTGGTGAAGGCGACAAGACAGCGGTCGTCAAAATTTTACTGCTGTCCTCAAAAACACTTTGCAAAATAATTGCAGACAATAGATTGCGTCAAAGGTCATGATTTTACTTGGTCCAGAATTTTTTCGTTTTAAAAAAAAGTGTTAGTCAAAATCATGACATTTCACGCTTCCAGACGGCTTCCTGTCTAAGGACCAATCGGAGAGCAGGATTTTGTAAGCAGAAAACCTCAATTTCTATCACAGTGCATGAAATGGAAACATTGCCTTTTCTATGTGAAAAAAAAAATTAATCTTAAAAAATTGCTCGACCTTTCCAAAATGTTTCACTTCAGATTAACACCTGCAGAAGCGCCCTCCTTCACATCTTTCTCACTTACCAAATGCAGTTGCTCCTCCCTTTGCAGTTTTGAGTGCGGGGTTTTCTATCCAGTAAACTGAACGCCTAAAAACAGAATTTATCTACAATTCAACTTGAGTAGAAATAATGGCCAGATTTTAGATATTTCAAAATATTCGAAATTGTGTATTTAATACTCCAACAAAGTAAAGCGTGCCTTGAACACTGCCTTCTTTTTTTCGGTGTTGATGTGAAAAAAAGGGACTCTCACCTAGTGACATATATAAATCAGAATAACAGAGATTAATAAACTCTTTTGTTGTCAATTATTATTATACGAGAGTTTTATTATAATAACAATTAACGTCCTCCATCGTTAATTTGATTACTTTCTGAAATTGTGATTTGCACGGCACAGGGTACACTTCAACAAGGTACAATTTTAAACATCTTTTTGACAAACTATGCCAATAATTAATTAACTGTCTTCAGGTTTGCAGTACCTCAGTACATAATCATCAAAATAATAAAATAAAGCACAAAAATACATACCAATCTTCAGTAAATCCTTTGGCGAAAGATTTTGGTTGTGCTAAAACTTCGAGCCTTGCTGTTGCCATGCTTCTGTGTGAAGGTATCCGCGTGAAATGAACAGGAGTATTCCTAAACAGAGAGTGGATTACTGTATAGGATTATCTAAATAATCTCAGTACTTTAATCCTGCCAAGTAGATATATGTATGAGTATGGCATGATTTTAGGTCGTTGCTAAGATAGATAGTTATTAACTAGCAAACTTAATGGCAATTAGAACTACTTCTTGAGCAGTTTTTACACACAAAGGAACAAAAGGGTTCCATTTGGAACCATTTTTGGTTAAGATCAGAATTCCAGCTTTTTGAGAATCCATGGGAAGGTGCAATATTTACCAAAATTAGGAAGGTTGGAGTACTCAGTTCATGTTTTACTTTTTGAAAATTATTTAAAATTTTCATTTTGACATGCCTTCATAAAGTTCATATCTTACCTTATTTAAATTGATTAGTTTACGTACGAAAAATTGAACAGGGTCAATGCCGTGGAAAGGGTAACATTTACGTGATTTTTTAGATCGCTCTGATTGCCTAGTTTCTCGATAATTGGAAAATTTAAGTTGGCATTGCATTCAGGTTGTTGACATGCAGTGATATTCTGTTTTAAGGTCATTGAGTAAAAATTATCAACATAATATTGTTTAACGTTTTTCTTTTTTTTTTTTTTGCAAAATAAGGATGAAAATGTGGCTGGGCAATGAGTTGGAAAATAAAAACGGGCCCATGGTGTGTGCTTCTTTATTTTACAGAATCTTTCTGCTTTTGCCTATAAAATTTCACTAGCTACGCTAAATCTTTGCTAACTGAATCAATTTTGAATATATTTGCCAAAAGTTAGATAAAAATGATCATAATATTATTTTTGAGATAGAGTCCCAGAAGTCACAGTGATTTGTCCCCCAAGTCACACTGTACTTCCAATAAAGAAGGGGATGCAGGAATCTAAATGATGGTCGCATTTGAAAGGTGACAAAAACGAGGTCCGACATTCAAAAACATCGGAGTTCCCTCAGCACATGCATAATTCACGAAGTTGCGCCATGTGAAACGCTGCATCTGCCAGGACAGGGGTCGGCGAATAGGCAAAATCGGCATGACGGTAAAATATTTGTCTTCCAATTGTGTGCTGTCAAGATTGTGTTAGAAAGAAGCTTCCTCTTGTGCAAGGAGTCTAACCTTATCACCATATCCTGCTTGTCCTATTAAACCTCTTTGCAATATGAATTCCTACTGTTATCACTCAACCACTCAAGATTGGGACCGGAGGGCCATACACGTGGTCCGATGAAATGAAAATTGGCAAATGGCATTTGACTAATTTTCTTATTCATTTAGTCAAAATGACTACCTAAGGCAGTTTTTTAATGGGACTAAGAATATAAGGTATTATGAAGTGACTATCCTAATTTATCACTTTGACTTAAATTAAACTGAACCAAATAAAAAACGCAAAACTATTGCCAGGGCTTTATTTTTCTGTATATGATTCAGATAGGCTTTTGATTTTATGCATATGTAGGCCTATAACCAGGTGTCTAAGGACTCAGTTCCATAAAATCACTCCAGTCTGATCTTTCTTTGCACATCTGCGGCCTAGTTTATCACATTGGGGTATGGTGAGTGGAAAGGGGTATTAGGCACACCATAGGGCAAATCTAATGATTTCATGTTAAAGCTTGAAGAAAATGATGCAAAAGACCATAAAATTCACTTCCTTTACTGCCACCTGACTTGCTAAAAAAAAATATTTTTGAGGAGTCAGGTGAAAGTTTTCCACACATAATGTTATTCCAATGGAACAATGCCACTACGGAAACAAGTCCTCAAACAGCCCAGACAATAGCTGCAGGTGAAAAAGGCTTAGAATCTTTCAGAAGGGCTTGGAACAACCTGTGTATCAGCTGCAGAGTTAAACATTACCACTTTTTGTGCCCTCCTTTTGCTATTCCGCACATTTTCCACTGTAAGAAAAGCATAAAGAAAGCCCACATGGTACTGATGTTTGTCTTACGGCTGCTATTCAGGTTGATAGAGGTCTTTTTGTTAGGCCCTATGCCTTTTCACTCTGTTTCATGTGTTTAGGTCATTCCTTGACCTATTTCAATTGTTGAAGTGTTACACTGCAATATCATTGTGTGTGACAAACTCTGACCTGACTTCTCAAACAACAACATTTTAACAAGTTAAGTGGCACCAACTGAAGCAAATTGTGTGGCCTTTTGCATCATTTTCTTCAAGCTTTCACATGAAAACATACGATTTGCTTTGTCAAGTGCCTAATACCCCTGTCCAGTGACCATACCCCAATGAGATCAATATTGCAGCAGATGCAGATGCAATGGTCAGAATTTAACGATTTTATGGAAGTTAGTCCTTTGACACCTGATTATACCTATGCATCAACTCAACAGCCCATCTTAATTATATACAGAAAAATAAAGCCCTGGAAATAGTTTTGCGTTTTTTATTTGGTTCAGTTTATTAAGCAGATTTTCAACGCAAGTGTTTAACCCAGGTTGACCAGTTGACACAAACCTGGGTACAAGAAATTTACAAATTAAAAAAAAAAGATAAAAAAAAATCTTATCATAATTTGACCTAATGGCTCCTGTTTGCAGACAGCACTCCAGTGATGCTATCAATTTGATAAGTGGTAGAGTACTCCATTTCATTCCATTGATATGAATTATGTTAGTCTTATATAGCTTTTTTCTCTCCTCTTTTACATGTATATGGCATTGACCCAGTGAACTCAGTGACAAAAAGTTCTAGAAATTTCTCATATATTTTCTATAAGTGAAGTAGTATCACTATCCTATTCATATATATTGATGGTCTTATTTGCAAATCAGCTGTGTATTCCCTGTGCACTGCAGTACCTGCAATACCTCGGGTAGGTGGTCTGATGCAAGAACCCAAATATAAATTTCCTGCACTTGAAGTTCAATATTGGACTATTGAGACACTTGTAGCATCTAATCATTGACCTATTGAATTGACCTATTGAATCTGACCAAAATGATCTTGTCTTATAAGTCGTGATCACTTGTGAAAACAGCAGTGATTTGTAGCATGCTCCTTCTAGTCGTCTGCACATTTAAATTTGACAACTTGTTTGCACAGTCACGCTACATTGGACAGTAAATTTAGAAATGAGTTGAATGTGCTGGGGCATTGGCGCAACATTGAACTGATTGAAGGACAGCACACTGAGAAGCTGTTGGACATACAACTGAGATTGAGGAAACAAAAAACTGTGATAACTCCACAGAAGTGACTTGGGATTATTTGACCTACATTGACCTTGTGATTGGAACTGACTGAGTCTGACTGGAACTACCTGTCCAGGATTGTTCAATGGGATTTTTGCACACATCCTGATGATGGAAAGTACCATGGGAGTCAGGAACCGAGTGCAAAATTACCAATGATGCCTTTTCAAAGTTATGGGTCCGAGTGCAGAGAGGAGATAGATTACATGGAAGAGACTTGTTGATTGATCACCAATCAACATGGGTGTCATTTCGAAAAGCACAGAGGAAAAATCTCCACTTCTGATAGAGTACAGGTAAGAAAATTGATGATGATAAATTATATGATGCCATCTCTTCATTACCCTCCTCCCCTAATATCCACAACAACAATTCTTTTCTGCAATGAAATATATTTTTACCAGGACGTGATTATTATGTCATTTCTGCAAGGCCATGGAATGACCAACCCCTCTCTTGAGTCTCCTCTTGCATTGTATGTGGCCTGTGTCTCATTCTAACTATTAGGTCTCCTTTAATTGGCTGGTAAAGCTTAGATGTGGCGGCCCAATAAATGGTCTTGGAGAAGTTTGAGAAGTTTCTTTTCTTTTTGTAAATATCTTCAAATTTCAATACTTCATTTATGCATACCTATAGCCGCCCAACCCCTTGTGCTGTGCCAGTAGACGTACATAAGTTTATATATTATACACATTTAAAAATAACATACAGTCTGTGTTGAACATTTTGTGTATGTACAAAGTTATTAATTAAACACCAACAAATACTGCATAATAATCATAAATAATTATTCAAGCATCGTGATCAGTTAAATAAACAATACCTACTTTGATATTGAGTGTTATATATCAGGACCATTTGAGCCACACATCTATATACATAATTCTGCTTATATGTGTGTGTATGTGAGCCAATTAAGGTATAACATTGATGTTGATTTATCGTGCAGTCATTATTTAACATTTTGAGAGGAAAGAAAGGTGTGGGAGAGTCTTGTTCCAGAAATTGATAGTAATCTGTCTCACAAGCAGAGGTGCTCCGAGGTCAGCATTTTACATTTCTTAATGTAATGGCTATGTTGCAAATAGGCCCAAATTAACTTCTGCATTTTTGTCTGGTTGATGATGATTATACTACTCTGCACACACAAAACATAAATAAGCCCATGTATTAATAAAAATATTATTAACATTATTAATATTGTATTGATTTATATATCTTCTGCATGCTCACAAGACAACAGCAGTCAGCTGTTCAGATGGAAGGGACAGGGGTCAGGCTGGATTGCATGAATAACATTTCTTCGTCACTAATTGTGTGAATGATAGGCCTGTTTTTTTTTTTTACATTGCTTACTGAAGTTGTACACATTTATTTTGCACTCGACTTCATATTGTGGCAATTTCAAGGACTTATTTTTGCACACATCACAAATGTAATACAACATTCTCTTATTGACATTTGCCATTCAATTAATAGACAAGTGCTCTTGAGGCACTTATCTGTTTATCAAATCAAGAGTCAGCTTTGTTACTACGATGTCGATTTTACTGTTTGCAACTGTTTGTCTCAGAATGTTCTGGCACAAAATTTGGTTGAGCTGTTTTGTTTTGCGTTGTTGTTGTTTTTCTTTTGCAAATATATCTTTCAGCAGTGGGTTGGTTTTTCATGTATTTTGTCACTGCATACATGTGTTGTATCGATAATTCATACATAATTTGATATAGTTATAATACTCTGCACACAGAGTTAATACTTGACATTTATTAAGAGATTGTACTCTCCATACATGCACAAGAGGCAACAGCAGTGAGCTGCCTTGGCTGGTGAACTCTGCCAGAATTCACTTGCAGCAACTGATAGGCAACTGCCCCTGTGGTGGAACAACTGCCCTGAAAGTTGAAATAGACACGTGATGTCCTGTATTGTCACATGGTATTATTCGTTTTAGAATAACATTAGTATTAATATCAGAAAGGAGGCCCAAAGCTAGGAGTTTAAACAGGAAAGAATTGAAGGAAAAATTGACAGCGTCAAGCAAAAAGTGCCTGTTTCAATCATTCCTTTCGCCTCATTGCCGTGTCCTCCTCCTGTCCTAATTAGCCTACCCAGTGCATAAATACAGGATGTAAAGCCTCAATCATCCATCCATTCATTTAGTTTTCATTATTTTGGCCAGCCGCTGAACTTAAATTATCTACACTTATATAATAAGCTCTGTTGATATCATTGTAATTATATCATTACGTTAATTTCATCATACTATGCAACAATAATCCGTACTATTGGACCTTATACTTGTTTCTGTATACATGTATGGTATCAGGATTGTTGGATTTAAATGTTCACAGGAAGCGTGACCAAGTGACTGGGACTGCTCATATCTGTGAACTTGTTTTAGATATGGGTTGAGATAAAGTATTTCCCACAGCAGTAGACATGTGCCGCATAGTATAAATAATCCATCAATTCAAACTGGTCAGTACATGTGTGCTACTGGTTTAACACAATCTTAAGTGATTAATTATTTGTTTATAAAGCTTCACATACAGTGCTGTATGATCAGTTTCCCTGTGGCTTAATGGTCAAGACTGCTTGACCACTGGCTTTGAGGGCGTGGGTTCAAATCTCACCCGGGAAATCACTTTAGTCCGAGCCCATGAGACATTAAATGGAGGCGAGTTGTATCCAGTATTCTATGCTGGGGCAACTGAAAGACCCTGGGCATCCCTGAATTAATAGGGTATGTGCCAGACTCACAGACTTCTCATCTCATCATCATACGGCGATCGCCTGCCTCGATATAGCCCACTACGGCGCTGCAGAGGCGTAAAACACTAACAAACAAACAGTGCTGTATGAAATTAAGCGAAATTGGTTTTGCCAAATGTTGGGTCAATGCTGAAGATCCTCAAACAAACTGCTCGTGAAAGCATTGACATTCATCAAATGAGATGAGAACATAGCATGTCATAAAGGAGGCGTGTGGGATGCCAAATTGCTGCCAATTTTCTTTACTCTACAAAAAGTTGCATAAGGGTCACCCCTCCCAGTTTAAAATACATAAGCCGTTGGTTTCACCTACTTACCAAAGACTTTGAACTCACAAATAATTCTCATTGCATCAAAGAAACATGACAGCCTTTTGTCTCAGACAGTAGTTTGAATAGCATCGAAAAATAAAATAAAATCACCTATTTAACTCTCTTTCAAGAATCGCGGTACAGGAATACTGTTCAAACCATACACCTTTTATGACAATTTTCTAGCAGGTATCTCGCTTTCATCTTTTACCAAGTTTCTATGCTATCTGTTTCATTGGGAACTTGACAGGTTTTTCCGTTCTAAATTCTACAATCACACATTGTTAAAAAATTAAGATGAATGTCACCACCATAATTATGTTGTAACTGTTCCAAATCTTATTCATGTAATCACACCGGGTAAATAAAGAGAAATACAACACTATACATGTACAATCCATATCTACACCCAACATCTAATTCATAATCAGTGCATGCATAATGCTTTAACAGCCCATTGCTACTTCGTGGTTCAACTCATGCCAGAAAACAACCACCTGTTCCCTCCAATCAGCAATTAGTAAAGCAGTGACTGTTACTATTAAATACAGTCCAATGAGTGATTTTGATATGATTTGACTAATGTGTATATTTTGATACACACCTGCTTGTAAGTCAGTGTGTACATGGTGTGACAGGACTATTTATGGTGGATTAATTATAGCACATTTGTATACATTTTGTAATATTATGTTAAAGGTGGTATAAATATGGATCTATTGGTCTAACGTTCAGCCAATACAGGTCAGACATGCACTGACTGGATATATGGAGTTTTTGCTCAGTTTATTTGGATATTATAATTTATATTATATAATTAAAATTACTACAATACATTGTGCCACATTATTCATATGGATGTACATCATGGAAGCAGAATAAGTGCCTTGAGTTACTGCAGTACAGGCAAGGATGAGGATAAGCAAGATGGACAGGAATGCCAGCAGTACCTCTTAATGTAAAAACTTCTCATCAGATGGATTTATTCCTTCCTTTCATGGCACATGAAACTAGCTGGCAGTTTGAAGCATTTTTCTGTTATGGAACTAAATTATTTTGGTCTCTCCATGATACTAGTCATGGTGAATTTTAAAGAAATTCAATTATTGCAGTTGTGTAATATGTATGACACATTTTCAATTTGTGTTTCATATTATGGTACTGCAAGTCTGACTTACTTAAGTGAAACGGAAATGTGCAAATATCCGATGATGAATGAATACAAATTTAATGTATTTATGTACATAGTTTATTTTACGAGTCCTTAACTTATTGAGCCAGCCCCCAAAAGTTACAGTTTTAAGCCGTGGACTACTGGTTGGTTCACCCGCATAAGTTTCGGTTTCATCAGAGCTGGCCAGATCAAGATGATGAATTCTATACAGCCTGAGGTAAAATAATGAATCTTCAAGATATATATATTTTAGAGTAACACAAAATTTGAACCTTGAATTCCAGGGGCTGCCAGAAAATTCTCTCAATCTATCTTTAAAATATCACGCCTATTGGAAGTGTTTAAATCACCTTTCTGTCCCTGGAAAATAAACATCAATGCATCCAGCGCATCCTATTTGACAAATTTGTCTAACTAACTGTATAATTTATTGTGGTATGACTGATATACCGTGCCCTAGTGGATAAGGTGCTCGCCTGGTAACTGAGATGTTGCAGGTTCGACTCCCAACCATAGCCCGGTTGAACTGAGCAGATCCTCCATAACTCTTTGTTTCATTGCACTACGGTGTAAATGGTTACTTGGCTGAAGGCAGTAAATACATTAAGTCAATTAGTCAAAACAAAATAACGCATTAGGTATAATGCGTAATGGCGATCACTGAAGTTGGAAGGTACTACACAGCATGGGAACCGCAGGCAATGTTCCTAAATCCTCTGGCCATGATTGGCCTTATTGGCCTTAGCTGTAATCGGTGGAAGGCTCATCATATATTTCCCCACACCAGGGGACCAAGAAGTTTTTCAAAATACAAATATAAATTCAATAAGAAGAGTGAGGTGTGAAAATATGAATAAAATAATAGCGACAGATGTATTGCACGAAAACACACAGCATAATTTTATATCAACTGGTATCATACTCCGTATGTTATGTAAATCTCTTAAAAAACCCTCCGCTTCTTTTCTCTTGGCCTGGGCCAATTGAATTTGTTTAAACTGTCACATGACTTAGCAAGACCTGTCCCATCGCAGCTTGCGCCGAAATCGGACTGAATGGTCTAAGAAGTTAAATTCTGATTAGCGAGCTGGCATCCAAGCCGGTTGAGAAGCACTTGAAGGGGCCTGAAATTGGGATATATCCGAAGTTTATTTCAATTGGCTCTCTATTGACCGAGAAAATATGGGTGTTGACAGACAAAATTTTGGATCCGTTGCTAATGGTGAAGTTCCTAACGGCGGGTTCCTTCACTCCGATTTAGAATATACAACTGAGAGAAAACATATAAATCAATCAACAGAGACAACTAGGTATTTACTCTTTTTTTTAAATTTTGATTTTCCGATTTTAAATTTGTTAAAGGTAATTATTGAGGCAATAATATTAGGGCAGCAATAGATGTTGAGGGAGGTTTTTTCCTTGTAGATACGACAATAATTATTCATTTTAAGTGTGTGGCATCCTTAAAA
Source organism: Platynereis dumerilii (assembly GCA_026936325.1). NCBI lineage: Eukaryota > Metazoa > Annelida > Polychaeta > Phyllodocida > Nereididae > Platynereis > Platynereis dumerilii. The sequence goes on from JAPTHN010000020.1 coordinate 12,656,271, forward strand.
GTAAATGTTGAATTGTTTATAGTCCATTCCACATAGTCCATATCAATAGACTTTACTATATGATTACACCAATGATGGGGGACTCAACTTTAGGATTCAAGGGTACCCCTTTCGCGTTTTTGATCTTCAGAAAATTAACCCAACATTCAGTGTTTTTGTTTGCGAATTGGCAATTTTCTATTAGAATTATTGTAAACATTTAATTGGATGCCCTAGTTGATAATCTATACTCTATAGATCAAATATATGTCACTTTCTAAAATGTCCAAAATTCATCTGTCAGACTAAAGGAATCTTACCCGCGGAAGGAGAGTCCTGAGAGGAGCAGTGGCATCCCTACGGGGGCGGGGGCACAGACAGGAGGGGCATGTGCCCCCTAATTGGACCTGTGCCCCCCAAGTGGTTCCATATGAACTTTTTAACTCTTGCTAAAATATACAATTAGTGTAGTGGTGCCCCTCCAGAGAATCGCATGCCCTCCCAAGTGCCCCCGTTATGCCACTGGAGAGGAGAGGAGAGGAGAGGAGAGGAGAGGAGAGGAGAGGAGAGGAGAGGAGAGGAGAGGAGAGGAGAGGAGAGGAGAGGAGAGGTAAAAACAAGAATCTGAGGATTATTGGCCTGGGTTTTTGTGGTTGTGGCAATGTCTCAGCTGTTGAGCAGATGGAATGACTTGTCCCATGATGATCACACCTTCTCGATCCATGAAACAGTTGAAAATTAATAGTTAAACCTGGCAAATGATTGTTCACCACAAACAGATTGCGCTTGTAATGAAATATGCCGGCCTCACCTGTGAGCTAGTTTGTATATTTTCTTTTGTAACTTTGATTGATACGACAAGGAAGCGTGACTGAATTTGTGAGCTTATGTTTAGTTCATAAGTGCACTTTGTCATTGTTAAACTTCACCTATTACCGCGGATGAAGTTTCTTATTTCATATTAATTAATCATTATTATATATTCTACCCTCACATTCACCAAGTTTTGCTTACTGGATGCAGCATGTTATCTTTTGATAAATACCCCAAAGACAGACGTAACTTGTGATAGACTTGGACGATTTGCCCCCAATTTGGTCATAGATTATCTTGCACTTTGGATGCTTCGGTGACTGATATTTTAATTCCGCAATCATCATTTTACTTCCCAAGTTACTTTTCAAGATACTTTTCAAGTTATTTGAGAAGTTACTTGGAAGTTATTTCAGCTAAATTTTTTCATTGATCAACCAATTTTCCGAGGTGAAGTTTGGTTACTGCTTGCAGTTAATGATTTATAGTTAATGAATGTATTAAATCTTTGCCATGGATTGAATTTAGTATTAAAGTTATATTTGTGCAAGTATGTATTCACAATAGGATTATTATGACTTTTATTTATTCATATGTGAAATTCAAGGTCGTATAATGATTTTTATGGGTACTTTTGAAATTCTTTTTTTTTTTTTTGGTAGAGGGTATTTTAAAACATGATTAAATAATATTTAAACTATGTTTAGGATGTGGCAATTGATTTACCTTAATTTTACTTTTGCCATTTACCATGGTTCATCTTCTTAAGCTGTGTCTTTTTGTGCTTATAATATTATTGACATTTATTGTAATACTTTGTTGTCAACAACCTGCATCTGATATTTGCACACGTTCCGTCCATAATGGATTATTTAATTTTTGTTGCATTTGTAGGCATTTAGCCTTGCACCTGGCCAGCAAAAACTGCAGTGACAGGATTAAACAATTGATACCTGAAAATTCAATGCTTTCATTTTCCTGAAAGTTTTACATCTCACCCAACTGTCCCAACACAATGCGTTTATTAACAAACTTATTTTGGATTATTTCAAAGTGGATAAAAAACTCTCACTGACATTATTGTACTTTGAATAAAAACCTTGCAAGTTGATGGAAACAACCCTTACTATCACTCGCAATGGAAATTAATACAGCAAAATGGATCTCAGTTTTGAAGCCTTCTTCTGACCCGAGAGGAGACTACATGCCCCTTAGTACAGAAATTGATAAGTAAGGCATATCTAGGTTCATTTACTGTATCGTTGTAATGAGCATCGTCATATTAGATCAATATAGGGGAGAGTGCCCTAAAAAGCACCGCTTCCTAACAGGTGCACCACTGTGTTTTGCCGCTAATAATAGCTTTGGGGTGTTCCAAACCATATAATAAGTCAAATATTTTGATTATAAAATTATTTCATCAAATTTTGTAATACTGCTAAGCATAGGTGCCCGGAAACAAGTACCGTGTGAAAATGGCTCCATTTCTTATAACATTTCTATGGTTTTGAGTTGATGTACCGGCAATAACATTTGGCAGTGGTGATGATGCGGAGATTACAACAAGACTTTTTCTGCTTTCTTTTCTGTCAAATTTAAGAGAAAAACTTCCAAAAAGCCCAAATTTAAAAAAAAAAGACAAAAATCAAGAAACATACACTGTAACCTAAGAGGCACACCCCAGTCTAAATCCTGCATTATAACCCCCTGAATAAAAAACAGCCTTCCATGGTCTCTTTTTTCACCGATGTTCAGTGGCGGATCAGGACAGGGTAGTCAAGTGGGAAAGACTTTACTTGTGGTTGTTAATATTAATATTTTGTGTCTTCCAGGACAGACTATGGGGGAATTGCCACACCTGTTACATTAGAATCTGAACCTGCCAGGATCCACGTGGAATCGTCATCTTCTAGTGGTAATGACAAATTTATTTATAATTGGTGGATTACCTGTCGCAAAGAGTAATTATAATACTCTCCCCATAAGAGTCATTTGCGCTAAACGACCAGCCCCAAAGCAAAGTGTAATTTTTTATAACCAAGCAGGATTCAAACTGGCTACCATTAAGTCAGCCTTAAGCCAATGCACAATAATACCTTCCACGTATGAGTCGTATATCCTACAAGTTTGGCTAAAGGGCCGGTCACCAAGCCAACTGCTAAGGAGCTATAGATACCGATTATATCCAATCCACAACACTAAAGTGCTATATTATAGTAAAGTAATCAGAATTACTTGTTGTGATTAAAAAATTTCCAGGAATTAGTACTACGTACTTTGAATTTCAGGTCAGGGCGTCCACTGCCACGATGGACCCCAACAGGAAAAGGGAATCGACAGAAAAGCAAGACGGAAACTCCTCATTGCTTGTGCTCTTTGCTTCGTATTTATGGCAGCTGAAGTTGTGGGTAAGATAGAAATTCATGTCTTTCCTCATAAAAATGACATTTAAATTTTTGATTTCAGATTCAGATACAAGTTTTTTCCATTTCTTTTAAATGATTACAAAAAACTAAATATTTCAATGACTGTGAGGTGTTGTTCAAATTTTAACATTTTCTTCCAGGAGGCATTTTGGCAAACAGTTTGGCAATCGCGACAGATGCAGCCCATTTGTTGACTGATGTCGCAAGTTTCATGATCAGTTTGTTTTCGATTTATTTGGCTTCTCGTCCAGCCACCAAAAGGATGTCTTTCGGATGGTACAGGGCAGGTTTGTTATCAAACAATTATATGCTCAGTTCAGGCAGATTCACATTGGCTATAAGCCAGGAATCTGACCCAGTTTAAGATGACATCACAGCTATATTGCAATGCTAGAAAAGAGTCATCTCTGACATCACAGTTCAACAGCATGGAAAAGAAATTGAGATTCCATGTAAATATAACGAGGACTGTAACTTAACTTTAGTCAAGATTATACTAACTTATTTATGGATAATTAAAATACCGCAACTTAATGATGAACAAACAAAAGAATCAATCACAAACACTGCCATTGTTCTTTTTTAAGAACTTTATTTCTGAAACAATTTTCTGTCGAGTTATCAGGAAATCTGTGGTGTCCTCAAAGGCTCTTGTTTTCAACACCATCTGTCCATAATTATATAATTCATATTAATTTTTCTTAATTGCAGAGGTTGTTGGTGCTCTAATCAGTGTTCTCCTAATTTGGGTTGTCACGGGTATCCTGGTCTACATTGCCATCCAAAGAGTAATTTCAGGAGATTACGAAATAGACGCAACAATCATGCTCATCACTGCGGCCGTTGGAGTCGCTATTAATCTGCTGTGAGTAGCAGTGAGTTTATGATTTATAATTAGGCTTGGAACATGTGAGCAATATGTCCCTCCAATAATCTGGCTGCCTCGTATTTTGACTTTGAATTCAAGTGAAGATCTGAAAAATTTGACCCAATGATAGTCCGTCCCCCTAAATCGAACATGATCACCTCTCCTGCGCCTTCTGTTGATATTAAAATGTTTTCTCATCTCCATTTGCCATAATGTTAAATTATTGTTTGCCACCAGAGGGCATACCATCAGATGCAGTGCAACCTTGTGGATAAATCACAAAGTCCTCTTCCCAGCTGAATAAGGTGTGCTTGTCCAATTGTTGTATCAAACGAATATCTTTTTCAGCATGGGATTTACTCTTCATGACACTCACGGTCACAGCCACGGAGGCGGCAGTCATGGTCACAGCCATGCGAATGGTCACGCTGGCCACAAAGATCCGGAAAAAGGAGAAAAGCACGGCCACAATGATACGAACATTAATGTGCGTGCAGCATTTATTCACGTCGTCGGTGATCTCATCCAGTCAATAGGAGTACTCGTAGCCGCTTTTATTATTTATTTTCGCGTGAGTATGAAATTTATCTTCTGCCTAATTAGTAATTTTGTAATATTTTTTCCCAGACGTGGTCAGGTCATGCTAAATTGCAAAGATAGCTGCCAAGATGGCCGCCAAGATTGCATTTCACGATGTTATGTTCGAGTTACTGTCTTGAAAATAAATAAACCAGCACTGTAACTTGAGTTTTTATTTGTGTTATTTTAACTCAATCTAATTGTTGACATTTTGTTCCAGTTGTGATAAAATATTTTTTTCTTCCTTGCAGCCAGAAGCGAAATTAGCAGATCCAATCTGCACTTTTATATTTTCTGCACTTGTTTTATTTACAACAATAAGCATCCTCCGAGACACCCTCAATGTCTTAATGGAAGGTAAAGCACTCTTATGGTACCTGATTGTTTGTTGAAAAGTTCTTGTAAAATTCATCTCATGGATTACTTTTAACATTATCTGGATTGACCCTAGTACTGGATTGAATTTTGCTTTACAATATCAATGCAGTTTCAATTCAGTACAATCCAATAAGAAAATGTTGAGCAGATATGTAAATCAAAAAATCACCTATTTGTCTTTAATCTTGTTTTAAAAGAGGTTGATGTTATTCAATGCATGTGTCTCTTTTAATTCCATAATGTCAACATCTAATCTTTTTGCTACAATTCAGGTGCTCCCAGAGGGATATCTTTCAATGAAATCAGGAAGACTTTATTAGAAATTCAAGGAGTAAAAGAAGTTCATAATTTGAGAATTTGGTCTCTCACCATGAGCAAGACTGCCTGTGCTGTCCATTTGGCTTTGGGTATGTAAAAAACATTTTATTTTAGGTTTGCTATATTTAATGAAATTGTGAAAACAACTGCACAAAACACACACAAGGTATAAATGACCAGTAACTAAATAGTTTCATATACAATACAATCTGTAAGAAAAGTTGTGTGGACCTAAAACGTAGTTAAATATACAACTAATAAAATAGATTTTTCCTTTTGACACCCCAAGGGGCACATAACGTAGACACAATGTTGCTAATAGGTGGAGGGCTCATATAATGGTCATATAGAAATGTATGATAAAAATGATATTGCAAACACATGAACATAACATTTGCGGATTTTTCACAACCTAGTGAAACCTTGCTACAACGATGCACGCTCATGTCATGTCATTAACGTTGCTTCACAAGGTTTTGATAACGTCATTTCTGGAACTTATGCAATTCTACGTAATTTTCACAAACATGGCGACATTTTCACAACATTGCTGCCACGCAGATGTGCCCATTATGTTTTTTCCTCCTTCTTCTCACTGAACCTCTTCACCTCTTTTAATTCTCCTCCTTTCAGAGCAAAGTGCGACGCAAGAAGCTGACGCCCAAGAAGTGTTGGCCATCGCAAGCAACCTCCTCAAAGAGAGGTTTGGAATCTACGAGGTGACCGTCCAGATCGAGAATTACGTGGTGGAGATGGATGACTGCAATCAGTGCAAGGAACCTGGCGATTGAGATATTTGAAAATTACATTACATGGACCATTGTAGACAAACCAATCATGAGAGATTATAGGCCCTAATTGCAAGGAGCCTGGACACTAGTACTTCATGTAATTACATAAAATGTATCAATTTTACAATACTAAAATGTTGTATTAATCAATCAATATAAGTCACTAGCCCTCATTGCGATATTTTACATTTTTGCAATATTTTTGATATTGTATTGAGACTTGGTAAGATAAATTGAATTTGGCTATTTTTATTTTGATGATACAATTATTTTCGTGTAATTCTTGAAACTTGATTATTTCGAGCAATCTTTTTTAATTTATCTTGGATTATTTTCTTGTACTTCTTGGTAACAAGATTATTTTGAGGCATCTAGTGAAATGTTCAGGACCTTTGTGAAAAAAAAAACGATCATCAAAAACATGAAAAGTTTTAATATCAATGGCCTACACTGCCGGATTGTATGAATACTTAAGGTAACTATAACTATAAAGTTATGGGAGGAGTTAATAATTTGTTGCAAATTGTATAATGGAGTGAAGAAAGCACGTCTAACCAGAAAGCATAATATCTGACTGACCTGCAGTAGGGAGTTGTTTTAAAAAGAGTTTTACTAGTTCCTAAGAGAATTTTATCCAGTGAATTGACAAACCTTTATTGTAACATAGCTGTAACATAAATGTACATAGTCTCATTTTATAATAAACCGCATTGTATGAAAATGAATTTGCTTTGTGTTGATTTTTAAAGAACGGATTCTGCAATTATTATGACTGAACAAATATTGATGAATGGTTTATGTTCAGTGAATACAGAACTCTGAAGGTATTCAATCTCAACAGGATTAGTTTTGAATATGCTGGGTAATGTTGGCCTAACTTATACTTGGAATAGTAAGATAAAACCTTTGATGTTTCGCCATTCAGTCAGTGCCCAGGATCCTGCTTGTGGAAGCATGAATTCTCATCCTATGAGATGAAAACATATTGGTATGGGTAGCATAATGTGGGATAACAATGTCTTTCAATTATCTTAGCTGTACTCAAGAGTTAGGTAATATGTATAGGTCAAAGTCTTTGATTTTATAAGTTAATAATATAAGTAACAAAATGGCCTCTCCAGGAAAATCGCCACCACTGCAGGTATCATGGGTCGAGAGATCCGGTTAGGGGCGGTGGAGGGGGTGGCTTGGGAAATTTCTAAAAATGAGTAATTTGTTGCCTGCCAGGCTAAATAGATGAATTATTTCCTGGCACTCTTGAAATAATTGCTATCACGTGATTTCTCAACTAGTAAGTAAAATTGAAGTGCTGTGCGTGGTGTGCGAAAATTAAGTGTATTGAAACCGTTTTTCTAAATGGGATTATTACTTTTTGAATGATTTTAATGCTAATGAATACGTGTCACATCACAAATAAGAAAATCGGTCATTTTTTAACTGAGATTCTGATAAAACAACCGCTGAAAAACATTAGAATTTGATTGTTGATTTGACTAATCCACTGGCATAGTGTGTATTTTGCTTAATAATATTGTTTTCTAATTCATTCAAATCACAATTCTGATAATTGCACACGTTCCCTTGATTATGGATTATTTTATTTATCCTGCACCTGGACAGCTCAAAATAATCTTCAAAATGCCACTTTTTAAAAAAAGTGCAGACCTAGCCAGCAAAAAGTGCATTATCAGGATAACCAAATAATACCGGGTAATTTAACACTGTCATCTTCAAAACATGTTGATCGACAAATTTATTCGTGTTATCATAATTAATGTGGACCAAAAAAGCACAATGATCTTTTCAACCACAATAACATTATAGAACTGTTAATTAAAAAAAGTGGATGAAAACAACCCTTCTTATCCCTCATGTCAATACAAGGGGCGTTTTCGGAAAGCATCGCACTAGTAACACGGGTGGCTCGGGTGACTCTGGAGAGACTGGTTTTTGTTTCCAAACATGCACAAGGGTAGCCCGGAACCAGAAGAGGAGAGCTTCACTCGAGCAGGAACCAGTTTGTCGCGTGGTATAAACTCTCGAGACCATAGTACTCTCCCAATATTGGGCAGTAGACGGAAACACTACACTGGAGGATCGACGTTTGCACCTCCCGGAAACACGAGGGTCGAGTTTTGGTGTTCGGAAACAAACCCTTGTGACACGTGTCACTCGAGTTACTCGTGTAACCTTTCCAAAAACGCCCGGAGTTGCCATCAATCTACTGTGAGGAGCAGTGAGTCAAAAGCATTTCTATGTATAAAGGCTAGGATTATTTCATTGAAAATAAGTAGAAGATATTTTGTTGTGTGTAATCATAATTACAGATATTTCACTCCGCTGTGAAAAACCTTTGCCTTCTAATTTATATTAAATCACTTTGTTCATAAATGTTTTTGCCCAACGATTATGTATAGATCTCCATTTGCAATCCTGTTTTGTTTTTCCACCAGAGGGAACACAATATTACTAATTCTCTTGATCACCATATAGAGTGATCTCCTTCTCACTTCAACTAACCTCATTGGTCACCACATAGAGTGTCCAATAACTAATTCTCTTGATCACCATTTAGAGTGATCTCCTCACTTCAACTAACCTCATTGGTCCACATAGAGTGTCCAATAACTAATTTTTCTTGATCACCATACAGAGTGATCTCCTTCTCACTTCGACTAACTTCACTGGTCACCTCATAGAGTGTCCAATAACTAATTTTTCTTGATCACCATATAGAGTGATCTCCTTCTCACTTCAAATAACCTCTTTGGTCACCATATAGAGTGTCCAATAACTAATTCTCTGGATCACCACGTAGAGTGATCTTCTTTCTCACTTTGATTAACGTCATTGGTTAATTCACCTCAACTTACCTTGTTGAACACCACATAGAGCGTCCAATAAATAATTATCTTCATCACCACATAGAGTGATCTCTGCTCAATTTCATTGGTCACCACATAGAGTGTCTTATAACTGAATCTCTTTGATCACCACATACAGTGATCATCTTGCTCACCTGAAAGAAACTAAGCTCATTGGTCACCCATAGAGCACTCAATAACAGATTCTTCTGATCACAACACAGCTTCGTATCTCTGCCAGCCTCAATTGCCCTTACTGGTCACCACTCAAGAGTGTCCAAAAACCAAGTATCCGCAATCACCACATACACGTAGTGTGATTTCACAGATAACCACATTGTGCTAGCAAAACTGCATTGTGTACTACAATCTCATTTACTTGCTGAATAATGTCAAAACCTGAAAAGCTATATTCGGATGTCTTGCGCATTGGTTTAGATGGTCTCAATCGTAGAGCTTTACACAAGCCAGCCTCCAGTCCCAACTTACAACATAGGACAAACAACTCCGACTCAAAAAACCACCAGAGCATATTTGATCCAATGAATCACTTAGATAAACCTGAAGAACGTTGTAACCGTAGAAAACAAGCAACCAGGCATACTGCAAACAACACTCTAAAAGCTTGTGTATGGAATGCACAAAGTCTGAGACAAAAGACAGAATTAGTGAAGAACTTCAGTGAAGAATTTGATCTTGACTTGTTTCTTTTCACAGAAACATGGCTAAAAGCAGATGATATTGTGGAAATAGGCAACTTAGAAAGGAATGGCGAATACTTATATATTGGCACACCCCGTGAAGGCAGACCTGGGGGTGGTGTTGGTTGCATTTTTAGGTCAGGCTTGAAAGCAACAAAAATCAATACTGTGAAAACCAAAACGTTTGAGCACATGGAAATTCAAATAAAATTGAATGGCAAAACAATCACAATTCTTCTCGTGTACCGACCTGAACCCTCAAACAAGAACAAATACAAGTTATCAGAGTTTTTCAAAGAATTTACACAATTCTTAGCACAATATCAAACATATCACAATGAAGTTGTGATAACTGGAGATTTTAATTTCCACATGAACAAACCTGACGATTCTAGAGTTGTGCAGTTCAATAGCATCTTAGATATGTATGATCTTGAACGACATGTGGCTTCATCTACACACAAGGAAGGGAATGTACTAGACCTTGTCATAACTCGTAAGAATTCAACTATGACAGGCTTTAAGATCTTGGTCAGGAATTACTGCCAAACTCACAACTTTCTAGCTTACACAACATTTATTCCAATTTCAGCCTATCTTATGTAAAATTTTGTCAGGAATTCAATTTTGAAGAAAAAATGCACCCACTCTTTTATTTTGGAAGTTATACCTCTATTTGCAAAGCCCCCCTTAGTGGGGCGTGCAAGATACCCCCAAAATTGTATAAATTTGTCTGTAGTTCTATGGCTTCAGTAACAAAGCTGCTCTTATATCACTAATTGATATACTTGAATTCAATGATGGTCCATCAAAAACTATGATGACTACATGGGTAAACATTTTTTGTTGAAATGACAAAAATTTAGTGGTGGTAAGTCGCGGTTTCCTATATTTCGCTTAATTTTCACTTCACAAGCATAATTTTTGCACCATCATTCTCAACAGATTCTAAGCTTCAATTTGAGTACCAACAACCTATATTTCCGATAAGTGTAACCCGAACCAAGGAATTTCGGCTTTCAGAAATAAAATTCTAAATAACTTGCATTTTTTTATGGAGGCAGATATCGAAAAACTAACACAAACTTGTTTAAATATAACTATCTGGGCATAACGAGTTTGACTGTCAGACCTGCATGACAAAAATTGACGAAATGCAAGTTATTTAGAAAAATGACATAATTTTTTCACACACCTAGAAGTGAAAAGCAGCGGCTCCCTGTTTTGTATGGGTGAACCTAATTATGCAAAGCAAGGAAATTTTTATGTAGTCTATTGCCTTCGTCTAGTCCTTCAGAACATATTGATATGTAATTCATGTCCATAAATATCTCAGATGACGTTGAAAAAAAAAAATCAAATAGGAACTTCACTTCATTTTAATAAATTGTTTTTACTTTTGTCACCTGACTTTGTTTCGATATCCTGTTCACAGAGCAGCATTTATTGAGACAGATGATTAAAACTGGATGTCATTTTAAACTTTAGACAATAGGGAATGCCATGGTACCCTCAATTATTGTGAATCCTTGATTTCTATCAAGGAAGAGACAGTCAAACTTTGATGTCTGAAAAATGTGTCACAAAAATTAGCATTTTTCGCACGTTTTTACACTTAAATTGTGAGATAGCGACTTGGACACCACTATAAAGACACTTAAAAAGGTCACCATCAGAAAGAGTACAATTTTTTACACAAGGTAAAATATATTTTAGAATCTGCGATACGTTTTTGTGGCCTCAAGAATTTTTTCACACTCGTGGCAGTAACTCCTGACTAAGATCTTGAAGCCTGTCCTATGAGAAACTGCGAGGTCAGTGACTTGCTCTCTGACCATAACTGTGTCCTTTTCGATATGGCAATCAGCAAAGGAAAAAGTGCCCAAAAGACAATAGCTTTCAGAAAAATGCGCAACATTGATATGACTGATTTTAAGAAAGACATTAACAAATGCTTGTCACAAAAAGTTGAACAGGAAAACTCATCTGAACGCTTGTCAAAATTGGTCTCAATATACAATTCATCAAAAGAGGTTCTTGACAAACATGCACCAGTGGTTACAAAGCAGGTGACATTACGCAAACCTACTCCGTTTACAAATGCCAATATAAAAAATCTAAAAACAGCTAAAAGAAAAGCAGAACGAACCTGGAGGCGAACAAGTCTTGAAAAGGATTGGGAAGATTTCCAGTTGAAATGAAATGCTTTAAATGACTTGATCAATCAGCTGAAATCTGATGATTTAAGAGCTAAGATTGAGAGCACTAAGGGAAATTCTAAGGCCATGTTCAAGGTGCTTAATTCCAGCCTCAACAAGAAACAAGAATTGCCTCTGCCCAGTCATACAAGTAGCAAAGACATGGCAAATGACTTCAATACATTCTTTGATGACAAAATTAAGAAATTAAGGTCGCAAATGGACTCTGGCAACAATAACACTGCAACTATTGAAAACTTTACAGGCTTCAAATTATTACAGTTCAAAACCCTATCAAAAACAACAATTAAGAAGTTGATCAAAAGCATGCCTGTTAAACACTGTCAACTGGACCCAATTCCAACATGGTTACTGCTTGAGTGCATAGATGAATTTCTGCCATTGGTAACTGATATTGTAAACACATCTCTAACTCTCGGGGAAATGCCCCTTGAATTGAAACATGCACTTGTGAAGCCATTATTAAAGAAAGGAGGACTTGACCTAATTAAGAAGAACTACCGACCTGTATCAAACCTTTCTTTCCTTGGCAAAATAATTGAAAGTGCAGTTATCAAACAATACATGAACCACCTTGTTCAGAACAAGCTTGATGATGAAAAACAGTCGGCATACAAGCAATTTCATAGCACAGAGACTCTCCTAACAAAAGTCCACAATGACATCATGCTGAACATGAGCAACGGTGAAATAACAATGCTTGTACTGTTAGATCTGTCAGCTGCTTTTGACACAATTGATCACGATATTCTACTGACTAGACTGGAAAATAGATATGGGGTGTGCAACTCAGCTCTCAAGTGGTTTAAGTCATACATTTCAGACAGATCACAATCTGTCGTGATTAATGACCAAACATCAGACAGGCTTCCACTCAAATTTGGTGTCCCTCAAGGCTCAAAACTTGGTCCAATATTATTCAATTCGTACATAGCTCCAGTAAGCGAAGTCGCTTCTCAAAATCAAACTGAGGATCAGAAGTATGCTGATGATGAGCAACTAATTTTATCATTTAAGCCAACTTTCACTGGTCAAGAAAATGCAATTAAGAGAATGGAGAAATGTATTACGGAAATACGAAAATTTCTCCATGAAAATAAACTGTGTAACAATGGCGAAAAAACCGAACTCCTCTTGATTGGCACACAACAGCAGCTAAATAAACTCCAAGTTTCATCAATTAGTATTGAAAATGTCTCAATAAAAACAGCAGAGCATGTTAGGAATTTGGGTGTTACAATGGACAAAAATATGACAATGGAGAAGCAAGTCAACAAAATGTGCCGAAATGCCTACTTTAATCTGCGAAATATTTCTAAACTCCGAAAGTCCTTGAACAAAGATGTAGTCAAAACTGCCGTAAATGCTCTAGTCACACCTCACTTAGACTATGGAAATGGCCTTTTATTTGGCATATCTCAGCATTTAGTGAATAAGCTTCAGGTGGCCCAAAACTCAGCAGTTCGTCTCATAGAGAGGTTGAAACAACAAGACAGCGTAGGATCACATAGAAAGCAGCTTCACTGGTTGCCTATTCCTGCAAGAATACAATTTAAGCTGATGACTACAACCTGGAAGGCAATGAACAACCAAGCACCACTGTACATTCAGACGCTTGTCAAGCTCAAGCCAAATCAGGAGCATAACCTGAGGAGCAACAATAAATTCTTGTTAGTAGAACCAGCTACAAACAGCCAGAACAAATTTGAAGATAGAGCTTTCTCTTTCGCAGCACCAAAACTCTGGAATAAGTTACCAGAAAGTGTTCGAGCAACAAAGACTCTGGAGGGTTTCAAGAAAAACCTAAAAACTCACTTGTTTAAAATGTTCTACAATTAGTCCCATCTACCACAAGCGCTTCTGAGCAGTTTACTGGAAGAGGCGCTATACAAATAACTATTATTATTATTATATTATTATTATTATTACTTTCAGATAGAGCGTGACCTGGTGTAATAAGTTTTCACTTCTAGTAATCAAACAAGAACAGTTTTTGAAGGTCTTTGTTATCTATGTGAGACAGAAACTAATCCTTGCAGCACCAGTTTGGTATTTTAAAATCTGTGATTGATCAATCAGGATGAATTTGATTTCACTTTGTGCCTGTATACTGATCATCATTCCTGATCAGCATGGGATTTACTCTTCATGACAGTCACGGTCACAGTCACGAAGGCAGCAGTCATGGTCACAGCCATGCGAGTACTACAGGGCCGTAGCCTGCATTGGGGTAGGGAGGCCTGGGGTGCAGCTACCCCATCTAGAATTTGGCCGAATTTTTTTAACATACAAAAATTGAAATTTTCTGCAGTTTTCTGGGGTGCGCAAGCCTCCAGATAAGACTCCCCCCCCGGGACCCCCCCATAAGATTTAGCCCAGGCTACGGCCCTGTAACATGAATGGTCATGCTTGCCACACAGATCAAGAGAAAGGAGGAAAACATGGCCACAATGATAGGAACATAAATGTGCGAGCAGCATTTATTCATTTCGTCAGTGATTTCATCCTAAAAGAGAGGTTTGGAATCTACGAGGTGACCATCCAGATCGAGAATTACGCATTGGAGATGGATGACTGCAAACAGTGCATGGAACATGGAGATTGGGACATAAAGATAACAAAATACCACCAGATGTAATCATGGGAAGTTACAAGCTCTCAATGCAATATTTCTAATGTCAGAAAGCATTGCACGGACCACTCTCTGGTGGCCTCCCACTGGGAATAGGTTGTTCAAAAACCATTGCGTCAGCATCTATTGTGGCTACATTTGAATAAAAGCTGATCACACGTCCATGTCATTTGCACACTTGAGATATCTTTTTCTAAGAAATATAATAACTGGTGCTACTTGTTTTAAAAGCTCAAATGCCACCTTATTGGATTTATTGATTGTATCAAAGCCAAAACGATTCAGTGCAACACTAAATTTTAACTGTGGCTTGAGTGGCTTCCACAATTTCATTGTTGCTTGTACAAAATTACATTATGCTAGGTTCAGACCAAAAGTGGTCAATTACAGAAGTTACAAAAAGTTTGATGAAGAAATGTTTAAATATGATGTGTCACATATACCCTATCAAGTTCTAGACATCTTTGATGATATTGATGACAAATTTTGGTGCTATAATAAGTTAATTATGAATGTGATTGATGAACATGCTCCCTTGAAGAAAAAGTACTTAAAGAAACCAAATGCACCACAAATGAATGGTCTTTTGAGAAAAGCGATGTATAAGAAGCGTATGACACAAAATAAGTTTAGAAAATATAGAGACCCTGTGTCATGGGAAAATTATAGAAAGGCTAGGAACAATTTTGTGAACTTAAACAGAATGTCACTAAATAATTACTTTAAAGAAAGGTGTAGAGGTGGCACCCAAAATAGAAGTTTTTGGGAAACAATCCGTCCATTTATCACGGACAAATGTGTACTAAATAATGATATTATGCTATGTGAGGATGATGCTGTTGTGACAGATCACAAAATGCTTGTTGATGTCTTCAAAGATTTCTTTAAAGATGCTACAGCTGATATTGGTCTAAATGAAAATATGAATGAAATGAACCTAAATGAAATCATTCAACATTATGCAGATCATCCTAGCATAAGGAAAATAAAGTCGAAGCATACTCCTGAATGGAAATTTGCTATTTCCCCTGTAAATGAATCTCAGGTACAGAAGTTATTAACTCAGGTCAATCCAAAGAAATCTTCTGGATATGATAATTTTCCAAGCAAACTGCTAAAACTGATAAGTCATGAAATTTCAGCGTCAATGACATCACTTATAAATCATTCTCTAGTAAGTAATAAATTTCCTGCTGGACTAAAATATGCTGAAGTTTCTCCAGTATTTAAGAAAGATGATGCTTTAGACAAAAAGAACTACAGACCGGTAAGCATTCTGCCATGTATGTCAAAAATTTTCGAAAAAGTCATAAATGGACAAATTGGAAGTTATTTCTATGAATCTGTAGCAGAAAATCTGTCAGCCTTCCGCAACAAATACAATACACAGTCTATGTTAATTAAAGCAGTTGAAGATTGGAAATCTGCTCTTGATGAAAGTAAATATGTAGCAGCTATTTTAACTGATTTGAGTAAAGCTTTTGATGTTGTGCCCCATGGGCTCTTGTTGGCAAAATTAACTGCCTATGGCTTCCATGAAAATGATGTCGTGCTGATTCAGAGTTACCTATCAAATAGAAATTTTAGGACCAAGATCCAAAGTACAAGAAGTAATTGGTGTGAAATGATCAAAGGTGTCCCTCAGGGATCTATACTGGGACAGACCCTTTTTAATATCTTAATTAATGATATATTTTATTTCACTTGTGAATATGATGTATACAATTACGCTGATGACACAACTATATCTTATTGTGCTCAAAGTTCAATTGAACTAACTACAAAACTTGAAAGTTGTGCAGGCATAGTAACAGACTGGTTTGTTGAAAATGGAATGAAAGCTAATCCCGATAAATATCAGGCTATTGTATTCGGTAAGAAAACAGATGCTCCTGTAAATTTTACTATCAAGGGAAATGTTTTGAAATGTGTACAAAATGTTAAACTACTTGGTGTTCATATTGATTCGCAGCTAAGTTTTGATGAGCATATCAAATCAATTTGTACAAAAGCCAGTAGGCAAATTAATGCAATAATGAGAATGTCTAGACAGTTAGATACTAATGTTAAAGAAACCATGTATAAGACCTTTATTAAAAGCACATTTAATTATTGTCCTGTTGTGTGGATGATGTGTAGTAAGAGTAATTTAAAGAAATTGGAAAAACTACAATGTCGAGCATTACGCTTTGTTTACTGTGATTATATATCTAACTATGAAGAGCTTCTAAAGCGAAGCAAACAATTATCACTTTCAGTTCAGCTTATGTACAACCTAGCTGTGGAGGTTTACAAGTGTATAAATGATATTGCTCCTGCTTATTTATGTTCTTTATTTGATGCACAAAATCACCAATATGATTGCCGAGGTTTTAAGAATGTCAAGCAAAAGAAATTTAAAACAATTAAGTATGGCTACCAGTCATTTACATACTTGGGTTCAAAATTATGGAACGCTCTACCAAATGATATGAGAAAATCCACTGATATAATGATGTTTAAAAAAGCTATTAAAGATCTTAATTTCTGTGATTTACATAGGCTGGTATGATTTTATGATTGGATGTCTTAATATCGCTTTATGTTTTACTTTAATTTATTGTAAATATTTGTTAGTGATTAGTCTCTTAGATTGTTTTTAATTGTTTTTAGTCATGGAATAGCAGTCTTGCTAATTTTACTGTTGAAATGTATATCATGACTATAAATAAAGATTATTGTATTGTTATTGTTTGTTATTGTTTACCCAGGAATGAAAAGTTATTGGAGGATTGGCATGTCTTAATAATTTGTTAAAACTATCTTAGATTCCACTTGCCAAATTGTATAATGGGGATATTGAACCATGTCTTATCTGCAAGGAAGTGTGACTGCCTTGCAACAGGAAGTTATTTTGTATCAGTTTTATGAGTTTCTAAGAGAATTTCATTCAGTGAGTGAATGTTTATTGTAACAAAGCTGTAATTCGCTTTGTGTTAGCATTCTTCAAAGAATTGGGTGTATATAACAAATATTAAATTCATGGTCCATGTTTAGTCAATAACTTGCCTGATAGTATATAGTCACAAAAAATTCTTGCTCACTGAGCTGCTGGTGAGTGTTGGCCTGCCAAATAGATCTGTCTCCATTTGGGATTAAAACAGGGATTACAGGTCCTTCACTCTAAGCCCAGACCACACACTTGACATAAATTGTGTGTGTAATCAACTATTTTTCTTTTTTTAAGCTGTGTCAACTTATATACTATTTGTCAGTTTCAATGGATTGATATTTTAAGTCAACACAACACAATCTTTTTCAGCCATACTCGTGAACTTCTGAGACACAAACAGAATAAGTTTACTCAGCTTAATTGGCTTATGCCAGATTTGTTATGCCAATAGTTGAACATCCTATTTATGTTCGATTCATTGGACAAACAAAAAATAGCCTTGTTTTAGCTACTTACTCTGTGACCACATGGGTCAGTGGTTTGTTTTGTAATCTGAAGGTGTTGGCTTCAAACCCAGTGAGATTTAGATATTTCTCGTTACACCTTATATTTATGGTACAATTTATGGTACAAAGGTTGGAGCAAAGGTCAACAAATTTCTATATTTTGATTTTTTTATCATTGTGGACCCAGGTTAGTGTCCTGTCCCACTATGCAGAATCTGAGTCAAATCACATATTCTGTTTTTCATAATCTATTTATAGAATTTTTGAGGAGACTAGGTGAAACAGCTTGTTGCATTTGCTTGACATCGTGGCCACATTGGTTAAGTGGCTGATCTTGTAATGCAACGGTCTTGAGTTCAAATCTGGAACAGAGTGACATTTTCTTAACAATGCAATCTGTCATTTAAAAAAATGACTTGAAGAAACAACCTGGTGTGTTATGTGGACATTATGGCAACATTGGTTAAGTGACTGGTCTTGTAATTGAAAGGTCTTGGGTTCGAATCTGTAACAGAGTGATGTTTTCTTAATACCCTCTGTTATACAACTTATGAGAAGACTAGCAGAAACAACTTGATGTTTTGAGTGGACATTGTGGCAACATTGGTTAAGTGACTGGTCTTATAATCAAAAGGTCTTGAGTTCAAATCTGTAACAGAGTGATTTTTTCTAAATACCCTCTGTTATACAACTTATGAGAAGACTAGCAGAAACAACTTGATGTGTTGAGTGGACATTGTGGCCACTTTGGTAGGGTGACTAGCCTTGTAATAAAGAGGTCTTGAGTTCAAATCTGCGACAGCTTGACTTTTTCTTAATTGAATCCCCGGGAGGCAAAGTGAACCAACCCTGAAATTCAAAAACACGTTCAACCAAATTTGTAATGCTCATGGCTCAGAAACTTTTTCAGTTACGTATATTGCAATTATAACAAATTTAAAGTATAAAAACACATTAAAGGTGTTATAATGGCAATATATGTAACTAAAAAAGTTTCCGAACCACGAGCATTACAAATTTGGATAAACCGGTTTTTGAATTTCAGGGTTGGTTCACTTTGCCTCCCAGGGATCCAATTATACTATGTCTTGCAGAATTAGTGAGAAGACTAGGAGAAATAACTTGGTGTGACATTACGGCCACATTGGTTAAATGACTAGTGTTGTGATACAGACTTCTTGAGTTCAAATCCCTGACAATTAGACATTTTCTCTATATTATGTAATTCATTGTAGAATTTCTGAAAATATCAATGGAAAGAATGACAACTTGACATTGTGTATGTGGACATGTTGATCATCTGTGTGCATTGCCTTGACATATTTGCAGACATTATGAACAACAACTCCAAACATAGGCGTAGGAGGTCAATTAACTTTGGGGGGGCTGCCCGAAAAATATTGCCCAAATTGCCCCAAAAAATAAGAACTTCCAAAATTTTCTGCCCGAAACTGCATGAATTATTGACTTCCCCCCTGCCTCCTACGCCTATGACTCCAACTGTTGTTATTTAATGGTATTTTTTCCAGCAGTTCAGGTGAACTTGGAGATATTTTAAAAAATTGCCTAACTGTAAGTAGGATCAAAATATTGAAGTTTTCTTTTTCTCACAATGCAGGGTGTATTACCACCATAACTTTTAATAATTACTTCAGGGAAAAATATATATGTAATTATGCTTCTGTTGAAACACTTAATATTGGTTTGTGAGCGGTCATGTAAAAATCTTTGAGCAAGCTGACCTGTGCTGCAGGTCATTATTCTATCTTAATTACAACCACAATGATATGATCTACAGATTAGAAAGATCACTAAATCATTAGGATAAGTTGTTTTAATAAATGTGACTGTATATGAGTGTTTTTTTAAACACTGCCTGGATATCTTGTTATAATAAGTAAAGTGCTGACATCTATATGTAGAAAGTGGTGTTACCCACACTCCAATGTTTTTAGCAGTTTTTCTTGTCATAATTCCTCTTGATGTTGTTAGCAGTTTTTCCTACAACCTCCAAGTGGCTTATTGCCTTAAGGACCATTTCTGACACCTTCAAGACTGTTAACTTGACACAGCAAAGCCATCCTATTGATTTCTCAAATTAGAAGAACTCAACATTTTTGAAGGTAAGAGAACTTGGATATTCTGTAGCAATTAATGCATTTGTGAATATTGAATACTTATTTCATTGTTATGAATATCAATAGAGCATGAACATGTACTTTTTTTAATACAAAAACTTGAAACCGTAATGGGAAATTCAGTATTAAACTATGGGGCATCATGATGTCAAACTAATTCAAAGCCAGAGATTAAAAACTAGCAAATGGAAAGCAATGTCATTATTGCAATATTATCTTAGTGGACATGAAATTGATAATGACAATTGTGTTGTCTCTGACCTGATAAGTGATTCATCTCAAATGCTAGACTAGGGATAGTGTATACAGGCATTAAGGGGATCACTATTTAGTGTCGAGGGGGAGGGATTGGAGTTTTTATTAAAAAAAAAAAAGTTCTTCATCAGTTTTGGTGAAATTGGTGAAATTGATAAATTCTTTTTGGCCAGACTTGAAATAAATAATTTCTTGTGGGGGGTATTTTTTAACAAGGTGTTGTTAAATTTAATTTAGAAGTGACTATTTGGTGACTTTGCACACTCAACATTTATAATTGGTACCGTTAGCCTGAAATAAAGAGGAAAACACCAAGCCCCCTTGGAAATTAAATGGTCGCCCTTTTTGTCGTGGAATTTTTATGATTAGCTGGCTGGCAACAAAGATAAGCATTCAAATAGCTACAGAAATATTATTTGATGTTCATAAGGTCAATTTGCACTCATTCATTAAAATGTTCATGATATATAGACAGAAAAATGCTGATGTGTCTCAAGCAGCCCTTAGGCTTCGTTTTGAGCCAGATTTTGTCAGAGTGCATAATTTACTAATAGTAATTATGTCCTAAAATGTGAAGATTATGAAGCCGAGCAATAGGACTAGTTATTGCATATTGCACTAAATTTAAACGGGCCATACACTTTATTGTAAAACTCCATTCTCAGTCACACCTGTAGCATTCAGTTGGTTGGTAATTAGCGTACTATTAAACTTAAATTTTTCTGGCATAATATAAATAAATATTTCGGACAAACTCAAAACACTCAAAATATTATCCAGTAATCAGGACTTCAAATTTATTGTTAATCATATTCCTAATTCCCAATGAATTTGCACATTAATTATATTATGTTTTATATAAATTGTGTGCTGCTTGAAAATGATATTAGTAAAATATTTTTCAGATTTACAAGCAGTATTCTTGACACGTCAACCAGAGGATATTTCCCGGAGGCACCAGCTGGACTATCTAATTGCATCGGATGCAGGAGACTCGAGAAAATTTGCCAGGTAATCATTGTAATACATGTTCTTGGGTTTCTGGTCTTAAAAAACTCAATTCTCATAAATATACTTGTGTGGAAAGCAGAACATAACTGCACATGTTTATAAATTCCACCTCAGAACAGCTGTATCCTTTTGTTAGATGACATGCTCAACGTAAAAAATGACTTTTTAGTCCCTCTGCGGGAATTATTTTTTCCATACATGCTTGTTTGTCTGTCCAGTTTTCTGTGTATTTACAACTGACATCATTCTATGTTGCTATCAAATGTTGCCAGATAGGGGAAGGGATACACATGTTGACCATTGGGACTTTTAATTGTTGGAATTTCAAAACTTTCCTCAATTTATGTTTGTTTCTATCATATTTGCAGAAGAAAATGCATATGAGGCCTGTCACACCTGAGTAGCACTCCAATCATGCTACACTTCTTCAGGGATACAATCTGAGGTCAAAAGCACATTTTTGCAGGTATGTACAATTCAGTCCATTAAATTAGCTCAAGTGTTCAGAAAAATTTGAGCAGCTTTCCTCTGTCGCAAGTAAATTTGAAAAAAAAAAACAAAACATAAAACAATCCAAACAACAGTTGAAGAATGTCAACAATGATTAACAGGGATATCTTGAGATCTATGCTGATTGATGATCATTTGGCATGTTGGGTATCCTTTTTCAATTAGTGCCAGTGAGCCACTGGTCACATAAGGATGACAATACATTATGCCATTTTAAAAAATTAATAAGGTAAATGAATAATTCTGCAAAGGAACATAATGAATATTTTTGAGAGGAGAGAAAATTGATTTCTGCAAATATCTTAAAGCCACACAGTTAATATTGTTTGATAACATTATATCATCTACATGCAATACAATGTATGTTTTCTTTTTCAGGATGGAACTTCAAAGGCTACCTTGACTGAGCGACACTGGCTTTGCTTTGTGAGGATCGCGACATTACAACTCAGTACTGTCACTTATCACACAAACTGTCCAAGAAATTGCTCACACTTCCTCCTTGATTTCATCTTTAGACGAAAGAACATTTAACATGAAGTTTTGAAATTTCTGATGTCCAAACAATGAACAGAATAATTAACCGTACCTCAGGACGTTTGAAAAATTTTCCCAATGAATTACCGATGGACAATTTGGTCATTGAAAATTATCCTTGTTAACTTTCTTTATGGAAAAATGACTAGTTGGCTTTGTTTAAAAATTGTTTGCTTGGGATTTTTGGTCACTAGAAATTTCAGATTTTTTGCAGTCACAAATTTGTATGGATATATGCACAACCTTTGTCAGGTTTTGCTTCAATAAATGATTTTTTATGCGTGAATGTATTTGTTCCTTGTAAAGATCTTACTTACCTACATTGTGTTTTTATGTTATGTCTTTCAATGTGTTTTTGTTGCTCAAGTATAATTTGTCATCCTTTTACTTCAAAATCTTGTGAATGACAAATCGTCTTTTATGTAAAATTAATGAAGTAACAGATTTATATTTTTCACTTATTGCCTCTCGGCACGATTGACCATTGATTTTATTGACTTCTTGTTTGCTTTATTGAAAATAAATGCCTTTTTAGACTTATCTCTGGTGCTTTATTTTATTTGTTCAATCTATCTGTTTAATTTCTGAGTTCTAACGGTAGGCTATTATTGATTAAAATTCATAGGGTGTCCTAAAGATGTCCCAATTTCTTCTTGGTCCAAACCAATGATCAGTGGTTGTTTATCATCCGGTCACTTTTTCTACCAATTATGCTATATCTTGTTAATCACTTGAAAACAGCATAGTACAATCTATCCAGAATAATTTAATTTATTTGAGCAGGCTCATCCTTTTTTAATTTGGCAAAGGAAGTATAATTTAATCAATTCGGGTTAAACTAATTGATATGAGCTATGATAACACCTTTTTATCAGGTTAATCTCGCATAAAAGTATTTGTTTATATGAACTTAAATAAAATTTGCCATGTTTTCTCAAGTAATTCAGCATATTACAGCTTAATTAAAAAAAGTCATATTAACTTATTAACATTAAGTCACATTTAGTGACTTGATTGTGTTATTTCAGCCATTCTTGCTCAATTCAGATTCTCCTAATCGCATTTTGCTAGTCTGCCTTATTTCTATTATGTGGTTATAAATTATAACTTTTTCATTTTATAGAGTAAAATTGATTTAGTCAGTCAGCCTCAGCTGTGTTATGTCAGAGAAACTTAAAGCCATTGTTAATTTTGGTTTGATTATATTGTACTAGCATGACCGATTTGCAGAATATTGTCTTGTCCAATTGAAAATTTGTTGTATCAACTCAATTCACTTTATGTGAAACACTGAATTCAGCTTATTTAATGTAGGCCAGGCTAGTGTATCTCAGTTGAGTTCCAGCCCACTTTTTAATTTCTTTTATTCAGGTAAACTCAATTCACTTAAAATTATTGACACTTAAACTGTGAAAATGTTGGCAAACTGAGAGATACAACTTCAAATGAACAAGCTGAACTGACTCAATAAATATATTGCAGCACCGTTGCCCCAATTGAATTAAGTCAAGTCAGCTTGCTGGGGCTTAGAGTGTTGGCACTAAGACATGGGGTATGCTATTTTTGTCTTTGGGGAAGCCCACCATATGACATATTATTTGGTTTATGCGTATTAAATTAAATCCTGTGACCAACATTTAATAATAATCTAGTTCTTACTGCAATATCAAGAAGTATGAGTTTCTGTTATATGACAGTGAAACGTAGCAAATGCACTTCATTTGATTGGTGGAGGCACTGGATTACATAGCATAAATTTAATTTGAATAGCATGAAACGTATTTCAAGGCCAGTTGACGTGTCTGGTGGTCAGTTTAACAGTCTGTTCTTACCTGCTAATCTTATCAATTTATCAAAAGCATTTGCTCACTGAAGCAGAATGGGACGTTTTTCATACCTTCATACATTCAACCTAGAGATGCGGGCGACGTTTCATTGCTTAGCAGCCAATCAGTCAAGCTGAATAATACTACGTGGCTACTGAGAAAACCAGCCAGAGAAACTCATACATCTTGAAATTGCAGTAACACACAGGGCCGTGCAGAGCCTTCAGTAGGCCCAGGCCAAAATGAAAAAGTAGGCCCCCCCCCTTCTGCGGCTTCAGTTTAACAAATAATGACCATGTCAAAAATTTTTTATGGAGGCATAAAAACAAACTCAAGGCCATTACATGGGGTTGATTTACGGCTTTTCCTATCTTGCCCATGCTAATTTTTTTTGGGGGGGGACAGAGGGCGCATGGGATATGGCCCAAAACCCTTCAAGCATGCCATTGAACCAGGCATATTTCTATTTATGATATACTGTTATAATTTACTCACACAAGACTTGTTGAATTTTACTCACTCAAGGTTTAAATTTAAATTTCAAAGCCCTTATTAAAAGAAATCAACTTAGATTTTGAATTACCAGCATACCGATGGTGAAAGTGCAAAACCTCGTATGTCAAAAAAAGCCATTTTTCAGAAATTGGAAAAAACTATCACCGATCTTTTTTTATGGTAATGTTTATCAATATGTGAGTTAGGCTCAACTTGATTTATAGAAAGTGCCACCCTGTTTTAGCATAATTTTTTGTCAGAGGTCGTTGACCCCTAGCATTGATGTCTCATCAGATATGATTGAAAGTGTTGACTTACGAGGTTTTGCACTTTCACTTAGTAAGGTGCAAAACCTTGTAACTCAACCATTTATCACATCTTAAAGCAACTTGGAGCATTGAATGTACCTCTAATCTATAGGTAAACAGTAGAAAATACAATTTGACCATGATAAATAACAACAGCTAATTTTAATTAGTGGCTATAATGGCAAGAATGAGGAAAATGACACTTTTTTCCAAATTTTGTGCATGCTCTTTTTCAATAGCCTATATCACCACAACAAATATAGGGAGGTAAAAAAAATTTATAAAGGAAATTTCCTGTGAGCCATAAAAAACGTACCACAATCATAATTTTTCAAAAAAAGGTTGAAATATCCTAAATATGTGCTTCAAAGTTCTGATTTGAGTTACGAGGTTTTGCACTTTCACTTTTTGGAACAAATCGACATACAAGGTTCGGTGAAATCATTCTGTTACAGCTTCCAAAAATAGCAAAGAGGCAAGGTGAACAATTGACAACATATATTGGATATTGAATTAGTCATTCCACTCAAAATCTAAAAATAGCCAAATTTTGACATACAAGGTTTTGCACTTTCACCATCGAGTATTACATTAAATAAATACTACGAAATCAAGCTAGGTGACAACTGATGACAAGGTAAATTATCATTTTTGACCTTATCTTACAAACTTACCAAACTGCTAATAGATGCTTGATATAAAAAGTTTAAGATTACCGAATAGCTTACCTGGCGCAATTAAGATACATCAAAGTACAATTAACAGATTCAAAATTTAGACTATAATTTCAGACAAAATTAAGTCAGGCACTCCCTTGCAAAATAATCAGCGAATCTTAAAATTTAGGCCTACCTAAAGGTTTTATTGCTTCTTTCGTAAATATATTCAATCAGAGTTTAAAATTCCAATGATTTTGCAAGATAACTGTTGATTTTCAAAGTAGTAAGGAGATATTTTTACCCTATCATTGAACAAAAGTAAGACATTATTCATATCAGAACATTAAAACTACGTTCATATCATGCAACAGTTGCCACCTTGCTGGGATTGACAAAAATATGCAGGGCAACTTGGATTTGGGAACATGTTACCCAATTTCAAGTAAAGAATTTCATCATAGACATTCTTCAGGCTGACCAAAACAAACTAATAGTTCACATTGAAGAATCTTCTCAGCAGCAGAATTTCACTCTCCAGATTTTGTGAAAAACATCTCACAATTGATTGATATTGTCTCTTTGTACAACTAGTGTATGTGGAACCTAAACATTCTATGAACATATTTACCTCAATGACAAATACAGCATTAATCAATCCTTGTTTCTCATGTTGCATCTTACATGAGCAAGAACATTCATATCTTGGGCTAGACTAGTCTATGTGGCAAAGTGACAGCTGCTACAGGCCCTTTCACTCAGGGGGGCCCCTGCAAGATGCCAAAAGATAAAGAAATTGAGAAAAACATCTATGAAAAACTTCGGATTGTGTGGTACCCGCTTACTGGATCCTGAAGCAGGACCAGGACCAAAAATCAAACTTTAAGATGTGGGCCCCGAATTGCCCAATAGAGGAGGGTCTAGTATTGTACAGAGCCCTCTCACATTGGAAGCCAAACAGCTCACCCTGTCAACAATTTCACAAAATACCCGCCAATAGAAATCGAAAAGAAAAATAGACCATAAATGAGACATCTTAGATTTACTAAGAACAAGATGTTAAACCAATGTAGAAAAAATACGATCAGTTAAATGTTTTACCTCACACAGTACAATAATAATTATGTAAATTTAAAATTGTCGACAGCAGAGATGTAGGGCCCACCAAATTATTTTGCTGCAGAGCCCAAAATGGCAAAAGTCTGCACAAATCGAGTACAATCTCATTTTCGCAACGCGCGGTTAACCTTACTTTGGAAGTAGGCCCCCTGAAATTTGGGGGCCCCTGCCATTTGGCCCCCCTGGCCCCCCCTCTGCTCAGGCCTGGTAACACATTATATTCCCGCAATCTATACGATTCTAACCAACAAAACACTTTTCTATTGCACTGTTTCAAGAACATAATCACAAACAGCCTCAAGCATTCAACAAATGCTTTAATTAAGTCAGACTCCTTGGCTTGGTCAACAACACCAATCACCTTGTTGAAAGGCAAAGGGGATTCCAACACAGCTCCTATTGCTTGGATATGCCACCTAGTGGCACCTATAGATACAAAAATTCTGAACTACAAATGGAGACAGACCTATAAACAATCACACTTTAAAATCCTTCTGCCTCACATAGAATATATCCTAGTTACGAAACCTGAATCAATTACATGACACCCCTCCCCCATCAACAAATCTGCTACTGGAACCAATCAATAGTTAGTTCCACCAATCGATCGATCTCTAGCAGATCTGGCTGACGGACCACAGACAAGCCATCAGTTCATTTCACAGTTGATGCAGCAAGAAGAAAGCAGGGCTAAAATTAACAGATGGATTAACTGATGGATACATGGGACATTCATTGGAGAATAGCAAGTTGGATAATAAAAACACATGCAGCAGGAGCAGTCCTCAAGCCAAGTCATTGCCATTAAAGTGGATTGGAGTTGAAAGAGACTATATGTAAGATATATGTTCAACCCTTCAAAAGGAAAAACTAGATTCAAAGGTGAGTGTGTTCATATTAGAATTGGTTTTCTTTGAAACTGCCATGTGTTAAATTGTCCTTTTGGAAGATGAAAATTACAATTGTTCTTATTTCCCGACCGTTTACAGTCATTTTTAAAATTCTTTTACATTCTGTCACTTTATATAGAAAGAGAAGTGTATTGTTTCACTGTGAAAATTGAACTTCGTGTGTTCATATTGATGATTTGTCATGATCGTACCCAATACTTTCAATGTTAATTTAATTTAAGGAGATGTATCCCGCTTGTTGGTGACAGCCAAACGAAAGGATTAAGCATCTGATTTTCACTCTAAAATTCGTTATGACAAGTCAAATGGCCTTCTCTTGATCATGACTAATCGAACAACCTCTACGTTTCCCATGTTGAAAGTAGAGAAGATGACACTTCATCAGCTATCATGAGTCACAAAGTGCATTTTTCAAACTGAACTGGTCCTCATTTTTCCAATATCAAAGTGACACACTGTAACTTGCCTTGCTATTTTCCTTTAAGTATCCCACATACTGCTTGCCCTGCTCGTGTCTCTGTATATTTAACGAATGTACTTCTAAAAGCAGCATACATATACATTATCAAAACTGTACACTATATTGAACTCCGAAAAAAAAACACCATTATGCAATTAAATTCGAATTTTTGACTGGCATAAGGCCTCTGTGATCGATATCACAACATGCAGGAAACATATATGGTTTTTTACTTGATTGCATGTAGATTTCAGATTTGGAGTGGCACTAAAGGATATATCATATTTCATTTAAAAAAAAGCAGAAAAGTTTCAGAAGAAGTATAATAACAACCAGGACAGAGAGGGTGCAGTTATATTTCAGTCAATATCATATTTTGCACGTGTTCACATTGCCAATGCTGTGTTGCATTAAGAATATCAATAACAATCCCAAATGCATATTGGAATCAATTTAACCTAGGTTGTAACGATGCTGATGGAAATGTCATGTCAATAAACTTGGGTCTTTATGAAAGTGACTGGCAATACTTCCGTTCGCAGTGATATCTGTGGTCTCTGCTTTTGTATAGCACCATAAAATATGGTCATCTTGTATCTATGTACCTTACTTGTAGTTGTATGCCCTTTAAGCAGCTCTTATGGGAAATGTCAAATATTAAAGCTGAATATCAATTTGATCAACTCAGTTTTGTTTGTGGAATTTGAATCTGCGAAAAAAGGAGACGATATTCTTCGGTGCAACCCAAATAATCTATATATATATATATATATATATATATATGATTGTTTTCATCACTAACAAAATTAATACTAAATAAATTGATATGTACATAGTATCATGCATATGAGCGCTGTCTATCGATAATGAGTTCTACATCTAGTCCCTATCAAATGGCATCACTTATATATTATAAAAGCATGAATTATTCACATAATCATTGGCTCCATATCACAAAATGTTGAAATCGAATACCAACAGTAACTCACTGTTATCTAAACCAGCGATTGATTGGGAAAAGCAATCAACATATCCTTACAGACTGTCACTTTGATACCGAAAAAGAGTGTACTGTTGCACTGTGAAAATGGCATTTTGTGTGTCAAACTGTGTTATCATAGGCCTACTGATGATTTGTCATGATCTACCTCAATTCTTTCAATGTTAATTTGATTTAAGGAGACTAATCCCTCTTGTTAATGACAGCCAAACGAAAGGATTATATATCTGATTTTCAATCCAAAATCAGTTAGGACAAATCAAATGGCCTTCTCTTGATCATGACTAATCATACTGCCTCTATGTTTCCCATGTTGAAAGTAGAGAAGATGACACTTCATCAGCTATCATGAGTCACGAAGTGCATTTTTCACAGTGATCTGGTCCTCAGTGTTTCTTTATCAAAGTGAAAGCCAGTAATAATACCCCCAACAAGTCAGAACCCAATTCAAAACTCGTCCACCAAGGTCCAAGCAGCTAAACAACAACATCATATATCACAAGCCGCTGTCACCAAAAACCCATTGGAATCATTCAAACCTAACCTTTTATTATTCCAGTAGTCTGCTATTAAATCCATTAACTTTATTTATGGTCACTTTCACTTCTGTTGCTTCAGAATTTTTCCATTCTGGTTTGAAAGTAATCTGTGTTGCTGATCAGTAGTCCTGAATAAACATCGATTGGGAGTTCAATGAGATTGAGCCTCATAACTACACAGCAAAACCTAAATAATCAATTGTTGATTGAATGAGAGCTCTTGCCTAACTAATCTATCTGATATTTAATATGCATCTTAATATTAAGGTGATGCTGAAGTTCCTTTGTCAATCTGATTGTTCAGTTGTCTGGAAAAAGTAATAAAGACAATTGCCCCCAAGCAATTCTAGATACTGATAACAATCCTAATCAATAATTATTGTTTTATTCTGAAGAATGATGATTAGGCCTAGATATGAATATTACATGGAAAGTGTGGACTAAATGCAAGGCTCTTTTTTGGGAGGGAAATTCTCCCACAATCATTAGGCTCATATTTTGAAAATCTGTGCAAGAAGTATCTGTCCAAGAAAGGAAGAAATTACAACCAGTATCAGTATAGTCACATTATGATGCTTCTACGTATTCGGTATGAGTTGGGCAACAATTTTGGTTGGTGAAGCAAAATTGAGAATCGCACAAGATAAAGACCAGCGATTGACAGCACAATAATTTTTAGAGAAACCAAGATTTACAAAGATAGAGCAAAGCTAGTCATCTCAGGTAAACCGTATCTCTTGACAGAATGTGATTTAATCAGATACATGTACCCCTGTTCTATGTACCAAACTAGGTTTTCCACCAGCTCATCACACCATGCATTGTTCTGAATCTATATTTTCTTTTTTAATTCCAGGAACCTCAAAGGAATACAAGCCCCTAACACGATAGCAACACCCCTGAGCTTGTTATTACATTCCCCTGGACTGGAGCCACATGACTAAAGATTGGATCAATGCCAAGATAGTCAATGGGTATCAGGGAGATTCCATTCTGATGCTGTGGAACTACATTCAATGATTGTGACGTCACTTAATTGCAAACATCTCATTAAAGGGGGATGGGCTCCTAGGTTACAAATTGCCTGGCATTGGCTAACCTTCAGTTATGAGAATCAAACATGGTTGCCTTTGGGTGGGCTCACAGAGAACATACCATGACTCAGCTACAAATTACTTGGTCTGTCAATCCTGAGTTGTAGGGATCTAACAAGTTAACAAGCAGCATCATTTTAAAAGACTTGAAATATGTGGATTTATCGTTAATAGCATGACCGAGGGCAGAATGTTGAACACATATCCGCAGAAATTTCGAGTCGTTTGACCTATCTTAACAAGGACAGATTATTACTATTCTGAATTGTGAGCTGCACAATATTCCCATCTCAAACGGCTGATGAAACAAAAATTAAAAACTTACATAATGACGATACCATTGAGATTATACTCACTATCTTCAAAATGTTTGGTAATTTGAACTGAAAATGACAGAAAAGACTGCGGCCGTGCCAAATGGGTCGAAAAGAACTCTCGTGAAAAAGAAGAGCAAAATAATTCTCGCAGACAAACAGCTGACCTCAAGTTCGGATGACATCAGTTCCGCAGCCAAGAATTCTGAGGGCAGTCCCGCACACAAAATCACAGAAGCGGAAATATACAATGCGAAAATGTGCTTGCAACAAGGGGAGCTGGAGAATGAGAGGCTGCTTATCCATTACAGGTAATAACACTCTGAGACATTTCTTCTTCTTAAAGAAAAAAATCCACAATTAAAGAGAACGTCAAGATGAAGTTCAGCTTTCTGGCGAAGGGCTATTGAATTTTTCAAACTACAATTTTTGACAATATGAAAACTTCATATATGTTGAAATATCACATTTATAACACAAATATTCCCTGCGCATGTTCTTTATATTAATATTTATCTAAAATACCCGAAGTCACCTTTTTTAAAACCTACATAGGCCAATTTTTCATTTCAAACGGTCTGTTGTTGTGTATAGTAAGAATTAGTGGAGTCGTAGTCCTTGCATTTCACCTTTTACCATGGGTCAATCACCTCTCCCTCTGCCCCCGCTGTACTTGATTCTTGAGTGGATGAATTCATGAATTTTTCAAATGCGGCTAGTCTAACTCATGCTCAACCGAACAATAACAACAAGGGCTGAACAACAATCGGCAAGGATGCTTATTGGCATAAGGTGTATGGTTTGGTTTTAGACAATAGATATATACCATTAGGTTGTTAGGAATCATAGGATGGAAGGAAAAGGAAGGGTTAGGAAGAAAGAGGTGGATGGATTAATGTAGCCTTCAGATGATTTAGATAGATGGAAACATCGATGAGACATATATCTTATACAGATTGATACATGTGGGAGTTACAGTCATCAAACACATGCAAAGACAGGGCATTTATAAATGGGAAACCTTATGACTGCACTTTAAAATTTATTTTCCAAGTTACATTAAGATATACATTGTAGAGTTTCGTTTCGTTTCAATTTCAGAAAAGTACAAAATGCACGGATAGACCAAGATTTGGTGAACCTAACCGCAACGTATTTGAATCGAGTTTACACAGACAGACTGACAGAGGTAGAGAGGTTGGCGCTGGAGTCATGGCTTAGTGGAAGGTTGGAGGAAGAAAGGAAAAGGTAAAAAGGATGTTATGGCTTACATCTGTAATATCCTCAGAAAGTGAATACTATGACAACTTTTGCTCAGGCACATGTGAGTCTGAAATTCCTGCTGGGATATCAGATGAGCCTATCTGCATGCAATTAAAATAAGTTACTGGGACTTTTGTAACAGGCAAACTTTTGAATTACAATTTCATATCCTTCCTTACAAAAAAATACATTCCATATCACTAGCGTCCAAAGTGAAAACCTAGTAAGTCACATTTTGGAGTTTCTGAAATTCCAGGTTTTGCAGTAAGAGATGGATTTACTGGGATTTGCCAGTGTCATTCTGGGGTAACGGGCCACTTCATGAAAATCTAAACTGAATAAATATATAGAAACATGTCTCAGAAGTCCTATATTGCCCTTACTGCAGATTCACTTAGTATATGAGTTTCTTGGACCAGTTTTCTCACTATCTACGTAGCTTTTTCAGCTTGTCTGATTGGTCTTTTGGCAAATCAAACGTCCTCCAAATCCTTAAGTTTAACGTAGATAGCAGTGAAAAACGTAGTATTCTGCTTCAGTGAGCAGCTGATCTTGGAAAGTAAACCAGATTTGCAAGAAAACACTGACAATCCCTGTCCCTCCAGACACATCACTGGCTTCGAAAAACGTTTTTATTATATTCAAATTAGATTTATGCTACGTAATTCAGTCCCTCAACCAATCACATGAACTGTATTTGCTACGTTTCACTGTCCTTCAGCAGAAACTCATACTTCTTGAAATTGCAGTAACTCAATTTGGCCAAAAATTTTACTTACTAGGTTTTCCCTTTGGATGATTCATTATGATCAAGAGTGTTATTTCATGAATCAAAGGCCTTATTACATAATGTCCAGTCTCTTTAGTATTGGTCCAAGAGATTAAGCAGTGGTATTTCTGTCACCATAAATATTCACAAATATAAATATTTTTTCGTAATTTCAGCTGGAAGAAGCAATTATCTTCCTATGTCAAGGAGGTGGACAAAGAAAGAAAGATGGCGCAAGATTCTCACGACAAAGCAGAATTTTTACGATCTAAACTGGAGTATTTCTTAGAGCATTACGGATTAACACCAGGGGAGTCTTACATGGCCTCTGAATTAGACACAAAAACTGCCAACACTACTTTGATTGATAACTATTTGGAAGTGTTAGGGCAGGCTTTACAAGCTTATCAAGTCGAAAGGGCAAATATCGTGCAGATGCTTATCAAAGATGATGCGTTAGACGAGTCGGAGACGACGATGCAACTGACGGAATTCCTGAAAAAGAGATTAAAGTATATAGAAGATGCTGTGAGGATTAGAGACATGAAGATAAAAGAGTTAGAAGATAGCATAGCAACAAATTTAAATAAATATACAGATGACATTAACAAGCTGCAGAAAGAGTGGAAAGACAAGGAAAGAGTACATACAGTGACGATTAAATCGCTCACGAAACGACTTCAGGATTTGACATCAATTGAAGGCTTATTGACAGTGAGTTCAACGAGGTCTCATTCAGGAGGCTGTGAAAGAAGCACACAGACAGAAGGTCACGGCAAGAACCAACAAGATGGTATCTCTCTACGGAAGCTTTTTCAAGCGCCAGAGAACATTTCAGGAAATAGTAATCATGCCAAGCCGAAGTTGCTGATTGATGGTACGACCGTTAGTATCTCACCTGCTTATCAGTTGCCTGACGGAATGGATTCAGCTGAAAGCCATGAACAACATGAAGATGTGAGAACAACTGAATCAAATGCTCAGGTAGAATCTCCTAGATCTCCACTATACAAAGCTCACTCTGATGGATACTTGTACAAAAGCAATCTGTTAGCGGTCGCTGAAAAGATACGCGATGATGGTACACATTACAAAGATGGTTATCTGAGTGGTACTCGTAAGGAAGTGATCGCGAGTAGACAGAACTCTGTGTCCAACACGACTGACATGATTTTAAAAAGGGTGCACAACCGAAAGAATTCCACAGACACTCAAGCTCGCCTCAGCCCCAACAAAAGCAGATGCCTCCGCTGTCACAACTTGTACAATTTCCGCGATAACCACCGGATGGCGTGCAGGTTCCACCCCAAAGCAAAACGAAAGATGGAGAAGTATGACAAGAAAGGGAGACTCCTCTTAGTCACTTATATCTGGGAGTGCTGTATGCAACACATTGAAGCCATTGGCTGTGTTACTGGAGAGCATGTGTGATGAAACTACTTTACAGGAGGTGGCACCCTAGTGGCGCCAGCTCCACCTTGCTAAAGTTCTCGTAACTGTGCGCTTATCTTTTTAATATACAAATATATTTAATATCAATGTACTAATGATGCGCAGATATTGAAAATAGCCGGAAACTGGATGATCTGGTGACACTTACTGCTCGATACCATATAGGAACCTGGTGGTGATCCAGATAACGGACATACGAAAAAGATAATTTTGCAGCTTTCGCAATTGATTGGTTTTTTCTGAAAGCAGAGAGTTACATTGTCTGGCAAGAGGACTATTCCTCATAAGGAATTTCACTTTATGTTTTGAGTCTGAATTAAAATTTTGAAGATGGTTTTATTGGTATGTTGTTGACTCTTTATTATTAATTATCAACATTTTTTAGATTTTCACAAATGTTTTACCTTCCCGGAAATCAGACTCTTGTGTCCTAATTTTGCAGAATAGCTAAAGGATATCTTGCAAATTCCAATATTCAGCTGGATATTGGAACTGTGTTGGATATCCACGCATCCCTTGTATGTACATTGTACAACAGACTTCCATACAATGTAGTTGTTGCCCGATAACGAATCAATCTGAATTCGTAACATGAATTAAACGCTAACATGTTATTATTTTCAAGTCATGTTTGATTTTATATCTGGCATTTCTTCATTTCTTCGACCATATTACAAAGAGGATTGATTAGGATCGCCTATTTGCTTGGTTGTTTCACACAAAAGTTTTTACTTCCTGTACAAAAAGATTATGTTCAGACAACAACTGGCATTCAGCAGACCTTGTCTTTCGGTGCAATTCAATAAAAAGCAATACACCAGGAAGTGCATTCTGGAATGTCACAACAAAATCAATAATATTAAACTTTCAGCGACAAGAAAATGCATATCATAGTAGAAAAAGTCTTTAATAATATAACCATGCAAACCTTGGTGAGAGTAAGTCTGCGGATCAGACATCAATGGATGTAGCTTTTCCAAACTTTTGCTCTTTTTTTTTTTTGGCTTATTGCAGTGCGACTCTAGTCTGGGCCCTCATATAAATGTTCAGGCCACGTCGTCAACTTATCTTGGAAAGTTGGTAATTGTTTTTCTGCATCCGTGTTTAACTCAGATTTCAGTGTTACTTTTGGTTTTGTCAAATTTCATAAAAACATAGTTATTGTCTTGATTACATTTTGTTTCCAATGCAGCGTGCCGTAGATACCTTTTCCATGCCACTTTAACCTCAAAGTTTCTTTGGCACCACCGAATTCAATGACCATTCACTTTGCGGCTCATTGTAATAGCAATATCTTCTCCGAAATCAGTAAACCAAAGACATGAAAACTGATAACATTTTTGAGGCGATGCATCAGCCCCTCGCTGATATAGTCTTAGTGATTCTATATAAAGCCACTCGCCTCTGTATAGCTGGGTACAGGCCTCCCGATAGGAGGCCAGAGGCCAAATCTGAAAAATCAGGCTGTGAAACTTCGTCATCAGAACTGGTGGCCAGCGTCGTAGTAAAATGCGGACGGGGCCAAATTTGCGGAACGGCGGGCCGCGGAATTTCGTAATAAAACGCGGATGGGCAGGTGCGGAACGGGACACTTTTTGCGGGATCGGCGTAAAAAACATGCAGAAGTGGTCCAATTTGCTGAACAAGCTGAATTTGCTTTAAAAATCGCCTCTATTTTTTTAAATTTTAAATGTTCTTCTTTAATGCCAAGTTGAATTCCTCTCCTTCTCTTTCTTTTGACACTGACTTAGCTTGGAGATATTTGCAGATTAGCGGTCCAAACAGTATCGAAATGAACATTCAACTTGCTCTTGTGATGTCACTGGCTTAAGAATATTTTAATGATTTTGTTTGTGCCAGTTATCGTCGGAGATTAGGAGACCAACAAGTAACTGTCAATGACGTGGCAAAGCCAATTTACAAATTAAAGAAAAGAAGAAAATAAATTTTTCCAATGGACCGCAAATTTGCAAAGATGTCTAAAGTTCCATGAACAGGGGTGTCGGAAGGAATTGCGGGCGGCATGGGCGGTCAGATGAAAAAGGGCAAATCGTAATTGATCCAATTTGACGTGACAAAATTTAAATAAAGAGTCAATAATAATTTTGATTATATATACTTATTAATTTGGGCCTAAAATTGATAAAATAAGGCCTTATATAATATATTTTTTCTTTAAGATCAAAAGGGCACACTTGCCCCCCTTGGGCAAGGGCAGGAGGGGCAATTGCCCCCCCTGCCCCGCTTGTTCCGGCACCCCTGTCCATGAAAATTTTCCCCATTATAGAAAACTATGCTTAAAATCAACTTCTCAGAATCATTTTTGTTGAGCCTTTGCCAAATATTTACACTCATACAATTTTTAGCAATAGGCCTACATTTTTATTCCAGAAAGACCTGATGCAATGATGCTCTTGAAAATCACACTTCAGTTGGCTGCAATTTTAGGTGGTGGCTTAGCACAGGGTAAGTGTGCGCCTTTCTGCAGTGTTCATTGTCAATACACTGTATCAACACTCACTATGGTGTCATATCTCAGAGATTTCTGCAGTTAGTGCAATGACTACAAATATTTGTAATCAATATTGTCACTATTTGTGTTTAGGCCTACTGTTATTTCATCAAGAATGTTGATTCTCGATCCTAGAATCTTTCTCACAGTTCTGCCCGAAAGTTTACATACACCGATGCAAAATGACCAATTTCTCTCTTTCTAGGTAATTTGAACAACAATAGGCAAATCATACTTGAAATAAAATGCACTGCATGCAGCTGAACACTTCTCAACCATCGAAAGTTCAATAGCAATGAGATTCTGTGATATTATCAGTTCATTGAATCTTATGACATCTTCAAAAGTTTACATACCCTCCTGTAATATCACATATTTTCCCCCTTGGGATCAAGAACAGCTTAGGCCTACAGGATTTTACTACATCATTTCAAATGTCCTCCGACTACACCAGCAGTGATTTTTATCCATTCTGCATCACAGAATTTCTGTAACTGTACCTTCAATGTTGGTCTCTGCTGGAGAACGGTCTGTCTCAGATCAACCCATAATTTATCAATAACATTCCAGCTGGATGGTGTTGAACCACTCGAGGACCTTTTCCAAACTGTCCTGAAAATATTTTTGGACAGGATTAGGGGAAGGTTTTGGATTGTTGTCCTGTTGTAGCAACTTGTTTCATGCTGTTCCTAACTTTCACACTGAATCATGTCGGTTCTCTTCTGAAATTTTCTGGAAATCAGTTGTTCAGAAGTGTTCAGCTGCATGCATTGTTAAAATTTCACTGGAAATAGGAAAATTGGTCATTTTGGATCGGGGTGTGTAAACTTCTCGGCAGAACTGAGTAAGTGTATTGTTCGCTGAATTGTTTCTGTCTATCTGCTGTTTGTCTTTATCAGTGGCTCTATTTCTACCCCCCCCCCTTCACTTTTAGCAACCTGCTTAGCAACCGCATAGCGATGCATTTCAATGACTTCTATTGCAGTTCATGGTCAAGGGTTCATCAGCACGACCAAGCTCAGGCAGCACCTTGAAACACTTTTCAATGCTCCCAGATCCGCAGCGCAGCCCCAGGAGAAGGATCGAGTAAGAGAAGGGACGGAGTTGGAATTGCTGACGGTTGTCAAGTCATTGCCACCAATCACAGCAGAAAGCGTCATCATGTTCACAAAACAAAATTTCACTGTTGTAGGTATTTTTTAAAATCATATTTTGATAGAGCATTCTCCTATGGCCATCATGCACCAACATGTTGCAAGATGTCTGCATTACTGATCTGCCATATTGCTGAAACTTATTGTTGATGCTTACAAAACGACTGCAGTATTATTCCAACGCGATAAAAAAAACACCCATCGATTTAGAAAGAAAGAAAGAAATATTTATTTAAAGTCGGGTTGAAAAAACAAAAGGGTAAGTTCACAAGATACTTGTATAATTAATGATGTACCAAAATTATTCCAAAAATGGTATCATTGAGGTAGGTCATTGAATTTTGTTTGAATTGGGACAACAATTTGTGACACATCGTCTGACTTTTACCTCCTCCTTTACGCGACAAAGAGTAAGTACGATCGACGACTGTTTTGCCACAACAGTTGATTTCGACATATGTGTACATCAGGTGGCCCTTAAATAGCATTTGACATGTGCTCCACCTAGTGGTAAACTCGCCATAGTTTTTACGAAATTGCGAACAACTGGCTGTCGCGATTGAAGCCCTTGTCATGCAAGTTTTGTTAATTTCGAATTCAACTGTCATGGCGAAATCAACAGTTGTCGATGGTTGTCAAAAATGGCTTACTTAGTGTCCGACCGCATTATGAATTGGAGATTTTTGAGGGAAACGATTTTTCTATGTGATGAACTGTAGACCTCATGACAGGATACACCCTCACTGGCCCTACCTATGGGGTAACTTGGGGGAATTGGGGGGGGGAAGGAGGAGGGGAAAGTGGGGGAAGTGGGGTGCAAGATGGGGGTAAGTTGGGGTTACCGGGGGCTAGCAGGAGGCAACTTGGGGGAAGTGGGGGGTAGTCGGGGGTAAGCAGGGGCAAGTGGTGGTAAGCGGGGCAAGTGGGGTGTTAGCGGGGGCAAGTGGGGGATAAGCGGGGGCAAGTGGAGGGTAAGCGGGGGCAAGTGGGGATTAGAGGGGGGAAGCAGGGGGCAAAATGGGGGTAAATTGGGGGGGTAGCCAATACTACGGGAATAACAAAAGGGAACGGGGGGTGTATCCTTGATGAGGCCTAGCTGTGACCAAGTGCTTGCAACATCAAAAC
Organism: Platynereis dumerilii; assembly: GCA_026936325.1. Lineage (NCBI taxonomy): Eukaryota > Metazoa > Annelida > Polychaeta > Phyllodocida > Nereididae > Platynereis > Platynereis dumerilii. The sequence goes on from JAPTHN010000020.1 coordinate 12,695,725, forward strand.
AACGGTAGCAGCTCCATGCCCACGCTATTTCTCTTAATTCTCTTTGTGTTATGTTTTCTCCAATATTGTCCATATACCCTATTTTGCAGGAGGGTTCACCCGGACAGAACTTGGTCCTGAGTATCAAAGGAGAGAGATACAACACCCCTTGGGATAAACCCATCCTGATAGGCACTCACTATGACACTGTTAGCGACAGTCCAGGTACATTTGGTTCTAAAGATAATCAACAATATTTCTTGCATTCGTCTCACACCAAGAAAAGACATTTTCTGCTTTTGTATAGACATTAGTGCTGAGCAAGGCCCAATACAAGTACATGTATATATTACAGTCAGTCAATATGATATGCGGAAATAATGGGCGGTTGAACCGTGAAAATTGCACTCAGTGAGTCATCATTCCAATTTTTCGTCATGATCTAAACGATGAGTTTCACCAAGAAAAACCAAAGTATTGTGATACTGATTCTCCGACTAAAATCTTTTACAAATATGCTGATTACAACTTGTAAAACAGCTATATGATTCTTTTTCTAAAAGTTTGACCACGATTCATGACACTTCGTTAACTATCATGAATCACAATGTGCATATATGATAGAGAAATAATCTTATCTTTCTCCGTAACAAATTGACCAACTGTAAAGAAAATATTTGATAAGAATGGCATGCTGCAAGATCTCTTTGCCACCATTAAACATTGTATCACTATGGTGGCTGTGTCTATCACCATTACATTTTAAGTATCTCAGATATTGTAACCTGTGTTATAATTTCATGAAACATCAATTTCTAAAGGGTGATATTATTTTTCAAAGAATGTTAATGAGATGTCATTAATCGCCTGCAGTATCTACATTGTACTTCATTTCAGGAACTGATGACAACGGTTCAGGCATGGCAGCTGTCATTGAAATTGCAAGAGCACTTCTCCAGGCGACCACCAATTGCGTTTTCTTGAACACTATTTTTTTGGTTGCCTTTGACTTCGAAGAAGCGGCAAGTGAACTCTTTATACTTCTTTCTCATTTATAATGAAGTAAATTGATAATATAAATGTATATGTTTGTTGCTTCTTTCTTTACCCTTATGAAGAAATCTATATAATTAGAATGATTGCATCTGAAGTTTATCACAATTTCTACTCAATGCAGAACTCTTCCCTTTTCAAGCCCATTGCATTTCTCGAAATCTCAAAATTAATGATAATTAGTTTTACACAATACACCATAGGGCAGCACCTGTCAGGTCTCTCCCAGTTGCTCCCTGCTGGGGAATGGGCTTATTACTAGTATTATCATTCTTGAGATGGATCTGGTAGTTGAATGAAAGCTACTAGCTCGTCAATTTCAGGACTATCTATCAATAGGTTTCAGTCATATTTTATTTGATGTAGCCGCAGAACTAAGTAAATGCTATAAAAACATAACAAATCAATTCTTTTTATGCTGTCAAGAACCTGTGTTTTTTTTCTGTATTTTTTAATATTTTTGTTTAGCTTTATTTTTATAAATATTGTTATATAGGGATTATTTGGAAGTGAGAAATATGTTGAACACCTGGTAAACACCTATCTGAAGCCGAATGGAGTGAATAACTTCCAGGGAGCTTACATCATGGACACTGTGATGAATTTTGATCAGACTCCCAATTCACAAAGCGTTCCCCTTGGTTTTGAAGTGGTGAATATAAAATATTGAATAATTTGTATATATATTACAACATCTACATGATAAGGTTTCAGGCAGTAACGGGAAAACGTTGTTTTTCTTGCATTAATTCAGCCTCATGAATAGATGTTTAGTTTTAAAAGAGCTCAACATAATCAGTTACATGTGCTATAAGTGTAGATACCTGTGTATTATCACATTGAAACAAATTGCATTTAAATTTATTATTATTATTTTTTTTAAATATGAAAACAGCTTTTCCCAGAGGAACACAAGTTGCTGAAGGAGAACAGTTTCCGTGGCGATCTCATGGCAGCTATTGGTCGTCAAGACGACTCCCCCATGATGGATCTGGTGAACAAGGAGTGGTATGCCATTGTGGGTGGAGATTTCGCCTCCACTGAGAAATATCGGATGATGAAATTGGCATTACCTCTGACTGGAAGTGCCCAACAATTCACACAAGTCCAAAATGACAACTTTCGGGATTTCTTTCGAAGTGACCACTACTCCTTCTGGAGCACAACAACCTCTGATGCAACAGGATTGAAGGCCGTTTTCTTAACCGACACAGGTTTGTATCATAATATTCTATACTTAACAATATAGCCAGTGAGGTTCAGGTAATAAAAACAATGCTATTCACACCACGTGGGTTGTGAACCACATGAAACAAGTAAACAAATGACCGTGAATACCATCACACTGTTTTGTGGTGAAAGAGAGGCTCTGATTGGTCCCTGCGGTTGCTAGGGATAATATGATAATGCCAAAGCATAGCGAGACCGTAAGGACAAATATTATAGCAAATTTCAAATAGGGCTCCGTAAACTTTATCAAGGAGAGAATTTGTGTAATTCAAAAATAATTTTCTCCACACTCACATGTCTCTTATTCTTGTGTAAAAAATATAAATTTCTAATGGTGAATGCTGGATGCTTTCAGTTTTTTCCTGCTGTCTTGAAGAGCTCCTCATACTGGGAGCTCGGCAAGTTCTACCGGGTGTCAATGATTCCAACGCCTTGAGCCTCGGCTCTGTAGGACAATTATTTCTATGTGAAAAGTGTGATCGAAGCACATGAAGTCAATTTCCGAAGTCTTGTTGACCAGTGATTTTTCCAGCTGTCCTTTCAATAATATTTTAGTATTCAACAGGTTTTCTAATGGTAAAAGCTAGATGCTTTCAGTTTTTATAGAAATTTCAAAGCCATACATACCTCCAAACCCATTCCCTAAAGACTTTGTTATTTCACCCAAGAAAAGATGGCAATCACCCAGACAGGTCTGTCACAGTGTTTCCAGGTCGTCTATCTGGCTATTAGCTCATCAAGCTGAGCGCTTGGGACTTTGTGACGTTTGGTTTATTTAAAGCATCATGCAAGTTGTGACGTCATCTCTTGCAAGGCTTGTTGTGACGTCATCACCATTGTGTCTCATTTAGTGATGACGTCATAATCACGGTGCCACTTTTTGACAGCTTACCCCATCCTCAAGATTTACCTAGTATATCCCTGTGTGAGTACAGCTCCTACCATTTGAAGACCTACAGGTCACGGCGGCTTCGCCGCCGAGACCTTGCGGTCTCCATTATTGGGAAATTTAAAAATAACTTAATTTTTTATACTTTTGAGGTTTAGTTGTAGGGCTATTGTGGGATATAAATAAATAAAACTTAATGAATTGTGGTTCAGAGCAATCAACGTCACTCATGTCAGAACTGCTGCAGAATAAACACTTGTCCTTCGGACTCGTGTTGTATTCTTCCTCGACTTGACATTCGTAAGGTTCAATGCTGTGAACCACACTCTCATTAAGTTGTATCATAACACTCAAATAGTGTCAACCAATCAGGAGGAGCAAATTTATTGATAAGATGGCAGTAAGAGCAGGAGTCTTCAACGTGTTTCACATTCACACAGACAGCAGTTGACCGAGGAGCAACCAATATAATTTATGGTTTATTACAGGCCTATTATTTGAATGTTTGATTTTAAGTAACATATTTCCTTCATGCTTGATGGTCTTTAAATTGGCATACACTTTAAGCTGACTGTCCCAACTGTTTATGATTATGTACAAAATTTCATTATTATTATTTTTTCAAATCTGTGATGTACTACTTTTTATCCGATACCTATGAAGTTATCCTGTCTTTTCAGATATCAGCAAATTTCTCCAACCTTCGCAGGACCAGGGAACGATATCAAATTTGCAGGGAAGGGTATCAGGTTCAGCTAATTAGAAAGATGCATTGTGATATCCTTCCCAGTCTTTGCCCGATCAAATGCTGCATTATGATATCCTTTCCTTCTTGACAGACATTAACAAAATCAGTCATGCATGTCCAAGAGTAACCAGTTGTCTAAACATGTTGCTTGCATGGTGTTACATAATATGAGCACAATAATTAAAAAGACTTTGAAAACTGAAAGGAAGAAGAAATGGTGTAGGATAAAAGGTTAAAACATGGCTAAATCTGTATCCTTCCCTGCATCTTCACAATAATACTGACAAAGAGGAAATCCTACCTATAACAATTATTTAATTCTCCCCTTCTTTATTCAAGCTGACTTCAGGGGTTCAATGCAGGAATGCTACCATGAGGCCTGCGACAATGTGACGACTATAACTGACGACAAGTTGGAGTTCCTTAGCGTCACCGCAGAAGCCATTTTGAGGGCCACAACTATCCTGTCCACAGAAAACAGCAATGCTCAGTGTTTAGGTAAGCACAAGTGTGCTAATCATTCTGTGTAATCATTCATGTCACCAAAAAATAAAAAATAAATCATTTTTGAACCGTCCGAGCTGTCAAAATTTAAGGATAAACTGCATGTGTTGAGTGAATGATTATGTACGCAGGTGATTCAGTGTGTTCTGTATTAGCTAACACTGTTGCCTGTAATTTTGTTACTGAACACTAAAGATATATCGCAAAATATTACCGTTGCACTCATCAAAACCAAAAATGGCATGTGGTTGAAGGTGGTGACAGGACAGCGAGCAAACTGGACACACTTTATATGACTAAAGTCCTTTTAAATATAGTTACAATCTACATTTGACAAGGCCAGTACAGTAGATTCAGATTCAGATCTTATTTTGTGGCTCATGGAATATTTCAATTGATTATTTATAATTTCTACAAATACAGACAACATGCTACAGAAATACGGAAATACACAATTTTGTTGTGTTTGAGATTTGTCTTTTTTCCTTCCAGGGAACATGATCAGTCGTTCAAAGGGAATTGCACTCGTGCCGACTGGGCTCATATTTACATCAATATTCGTTATTCTCATCTAGAGATATACATGCTTGCCTTCGTATTCAAGATCTAAGTATAAGACCTGTAGACAAAATCCATGTTTACATTAAGCATCTTATTCAAGACCTCAGTGACCAATAGATGACATCCATGTCGCATTTTATTACAGCGAAACACTTTGATATAGAATTAGAGTGGACTGTGACACTGTGAAAATGGCACTTCGTGTGTCATCTTGCTGATGATTTGTCATGATCAAACCTAATACTTTCAATGTTAATTTGATTAAAGGAGACTTATCCCACTTGTTGGTGACAGCCAAACGAAAGGATTATGCATCTGATTTTCACTCTAAAATCCGTTATGACAAGTCAAACGGCTTTCTCGTGATCATAACTGATCAAACAGCCTCTATGTTTCCCATGTTGAAAGTAGAGAAGATGACACTTCATCGGCTATTATAAGTCACGAAGTGCCATTTTCACAGTGCCACCGTCCACTCTAATTCTGTATCAAAGTATTTCGCTGTAAAGATCTCAGTAACCTGTAGACAAAATCCATGCTTGCATTAAGCATCTTATTAAAGATCTCAGTGACCTGCAGACAACATCTGTGCTTGCATTGAACATCTCGTAGAAAATAGACTTATTTTGATAACAATAACAATATACTTTCATTGTCCAATACGGAAACTCTCGTTGACAAGTAGGCTCAAGAATTAGAATAAAACAAATAGGCCTACATGTACACATGCACAATAGTAAGTAATAAAATATTGTTAGAATTTTTACATTAGTTAAACTTCTGTACATGCTTTCGATGACCTAAAATTGTAATATCTGATACTTGATGGTACAAAGCTATTCCCATATCGGCTTGTTCTTTGTTTTGGTACTGACAGTCTTTTGCCAGATCACAAATAGACAATAGACATCCAAGCTCTTGTCAAACATCTCATAACAACAGACATGAAGTGATCATTTTTCTTAATGTCACTAATCAAGACCAACGTTTGATAGATAGACAGTTAGTTTTGCCTGGCAGTTAGTTTTGCCTGGTAATTTGATACGCAAAAAGAGTGGACTGCCACGCTGTGAAGAGGCACTCCGTGTGTCATCATGCTGATGATTTGTCATGATCAAACCCAATACTTACAATGTTAATTTGATTTAAGGAGACTAATCCCTCTTGTTAGTGACAGGCAAAGAAAAGGATTGATACTTGAAGTTTGAACCTGCCAATGCCTGTGCTGCTTTTATTAACATGGAGACTACAATAAGAAAGGTGTATTCCTGGATGTCGAGCAATATGCTGAAATTAAACACCAACAAGACAGAAGTATTGTTCATTGCCAACAAACAACACCTGGACAGATTGAAGAGTGCCACTCTGTGTTTTGGAAGTGATAACATCAAACTGACTCTACTCTGTCAACGATCCCTCAAATTGGCATGTGTGCGAAATCAGCTAATTACCATCTCCGAAATATTGAAGCCGCAGAAAAATTGGTACTTTCCCTTGTCACATGTCGACTTGATTATGGAAATGCTCTTCTTGCAAATATCTTCAAGTGCCGTCTACAGAAACTCCAAATTGTTCAGACTACGGCCGCCAGCATAATTACAAGAACAACATAGTATGAACATATAACGCCTGTCCTGCAGTATCTTATCTGGCTTCCAATTGATGTACGTATTAAATACAAAATTTGTCTTTTGACTTGCAAAGCTTTGCACCACCAGGCTCCAGCGTACATCAATGACATGGTAACGCCTTACATTCCATCAAGATCTCTCCGCTCTGAGAGCCGTAAACTCCTAGTCATTCCAACTTCAAAGACAAAAAGGTATGGTGCTACAGCTTTCAGCGTGGCAGCCCAGTATTATGGAACTCTTTACCAAACAGCCTCAGACAATGTCCTTCTTTAGATGCTTTTAAATCACACTTGAAGTCTTTTTAATTTAAATTAAATCGTGGACTTTAAACCGATTTTATATATTTATTTATAAAACTGTATTTTAATTCCTTTTACATTCATATTTTATCTGAAATTCTGTAATTTGTCTCTTATATTGTACAGCGCAGCTGAAACTTTTTGTAATTATTGCGCTTTATAAGTTAATAAATTACAAAGTGCAACAGTCCACTCTTTTTGCATATCAATATTTACTGGCTGTAAAATTCCACCTTGACACAATCTTGTAACTGTGCAAAGAAAACTGCTGTGATATTTTAGAATATTCAGCCATGTTGAGATTAATGAGCACTGATGTACATTTGTCCAGCGACAAAAAATAAATAAAGGTAGTTTTTTCACAAGAAATTGTCAAGAATACATTTATATTTATGCCAACATCGTCAGGCAAAAAGGGAGTAACATGGAAGAGGAGTGATAAAAGGTAATATTTTGTCAATTCTTTTAATTCTGTCAAATGAAGGCTAAACAAGCCAAGATGAGGCAGTAGACATTCATTTCAAATTATGAGTATACAGCACTGCATGTAAACCCAGCTGTCGGCAGTTACCGTTAAAACAACAGTACATGCGTAAAACAACAGTTTTCGCCGTAAAGTGGCACTTACATGTATTCATTACAATAGCTGCCCTAAAGTAATACAGCAGCTTTTCAGTGATAGCTTTGAGCTATACAATCTCATCACACAAATCAGGCAAAAATATTCATGAAGGCATTTACAAAGGGTTTCTTAGGCAAAATATGCATCCATGGACATGCACAAAACAAACCTAGTTTTAAGCAAAGTTCTTTTCTTAAAGTAGTGTCCCTTGTTGCCTTCTTGTTATTCATGCCTCCTTTGCTTACTTTGAAGTCCTTTGTGAATATGTTCTTTTCATCTAGTTCCAAATTAGAAAAATAGTATTTGAAACAGCTTACTGGTCCTTTTACAGGGGTATTCCTCTTTGCAATCTTCTTTGTAATTATGTGTAATATGCCTTTCAATTACCTGACAAAGTCACACTGAACCCACAGAGACAGAAGCAAAGACACCAACAAAGGAGTCATGCTACTAGTCACACCTCCTGAGAAGAAACATGAAGAAAGGACAGTACAGTTAAATTTCTTCCTGCACCTGCAGAATTCTGCACAAAATTCTGCAGTTCTGCAGGAAGCTGCAGAATTCTGCAGTTCTGCAATTTTGGTCCTCTGTCACTGCAGCATTTCTGAAATGTCTCTGCAGCAAAATCTGTAATTCTGTAGGAGTTATGCACCTTGGGAGGTTTTATGCAATTCTGCAGCTAGCTGCAGAATTCTGTAGGAAGCTGCAGAATTCTGCAGGAAGCTGCAGAATTTCACAAATTCTGCAGCCACCCGCATAATTTCACCAATTCTGCAGCTGCCTTCAGAATTCTGCAGTTTCTTAAAAAATTCTGCAGGAAGCTGCATAATTCTGCAGTTCTGCAGCTCCCTGCAGGATTTCTGAACCTCTGTTACTTGCTCCAGCTTATTGCAATGTATCTGCAAAGTTCAGACCTCTTTGACAAGGTCTTGCCGCTACCAGGGAAACGTTGGTCTGGGGGCGTAGCGGTTTGGGGGTCGGGTGGGGGGGTCGGGGCCTTTGGTGCTCGTCCAGTCCAGCATTGTTTCTGAAAAATTCTGCAGCAGAATATTTAATTCTGTAGGAGTTCTGCAGCTTGGGAGGTTTTATGCACTTATGCAGCCAGCTGCAGAATTCTGCAGGAAGCTGCAGAATTCTGTAGGAAGCTGCAGAATTTCATAAATTCTGCAGCCACCCGCATAATTTCACCAATTCTGCAGCTGCCTGCAGAATTCTGCAGTTTCTTAAAAAATTCTGCAGGAAGCTGAAAAATTCTGCAGTTCTGCAGCTCCCTGCAGGATTTCTGAACCTCTGTTACTTGCTCCAGCTTACTGCAATGTATCTGCAAAGTTCAGACCTCTTTGACAAGGTCTTGCCGCTACCAGGGAAACGTTGGTCTGGGGGCGTAGCGGTTTAGGGGTCGGGTGGGGGGGTCGGGGCCTTTGGTGCTCGTCCAGCCCAGCATTGTTTCTGAAAAATTCTGCAGCAGAATATTTAATTCTTTAGGAGTTCTGCAGCTTGGGAGGTTTTATGCACTTATGCAGCCAGCTGCAGAATTCTGCAGGAAACTGCAGAATTCTGTAGGAAGCTGCAGAATTTCAAAAATTCTGCAGCCACCCGCATAATTTCACCAATTCTGCAGCTGCCTGCAGAATTCTGCAGTTTCTTAAAAAATTCTGCAGGAAGCTGCAGAATTCTGCAGTTCTGCAGCTCCCTGCAGGATTTCTGAACCTATGTTACTTGCTCCAGCTTATTGCAATGCATCTGCAAAGTTCAGACCTCTTTGACAAGGCTTGCCGCTACCAGGGAAACGTTGGTTTGGGGGCGTAGCGGTTTGGGGGTCGGGTGGGGGGGTCGGGGCCTTTGGTGCTCGTCCAGCCCAGCATCGTTTCTGAAAAATTCTGCAGCAGAATATCTAATTCTGTAGGAGTTATGCAGCTTGGGAGGTTTTATGCACTTATGCAGCTAGCTGCAGAATTCTGCAGTAAGCTGCAGAATTCTGCAGGAAACTGCAGAATTTCTCCAATTCTGCAGCCACCTGCAGAATTTCTCCAATTCTGCAGCTGCCTGCAGAATTTTGGAGTTTCTTATGAAATTCTGCAGGAAGCTGCAGAATTCTGGCAGCACCCTGCAGGATTTTTTAGCTCGTCCGTTTTCTTTGAAAACGAAGAGCTATTGTCGTCACTCGATCGTTGGCGTGGGCGTCGTCGTTGTCCCGGTTAAGGTTTGTGTGAGTGTCCATTTGTGACCTTAGTTTTCCACTTAGAGTTATGAAATTTGGTACAGGTATGGGGCAATGGGTATGGATCGGGAAAATGTTGAGAAATCCGAGATGGCTGCCATTCTGTGGCGGCCATATTGGCAGCCATCTTTCTTCATTCTTGAACTGCCCATTGTGACCTTAATATTTCACTTAGAGTTATGAAATTTGGTACAGGTCTGGACCTCTGGGTATGGATCGGGAACATGTCGAGAAATCCAGGATGGCGGCCATTTTGTGGTGGCCATTTTGGCAGCCATCTTTCTTCATTCTTGAACTGTCCATTGTCACCTTAATACTTCACTATAGTTATGAAATTTGGTACAGGTATTGGCCTGTGGGTATGGATCAGGAACATGTTGAGAAATCCAAGATGGCAGCCATTTCGGCAGCCATCTTTCTTCATTTCTTGAACTGCCCTTTGTGACCTCAATATTTTGCTTAGAGAATTGAAATTTGGTACAGGTATTGGTCTGTGGGTATCGATCGGGCACATGTTGAGAAATCCAAGATGGCGGCCATTTTGTCATGGCCATTTGGGCAACCATCTTTCTCATTCTAGACCTGCCCATTGTGATCTCAATATTTCGTGAAGAGTTATGAAATTTGGTACAGGTATTGGCCTGTGGGTATTGATCAGGATCATATTGAGAAATCCAAGATGGCAGCCATTTTGGCAGCCATCTTCCATAATATCTTGAGCCGCCCATTGTACTCTCAATATTCCTCTCAGAGTAATGAAATTTGGTACAGGTATTGGCCTGTGGGCATGCATCGGGAACATGTTGTGAAATCCAAGATGGCCACCAAAATGGTCACTTCAAAATGTCTGACATCCTTGAACTGCCCATTTTGACCTTACTTTTTCGCTTAGAGTTATGAAATTACGTACAGGTATTAGCCTGTGGGCATGGATCCGTAAATTGTAGATAAATTTAAGATTGTGGTCATTTTGGCAGCCATCTTTCTTCATTCTTGAACCGCCCATTGTAACCTCAAAATACCGCTTAGGGTTATGAAATTAGGTATTGGCCTGTGGGCGATAATCTGGCACACATTGATAGATTTCATATTAACAGACGAGCGTTGAAACTGCTTGTGGTTCTGGTTTTTTTAGCTCTGTTACTTCATTCAGCTTATTGCAATGCATCTGCAAAGTTCAGACCTCTTTGACAAGGTCTTGCCGCTACCCAGGAAGCGTTGGTTTGGGGGCGTAGCGGTTTGGGGGTCGGATGGGGGGGTCAGGGCAGGAAGCTGCAGAATTTGTGAAATTCTACAGCTTCTTACAGAAATGCTGCAGAGACAGAGGAGCACAAAACCCCCAACCCCCCTACCGACCCCCAAACCAACGTTTCCTGGGTAATGGCAAGACCCTTTTCAAAAAATTTTTTTGAAATTCTGCAGATTCCTGTAGCTTCTTGCAGAATTCCAGTACACTTAAATTTCTTCCTGCACCTGCAGGTGTTTTGGTGCTCGTCTGCAATGAATTCTGCAGCTTGTAAAATGACATTTTTGCGAGCTGACCGTTCACCGAAAAATATGTCGTACGGCGAAAAGAAACGACGATGGACAAAGAATGACTACTGCAGTCTATAGACCTGGTTGTAGGGTACCTGAAACTTTTTTCTGAATGAAATTTGGTTAAGAATTGACCGAACAGACAGGCAAAACGTCCATGGAAGTTTATTTTGACAGAGCACTGTAAAATGACATTTTTGCGAGCTGACCCATCGCCGAAAAATGTGTCGTACGGCAAAAAGAAACAAAGACGGACAAAGACTGACTACTGCAGTCTATAGACCTGGTTGTAGGGTACCTTAAACTTTTTTCTGAATGAAATTTGGTTAAGAATTGACCGAACAGACAGGCAAAACGTCCATGGAAGTTTATTTTGACAGAGCACTGTAAAATGACATTTTTGCGAGCTGACCCATCGCCGAAAAATGTGTCGTACGGTAAAAAGTAACAAAGACGGACAGAAACTGACTACTGCAGTATATAGACCTGGTTGTAGGGTACCTGAAACTTTTTTCTGAATGAAATTTGGTTAAGAATTGACCGAACAGAGAGGCAAAACGTTCATGGAAGTTTATTTTGACAGAGCACTGTCAGCAGTTTATAAAATGACATTTTTGCAAGGTGACCCATCGCCGAAAAATGTGTCGTACGGCGAAAAGAAACAAAGACGGACAGAAACTGACTACTGCAGTATATAGAATTGGTTGTAGGGTACCTGAAACTTTTTTCTGAATGAAATTTGGTTAAGAATTGACCGAACAGAGAGGCAAAACGTTCATGGAAGTTTATTTTGACAGAGCACTGTCAACAGTTTATAAAATGACATTTTTTCCTGCTGACCGATCGCCGAAAAATGTATCGTACGGCGAAAAGAAACAACGACAGACAAAGACTGACTACTGCAGTCTATAGACCTGGTTGTAGGGTACCTGAAACTTTTTACTGAATGAAATTTGGTTAAGAATTGGCCGAGCAGAGAGGCAGAACGTCTATGAAAGTTAATTTTGATAGAGGTCATTCCACAAACTGCTACCTGACGAGCACCAAAGGCCCCGACCCCCCCACCCGACCCCAAAACAGCTATGCCCCCAACCTACGTTTCCTTGGTAGCGGCAAGACCTTGTCAAAGGGGTCTGAACTTTGCATATGCATTGCAATAAGCTGAATGAAGTAACAGAGCTTCAAAAATCCTGCAGGGAGCTGCAGAACTGCAGAATTCTGCAGCTTCCTGCAGAATTTTTTAAGAAACTGCAGAATTCTGCAGGAAACTGCAGAATTCTGCAGGCAGCTGCAGAATTGGTGAAATTCTGCAGGTGGCTGCAGAATTTTTGAAATTCTGCAGTTTCCTGCAGAATTCAGCTTCCTGCAGAATTCTGCAGCTAGCTGCATAAGTGCATAAAACCTCCCAAGCTGCATAACTCCTACAGAATTACAGATTTTGCTGCAGAAACTTTTCAGAAATGCTGCAGGGACGGATGAGCACCAAAAACCCCTGACCCCGTGACCCGACCCCCAAACCCCGACCCCCCAAACCAACATTTCCTGGGTAGTGTTAAGACTAGGGATGCACGGATATCCGGCAGAGTATCCGGTATCCGGCCGGATAGTGGAATTTGCAGGATATCCGGTATCCGGCAAAATGAGGGTATGAGAACCGGATATCAGAACCGGATATCTGGCATGTTCAAAACTTAATGAAAGGTTAAAATTTTGATAATAACCAAAGGAACGTTACCACAACATAGTCAACAACATTATTTCACCATCTTCAAAATCAGAATTCGGTTACTGATAAAAAAAAACATTCCATCAGAGGAACAGTCCTCCTGCTGGACCAATATGTCTCAGCTCTTATAAAAAAAATATTCATAATCAACCACAAATGCCGAAAAACTGCCATTTTCGCATGTTTACTATCCGGTTCCAACTATCCGGTTGCTATCCGGTATCCGGCAGTTGGTGTTGCCGGATTATCCGGTATCCGGTATCCGGCTATTTTCACTATCCGTGCATCACTAGTTAAGACCCTTGTCAAAGAGGTCTGAACTATGCAGATGCATTGCAATAAGCTGGAGCAAGTAACAGAGGTTCAGAAATCCTGCAGGGAGCTGCAGAACTGCAGAATTCTGCAGCTTCCTGCAGAATTTTTTAAGAAACTGCAGAATTCTGCAGGCAGCTGCAGAATTGGTAAAATTCTGCAGGTGGCTGCAGAATTTGTGAAATTCTGCAGCTTCCTACAGAATTCTGCAGCTTCTAACAGAATTCTGCAGCTTCCTGCAGAATTCTGCAGCTAGCTGCATAAGTGCATAAAACCTCCCAAGCTGCATAACTCCTACAGAATTACAGATTTTGCTGCAGAAACTTTTCAGAAATGCTGCAGGGACGGATGAGCACCAAAACCCCCGACCCCGTGACCCGACCCCCAAACCCCGACCCCCCAAACCAACATTTCCTGGGTAGTGTTAAGACCCTTGTCAAAGAGGTCTGAACTATGCAGATGCATTGCAATAAGCTGGAGCAAGTAACAGAGGTTCAGAAATCCTGCAGGGAGCTGCAGAACTGCAGAATTCTGCAGCTTCCTGCAGAATTTTTTAAGAAACTGCAGAATTCTGCAGGCAGCTGCAGAATTGGTAAAATTCTGCAGGTGGCTGCAGAATTTGTGAAATTCTGCAGCTTCCTACAGAATTCTGCAGCTAGCTGCATAAGTGCATAAAACCTCCCAAGCTGCATAACTCCTACAGAATTACAGATTTTGCTGCAGAAACTTTTCAGAAATGCTGCAGGGACGGATGAGCACCAAAACCCCCGACCCCGTGACCCGACCCCCAAACCCCGACCCCCCAAACCAACATTTCCTGGGTAGTGTTAAGACCCTTGTCAAAGAGGTCTGAACTATGCAGATGCATTGCAATAAGCTGGAGCAAGTAACAGAGGTTCAGAAATCCTGCAGGGAGCTGCAGAACTGCAGAATTCTGCAGCTTCCTGCAGAATTTTTTAAGAAACTGCAGAATTCTGCAGGCAGCTGCAGAATTGGTAAAATTCTGCAGGTGGCTGCAGAATTTGTGAAATTCTGCAGCTTCCTACAGAATTCTGCAGCTTCTAACAGAATTCTGCAGCTTCCTGCAGAATTCTGCAGCTAGCTGCATAAGTGCATAAAACCTCCCAAGCTGCATAACTCCTACAGAATTACAGATTTTGCTGCAGAAACTTTTCAGAAATGCTGCAGGGACGGATGAGCACCAAAACCCCCGACCCCGTGACCCGACCCCGTGACCCGACCCCCAAACCCCGACCCCCCAAACCAACATTTCCTGGGTAGTGTTAAGACCCTTGTCAAAGAGGTCTGAACTATGCAGATGCATTGCGATAAGCTGGAGCAAGGAACAGAGGTTCAGAAATCCTGCAGGGAGCTGCAGAACTGCAGAATTCTGCAGCTTCCTGCAGAATTTTTTAAGAAACTGCAGAATTCTGCAGGCAGCTGCAGAATTGGTAAAATTCTGCAGGTGGCTGCAGAATTTGTGAAATTCTGCAGCTTCCTACAGAATTCTGCAGCTTCTAACAGAATTCTGCAGCTTCCTGCAGAATTCTGCAGCTAGCTGCATAAGTGCATAAAACCTCCCAAGCTGCATAACTCCTACAGAATTACAGATTTTGCTGCAGAAACTTTTCAGAAATGCTGCAGGGACGGATGAGCACCAAAACCCCCGACCCCGTGACCCGACCCCCAAACCCCGACCCCCCAAACCAACATTTCCTGGGTAGTGTTAAGACCCTTGTCAAAGAGGTCTGAACTATGCAGATGCATTGCAATAAGCTGGAGCAAGTAACAGAGGTTCAGAAATCCTGCAGGGAGCTGCAGAACTGCAGAATTCTGCAGCTTCCTGCAGAATTTTTTAAGAAACTGCAGAATTCTGCAGGCAGCTGCAGAATTGGTAAAATTCTGCAGGTGGCTGCAGAATTTGTGAAATTCTGCAGCTTCCTACAGAATTCTGCAGCTAGCTGCATAAGTGCATAAAACCTCCCAAGCTGCATAACTCCTACAGAATTACAGATTTTGCTGCAGAAACTTTTCAGAAATGCTGCAGGGACGGATGAGCACCAAAACCCCCGACCCCGTGACCCGACCCCCAAACCCCGACCCCCCAAACCAACATTTCCTGGGTAGTGTTAAGACCCTTGTCAAAGAGGTCTGAACTATGCAGATGCATTGCAATAAGCTGGAGCAAGTAACAGAGGTTCAGAAATCCTGCAGGGAGCTGCAGAACTGCAGAATTCTGCAGCTTCCTGCAGAATTTTTTAAGAAACTGCAGAATTCTGCAGGCAGCTGCAGAATTGGTAAAATTCTGCAGGTGGCTGCAGAATTTGTGAAATTCTGCAGCTTCCTACAGAATTCTGCAGCTTCTAACAGAATTCTGCAGCTTCCTGCAGAATTCTGCAGCTAGCTGCATAAGTGCATAAAACCTCCCAAGCTGCATAACTCTTACAGAATTACAGATTTTGCTGCAGAAACTTTTCAGAAATGCTGCAGGAACGGATGAGCACCAAAACCCCCGACCCCCAAACCCCGACCCCCAAACCAAGACCCCCCAAACCAACATTTCCTGGGTAGTGTTAAGACCCTTGTCAAAGAGGTCTGAACTATGCAGATGCATTGCAATAAGCTGGAGCAAGTAACAGAGGTTCAGAAATCCTGCAGGGAGCTGCAGAACTGCAGAATTCTGCAGCTTCCTGCAGAATTTTTTAAGAAACTGCAGAATTCTGCAGGCAGCTGCAGAATTGGTAAAATTCTGCAGGTGGCTGCAGAATTTGTGAAATTCTGCAGCTTCCTACAGAATTCTGCAGCTTCTAACAGAATTCTGCAGCTTCCTACAGAATTCTGCAGCAGTGCATAAAACCTCCCAAGCTGCATAACTCCTACAGAATTTAATATTCTGCTGCAGAATTATTTCAGAAACGCTGCTAGGCCAGACAAGCACACAAAAAACCCCCAACCCCCCCATCCGACCCCCAAACGGCTACGCCCCCAAACCAACGTTTCCTGGGTAGCGGCAAGACCTTGTCAAAGAGGCCTGAACTTTGCAGATCTATGCATTACAATGGGCTGAATGAAGTAACAGAGCTTCAAAAACCCTGCAGGGAGCTGCAGAACTGCAGAATTCTGCAGCTTCCTGCAGACTTTTTTGAGAAACTGCAGAATTCTGCAGGCAGCTGCAGAATTGTTGAAATTCTGCAGGTGGCTGCAGAATTTGTGAAATTCTGCAGGTTCCTACAGAATTCTGCAGCTTCCTGCAGAATTCTGCAGCTTCTTACAGAATTCTGCAGCAGTGCATAAAACCTCCCAAGCTGCATAACTCCTACAGAATTACAGATTTTGCTGAAGAATTTTCTCAAAAACGCTGCTGAGACAGATGACCGCCCAAACCCCCAACCCCCCCACCAACGTTTCCTGGGTAGCGGCAACATACTTGTCAAAGAGGCCTGAACTTTGCAGATGCCTTGCAATAAGCTGGAGGAAGTAACAGAGGTTCAGAAATCCTGCAGGGAGCTGCAGAACTGCAGAATTCTGCAGCTTCCTACAGAACTGCAGAATTTGCTGCAGAACTTCAGAATTCTGCAGGTAGCTGCAGAATTGGTGAAATTCTGCAGGTGGCTGCAGAATTTGTGAAATTCTGCAGCTTCCTACAGAATTCTGTAGCTTCCTGCAGAATTCTGCAGCTGGCTGCATATATGCATAAAACCTCCCAAGCTGCATAACTCCTACAGAATTACATATTCTTCTGCAGAATTTTTTCAGAAACGCTGCTGAACCTGACGAGCACCAAATCCCCAAACCCCCCCCCCCCCACCGACCCCTAAACCGCTACGCCCCCAAACCAACGTTTCCTGGGTAGCGGCAACACCTTGTGAAAGAGGTCTGAACCTTGCAGATGCATTGCAATAAGCTGAATCAAGTAACAAAGCTTCAAAAATCCTGCTGGGAGCTGCAGAACTGCAGAATTCTGCAGCTTCTTACAGAACTGCAGAATTTGCCACAGAACTGCAGAATTCTGCAGCTTCCTACAGAACTGCAGAATTTGCTGCAGAACTGCAGAATTCTGCAGCTTCTTACAGAACTGCAGAATTTGCTGCAGAACTGCAGAATTCTGCAGCTTCTTACAGAACTGCAGAATTTGCTGCAGAACTGCAGAATTCTGCCGCTACCTGCAGAATTGCTGCAGAACTGCAGAACTGCAGAAAGAAATTATACTCTCCTCAGAAAGGATTATCTTTTCTGTAGAAAACTGCGTCTAATGACCTGTATGACGAAAAATTGGTTGGCAACTTCTTTGAGATACAGGGTTGAAGGGATGTCTTCACACGTAATGGCTAGTTCTCACGACGGCGATTTGAGAGCGACGCATCAAGAGAAGTCATTTCTTGGAAGGTTGTGGCGTAGAACGTTGGTTTTGGCACATTACGTAATCAATTAGTGTCATGTGCGACGCTTAAAGTTAGTAGCCGCGGTGAGTCTTGAGGTGTCCGCGGCGCTTCTTAAGCTTTCTTCGCCGCGTTACGCCTCTCTTTCCTCAGCGCAGTTCCAAACAGACGCGTCGCACTTTGTTTTGGAATTCGGCGAGGCTGCTTTTACTTCGCCCAATGTTGTTTCCTCTTACGCCGCTGATGGTTGTGAGGCAGCTACGTCTGAAATTGGCGACCTGCGACGCATCAGGAAACCTTCGGCGTACACCCGAGGTAAGATGCGTCGCTGAAAATGACAGCCTCGCCGAAGACTGTAAGGATGCAACGCCGCATTTAGGGACTTGTTACTGCGTAACTTGATGGTTCATCGTCGCACATGCATTCATAAAGCGCCGAGGACATTACAGGCGCGTCGATGCTGACCTTCTTCGTCGTCCTTGCCTTAAGCAGCGACGAAGGTCTCTTAAGCATCGACGAACGTCTGTTGTTGCAGCGCTGCGGCAAAGTGTGTTTGGCTGCTGCAGGAGTCACTTTTGGTCATTATAAAAAGGGACACAGAGGACCTCCTTGCTTCATTTGCTGATTGCCCTTCAATGAGAACACAACGACTGCCTACTGAACATATGCATGATGAATGAAGAAGAAATTATTGTTGTGGCTGGTGCTGCTGCTGTTGCTATCGGAGCTGTCTATTTGAGACAGAGGAGGAGGAGGGCCAGGAGACAGAAAAGGTGGTGGATTCGCAACTGGTTGCTGCAGAGGGAACAACATGGTCACTTCCATCAACTGCTGCCTGAACTGCAAGTGCGTGACGTGTCCGGCTACTACAACTACACTAGAATGCCCCCTGCCATCTTTGCTGAAATCCTGGAAGCTGTTGGACCACTCATCGCTAAGCAAGACACCAACATGAGGAGGGCTTTGGAACCTGGTCTGAAGTTGGCTATCACCCTGCGGTACATGGCAACAGGAAACAGCTACAAGTCCCTAGCTTATGCTTTCCGTGTGGCACCCAACACCATCTGCAACTTCATCCCTGAGGTCTGCCTTGCCATCGTTCATGCCTTCGAAAGACAGCTGGCACTACCCACACAGCCTGAAAGATGGAAGGAGATAGCCAAGGCTTTTGAGAGGAAATGGAACTTGCCCAACTGCATTGGAGCTCTGGATGGCAAGCACGTCGCAATCCGATGTCCCAAGGCTGCAGGCTCCTTGTTCTACAACTACAAGGGATTTCACTCCATTGTCCTGATGGCCCTCGTTGATGCCAACTACAAGTTCATCTATGTGCAGGCTGGCTGTCAAGGAAGTGCATCTGATGGCGGCGTCTTCAGGGACACAGTACTTCGACAACTCCTGGACGAGGAAGATCTAGGCCTACCACCTCCAGAACCTCTACCTGGCACAGAAGACAATCCTTTCCCATATTACATCGTGGGTGACGAGGCATTTCCCCTGAAGACATGGCTGCTCAAACCAGTGCCAAGAAAGAACCTTGACATTCCTTCCAGAGTCTACAATTACAGGATTTCAAGAGCCAGGAGAGTGGTGGAGAATGCCTTCGGTCTGCTGTCAAACAGGTTCAGATGCTTCCTGACCACCATGCCCCAACGACCTACAAGAGTGACATACATCACAATGGCTGCTTGTGTTCTACACAACATTCTGCGAGACAGAGTAGGCGTCCACCATGCCCGTGACAATGAAGTGATGGACAGAGAAGATCCACAGACACATGACGTCACTGAAGGAGTTTGGAGGGGAGACCGTCAATTAGGAGACCTAGGAGAACCACTTCGACACGGAAATGCCTCCAGAGATGCCAAGGCTGCTCGAGACTACCTACGTGACTGGGTCAACAGTCCGGCAGGAAGTGTCCCTTGGCAGTTGGAGAAAATCTGAAGAAGATGCATTCAAAACAACAAACCCCAGGTCCTTTTAAGGGCCACCAAATCCTCCCAATTGAGCTGGCCATGTACACATCCTATGTTGACAAAACAAGCCCAAAAATCAATCAATCAATCAATCCCTCCATCCATCTATCTATCTATCTATCTATCTATCTATCTATCTATCTATCTATCTATCTATCCAAGTCCAATCCCTGCAAAGTGACGACAACTGCTTTTCTTTTGCTGCAGTGTATATATGTAACGAGCATTGTGTTCCATCTATCAAGCTATCTATCTATCTATCTATCTAGCTATCTATCTAGCTATCTATCAAGCTATCTATCTATCTATCCAAGTCCAATCCCTGCAAAGTGACGACAACTGCTTTTCTTTTGCTGCAGTGTATATATGTAACGAGCATTGTGTTCCATCTATCAAGCTATCTATCTATCTATCTATCTAGCTATCTATCTAGCTATCTATCAAGCTATCTATCTATCTATCCAAGTCAAATCCCTGCAAAGTGACGACAACTGCTTTTCTTTTGCTGCAGTGTATATATGTAACGAGCATTGTGTTCCATCTATCAAGCTATCTATCTAGCTATCTATCTAGCTATCTATCTATCTATCCAAGTCCAATCCCTGCAAAGTGACGACAACTGCTTTTCTTTTGCTGCAGTGTATATATGTAACGAGCATTGTGTTCCATCTATCAAGCTATCTATCTATCTATCTATCTAGCTATCTATCTAGCTATCTATCAAGCTATCTATCTATCTATCCAAGTCCAATCCCTGCAAAGTGACGACAACTGCTTTTCTTTTGCTGCAGTGTATATATGTAACGAGCATTGTGTTCCATCTATCAAGCTATCTATCTAGCTATCTATCTAGCTATCTATCTAGCTATCTATCTTTCTATCTATCTAGCTAGCTATCTAGCTATCTACCTGCCACTTGAGCTAGACAAGTGAAATTACAAAGTGATGCACTTGTACTAGTGCAACCAACCAACACAATTTTTAAAAGCAAAGCACTTGTACTAGTGCATTACATTTTAATTAAGAAATTCATGCACTTGTACTAGTGCAATAAAAATATGTTTATACCAAAGAATGCAGCACTTGTACTAGTGCTGCACTTGGTATGTTTTGGGGCAAAGAAAGGGGGAACTAGCACCTTGCTTTTATGAAGGTGATTACTTTTAATGAAGGCCAGGACCGGACTTTTGTTTTGGGGGACTTTTTTTTTGGGGGACTTTTTTTTTGGGGATTGTCAACGTTTTTTTTGCTCTTTTTTGGCTCTTTTCGGTCAACACAAGCTCTTTTTTTTTTGTCAACATAAGATGTGTACGTGGCCTGCCCTTTTGGGAGGATTTGGTGGCCCTTAAAAGGGCCAAGGTTTTTTGTTGTCTTTGCTGCATCTGGTCTTCTACTTTCGTGGAGAAAGGAGACCTGAAGTCCAACTGGGCGAAGGGGAAGGCTGGTGCTGGTGATGGGCGGCCGGTTGACCAAAGCTGGGTCCAGGGGGGTAGCCGTACTTCTCGGGGCTCTCCTGTGCATCCATCATCAGTGTCATGGTGGAGTGGCTGGGCTGCATCGGGGTGTAGCTGGGAGTCTGCCTGGAGGATCCTCCTTCCCTGGGCTGGTGCTGCTGGTAGTGATGGCTGCTGCTGGAAGCCTGGGGATGGTGCTGGTGGTGTGATGGCACATACGTCGAAGAAGGAGGAGGATGAGGAGGAGGTGGCATCTGCAGGCGCTGAGGAGGATGAGGAGGCTGGAAGGTGTGCTCCTGATGCTGTCTTGACTGGCGGCTGGCCTCATCATCCCAGTAGAGGGCGGCCTCTGCAATGGTCCTGACCATCTGCCTCCTGATTTCAGGGCTGGCGTGCACTCCCACGTGGTAGAGGTCCTGGCACTTCATCCTCCAGTACTCCTGGTCGGGTGTCAACTCCTGGTGGTCGGGGCACATCTTGCAGCCAGAGCCTTTCAGGATTTTCTTGGCGGAGGACATGGCTTGCATGCTGCCTGCGATGACGTGCATGGCGGAGTGCATGGCTTCATCTCCTGGGGCCTTCCTCTTGGTTCCCTTGGCAGCGGCTCCAGGCTTTGGTGCTCCAGGGAAGACTTGGGACTGCTGGCTGTCAGGTCTGTCCTGTGCTGGCTGTTCAGGTGGCAGGTCCGGCATGTCATAGGAAGCTGGCAGGGAATCCTCAGGGTTGTAGCTTTCATCATCGGAGTCTGAGGCTGGCCGGTTGGCAGACAGTTGAGAGATGGCGGACAGCTCCTTCCCTGGCTTGTGGACGATGGAGTCCTTCAGGAACCGACAGTTGTTCAGGATGTACTCGTCCCTCTCTGTGAGCGTCTCCTTCCTGGCGGCTCCTGAAGCTTCAGGCCTGACGAGTCTGGAGAAGTGAGTGCGCACTGTCTTCCTCCAGTTGAAGATGTCCTGGGAGGTGTACTTGGGGCCCAGCTCCTTTGCTTTTTCTGAGTCCAGCAGCAGCTTCTCGTTCCCCTTGTAGCCTCTGGTCCCCTTCATGTACAGCACAGGATGCTCCTTGTACCAGTTGATGAGGTCATCTTCTTGTTCAGCTGTGATGCCCAGGTTGTTGCGGATGTTTTTCTTGGGGGCCTTCCCTTTGCCCTTCTTGCCCTTGGACTTGGCTTCAGCAGCTGCAGGGGTGTCATCAGCAGAGTCTTCTTCCTCCTCGAAGGTGTCCTCATGGATGGCCACTCTGTCTAGAGCAAGAACAGGCTGGCTCTCTGCTGTTTTCTTGGGAGTCTGCTTCTTCGGAGTCTGCTTCTTTGGAGTCTGCTTCTTTGGAGTCAGCTTCTTTGGAGTCTGCTTCTTTGGAGTAGACCTGGCAGTAGGCTCTGGAAGACCCGTGGAAGACTTGGCAGCAGGCTTGTCAGCAGGCTTGGCAGCAGGCTTGGCAGCAGGCTTGGCAGCAGGCTTGGCAGCAGGCTTGGCAGGCTTGTCAGCAGGCTTGGCAGCAGGCTTGGCAGGCTTGTCAGCAGGCTTGTCTCCTTCCTCTTCAAAGAGTTCAACTGAAGAATCTTCTTCTGTTGTGTTGTCTTCTGGCCGGCCCTCGAAGATGGTCTCGCTGACGACAGTGGCTTTGGTGGTTGAAGTGGTGGTCTTCGTCTGGCTGCCAGCTGTAGTGGAGGTGTAGAGCCCAGGTAGAGAGAGGTCTGCCATGGCTGTAGTAAAGAAGGCAGTCACTGCAGCATCTGAAGGTTCATGGAGAGGAGTTGCAGCTGGAGTTGTAGCTGGAGTTGTCACTAGAGTGCTCCCAGGAGTGTGGAGTGTTGACCTGGTGCTGAGCTTGGTTGGTGCCCTGGTGACGACGGTGCCCTTTCTCCTCTTTGGTCCCATGTTGTAGCAGCAATTTGAAGTACAATTGTAGCAACAAAAGTAGCAGCAAATGTAGCAGTTGATAATAGTGTCGTGGATTCTAGGTGTGTTCTGGTCGAAGGTCTGAGTGGGTATGGTGCTCTAAACTGGCCTCCTCTATATATATGCAGGGTGCGGACCGCCTCTTTCCCCCTCCTTCGCCCCCCCTGCTTCGCTGCTGCTGCCCCAGCCGCTGCGCAAAAAGAGGGTGACACGCAGACAAAGGGTTGATGCTAAAAATAGAACAACGCATGCACTCAGGCGCCACTCTGTCTGCTGCATTGGGGGTCCAAAAGACGCGGCGCGCACCCTCTCACGTGCGTCGAACATGTGTCTTTCTGCGACGCGTGTCTGAAACATGTGACATGAAGCAAGAGCTTTCTGCTACACTGCTGTTTCTGCGTCGAAGCTCTTCTTTGTGCGCCGCATCTTAAAAAATCTGCGGCGCGCACTGATTTCTTTTTACGCTTGTTCTTGCTTCACCACTTCTTTCCTCGCAAAGATTCAACCGGTTGAATCTTTTTTTCCTGCATCGTCAAATTTCTAGGAATTGCGTAGAAAGACCTCTTAAAACGACGCATGCTGTTCCTGTTGCGCCGTAAAGCCAAAATTGACGGCGAACATGCTCAAATCTTTGCCCTTTCCTGGAAATATAAGAAACGCCGTCACTTAAACCCTCTGATACGTCTCCGTGAGAACTAGCCATAAGAAGTGTTGGTGAATGTGTCATTTTGAGTAACTCATCTTCCTGAAGAGGCTAACGGTTTATTAATAGCTTACTCTTGATCAAGTATACAAAACATACCCCAAGGCCCTTATACACTTAAATTGTTTTGTCCAAAAATGTAAGGCAATGATCCCCTGCATATTTATTTGATGTCAAATATTGCATTTGACCTGGTTTTGCATTAAGTTGTATGTATCCTGCAATATCTAAGTTTTCATTGGTGGCTCAGTGGTTGAGGTTTCAGTCTTCTCAGCTGAAGGTCTCCGTCTGCATGGGTTCAAACCCCAGTTAGGGGACCCAAAATTTTCAGTGGACCTTCACAAGCAAAATTCCAGCTAGATGTTGTTTGGATGAAACATTAAATTGGCGGCCCCTTGTATCACTGTCTATCTTGGACAAGTAAAAGATACTGCATAAGGGATGAACAAACTTTTGACATCTGCGGAGATCACAATAGCTCTGAGGGCCCTGGGGGCAACCATTAGATTTCCAGGAGCAGGGGCTTTGACTTTTTTTATATAAATATTTTTTGTCGCTAATATCGTACATAAATAATTGTAGCCCTGGACACTTGAGGAAAATCAACTGGCCGTCACCTAAGATGGCTGCTGGAAATCTCACAGGTTGGATGCCCAGAGAGTCATCAACAGTTACTGAGCAAAACACCCCCCCCCCCCCTCTGGTTCCCTCAAAGAACCTATGCAACTGCCAATACGGTCTTTCTTCTGGAATGTTTAAGCTCAGTGCGATTCAGTACGCATCATATGATATGTGTCGTAATCAGAGTCAAGATAGACAAAGAGTCAAACAGTGGTTCCCCACAGTCTGTGGGTTTTGTCTTCAGTCTGCAAATATACTGTTACCAAGAGCTTTTGTAATTTCCAAACCACGAGTCAATAAAGAGCTATCAATAATTTCCTTTTAAAAATGAAACTTCTATTTTGTGAATATTTATTGATTTTCTATCAAATAGCAATTACCTTAAAGTCAATTGTTGGCTGCTGCTTAAGAACTTTGAAACTACACAATGCACTCTATGAGGGATCAAGTTCTTTATTGTGAGAGATTCAAAATGCATCATGCTTGGAATAAATATAAATGAACTATGGATTTAGGCATATTCCCAAATTAAATTGATAGAAAAGAAAGGAAGATGGCAATCAGTTTTCACAATCTTTTGTTCCGGAAAAACAATGACTTGTATGTTATTAATTATCATTTTCGTAGTCATGTGTTCTTCAAGTGTGCACTTCGCCTTATCCCAAGACTGTGATGTCACTGATTAAGTTCCATTACTTTGTAAATTGCAAGCACATATTTCAAGAAACTGACTAAATGCCTTGACAGATGGATAATGTACATCAAGCTTCCTTTGTATTTAATTGTGATGTCAAACTCCAAAGTAAATCACAGGTTGAAGATAAGACCATTGACATTGACAGATACACTGATGATGTCATGGTGCAAAACATAGTTAAAGAAAAACAGGTAGCTATGAAAACTTAATAAACTGTAGAAAATGTTCCAAAATGATATTAGCTCAATTTAGCTGTGTGCATTCATCATTGTAATGATATGTTTTATCCATGTGAAAGGACAAAGCAACTTTGTTTGAAGGTTAAAAGATAACGTACATGCATGTAGGCGCTTTAAGGGTCTCTAAATTATAACAAGAAATCATAATAATTGGAATCATTACAACTCATTAAAGTTCTTGATCTAAATGATAATGGTTTTGACAATTTGACTGACACTTTCTTCGATCAGAGTTGAAAATATATTCATCAGAATAACAAGATATCAGATGTTATTTATGAAAAAAAATATGAAGATAGAGAAACAAGTAAATAAAATAACGTGCAAGCACTTTAAGAGATCCTTGTAGATAGACTGCCCATGATAGTATATACTCCTTTGCCTGTCACCTGCACAACGGTATCTGGCATGTGAGACCTTCACAGGGGTATTTGTCACTGAGACCTGGTGGAGGGTATCTGGCCTGTGACCTACTTTTGGTGATTGACCTTTGACCTCCAGAAACTCAGCATGTTTGTTTTCTTTATTAATTTCTTCATCTCAGTAAGACACCAAAAGTTCATCAATGCAAGATAAAATTCTAAAAAAGTTTTAATGACAGAGAAGAAACAGCATGACCAGGGCAGTTGTCATAAGTTTCAGAGCCTTCCTCCCACAATAGAGATGCAGCTTGCAAGCAAGCAAGCATCCCTAAAAATGAGATGAAGGCCCTACTTCGGCAGGCGAGCAGCTGCCAGGCATATTTATCAGATTTTGCAAACTTGTGGATGCCCCATACTTTCTTGTAACAGAGTAAACTGGGCTATGACAACACAAGAGCAGGAAATCTGTGATACTTCTTCACTAAACTGAACTGGCTTCCCATATTTTATCTTCTTCTCTGAACTTTGGAAGCTGCAATGAGACCATGCCTGCTTCAGCAAGGTGATCTACCATTGGCCAATCCGTTAACCAATGGGAAGACAGCTTGTGTGGTGTTTCTTCTGCTATAGATAAAACCTGTGAGAAGACATGTGGAGGGATATTAGGATCCTCTGGTGCAGGTAAGTGGAGTTTTACTTTGATTTTTATTAGTGAATTTTACATAACATAAACAATCATTACCAGTGTTGGAGGTCTCGAGGCCGGCCTCGTCCTCAAGGCCGGCCTCGGAGCCAAATTTTGTTGGCCTCGGCCTTGGCTCGGTCTCGGATACGAAATCCTTGGCCTTGCCTCGGTCTCGGGTGTCTTATGACCAGTGATAGAGGCCTCGGGACCGGCCTCGTCCTCGAGGCCATATTTTGATGGCCTCGGCCTTGCCTCGGTCTCGGATGCCAAATCCTCGGCCTTGCCTCGGTCTCGGATGTCCTGGTCTCGACTACATCACTGATCATTACATACATGAGACATTATTCAAAAGGTGGTGCAGGCAGTGGTGTAGCCAGACATCTGCCACAGGTGGGACAATGTTTGGGGCAGTACTTTTTGACTGGGGGAAAGATATACGATCAATTTTATCGACATTTATCAGCATTTTTTTGATAAAATTCACATGACTCATTTTCATCATCACTAAACATGTTAAATTGAATCTGAAGTGCATGAAATTTAGTTATATGTTGTATTTGCGTGTAATTTCAAGGCATCAGATATTTTTTGCTGCTAAAGTCAAGGTATTTATTATATCTCGGATAAATTTGCTTAACTGAATAAAAAATATTGAATCTAGATGATCGTATACTTAGATGAACAAAATCCAATCGAAAAAAAAAAAAAGAAAAGTGACATTTTTATCAAATAGGAATTCAGTGTTCACAATGAAAATATTCTTTCAGTCTTGAATAAGAAACAGAAAAGTTATAAATCTCATAATATAGCAATCATCATCTCAGCAATGTAATCAATTTTGAACAGAAGAATTGCATTTTTCATCAGACTTGGCCTATAAACTGTTTATTAAAACTGTCTTGATCCTTAATTAGAACAGAGGTGTGTATTAACAATAGAAACACTAAATTTCGCATAGAATTATTGCTGAATGGAGTGTAGCAACATCAGATATGAGTTAAAGAAGCATGATACTTCTGTTGTTGTGACTGTTTGCAAATATGTCTACAAAGTCATCCAAATCAAATGAATTTGATCTTTGTCTTTTTTTTTGTGGATGACTTCTAAGTTTGAGAGCCTCAGATCTGCCATTGAATTTTTCACAAAGGTTTTTATCCTCTCATGGCTGAGAAGCGTCGCTCACGAGAAGCACTGGATCGACGCAGCAATTTTACAGAGCTTGTAGGCCTATAGTTCATGGTGTTTCGAGGCCTTGCATTTTTTGGCCCACTAAATATAGGCCTAGTTAGTTTGGCATTTGAAACACTATTTGGTAGAGGGCATCCTAAGCAGAATAGCAAAACTAGGTCATGTACTGTATATTTCAGGCTAAATTTATTTATTTTCACTCCAGAGCCAGAGGGGGGCAAGAGGGGGGTGGCAAGAGTAGCCACAGGTGGGGCAATTGCCCACCTCGCCCTCCTCTGGCTACGCCACTGGGTGCAGGATATAATATTTAGTTTCAGTGATTTGAGTAATGATTTTGAAACATTGTAAATTTATATAAACAAAGTTAAGCTAAAATGTATGCCTTCAGAACCTAAATTAATTGTCTTTATACATTTTTTTTTGTCTTTTAGTATTACACAGTACACACAGTGTGTTACTTGTGGTTATACAATCAAATCTCTTTATTTTGCAGTTATGGTTGGCATTTTGCAAAATTCATATATAAATCTGTCTATTGTTAACCATCCAATAACCGCCTATCTTTCAAATGTGCTTCGTGTTTAGCTGTTTGTGAATCGTCTTTGTGTTTTTGCAAGTCCAAATTACAGCCAAACACTTTGGCATAGAATTAGAGTGGACTGTGACACTGTGAAAATGGCACTTGGTGTGTCATCATGCTGATGATTTGTGATGATCAAACCCAATACTTTCAATGTTCATTTGACAAAACATGTATAACACACTTTCTCTATTTCTTTTAATATAATTACTAATTTGATACTTGATTAATGGGATTTTCTGAGCATCCCCGCACCACAGGACCACATTGGAAATAGGAGGTGTCTTATATGTGTTATCCTAGCCACCTTGTGGCAAATCAAATCAAATCAAATCAAATCTTGATTGAAGGAGACTTAGCCCACTTGTTGGTGACAGCCAAACCAAAGGATTATGCATCCGATTTTCACTCTAAAATCCGTTATGACAAGTCAAATGGCCTTCTCTTGATCATGACTAATCAATCTGCCTCTATGTTTCCCATGTTGAAAATAGAGAAGAAGACACTTCATCGGCTATCACGAGTCACGAAGTGCCATTTTCACAGTGGCACAGTCCACTTTTATTCTATATCAAAGTGTTTGGCTGTAAAGATCCCTGAACTGTTTGATACAAATTGTGCATGTAGTTGTTTAGAAGTTATTTAAAAGATCGCCATCAATACATTTCATTGGATAGACACAACTCATCTCTACTTCCAATTACAGTTGGTGTCCCCCAAGGGTCTATCTTGGGACCCTTGCTTTTCAATATTTATATAAATGATCTCCATGCCGCCACCTCTCTCTTTTATCCCATTGTCTATGCTGATGATTCTACTCTTTCTGCGTCTCTTCGTACTTTTGACTATGCTGGCCAAGAGCGTGATATTATTATCAATACTGAGTTAGCCAAAATCTCAGACTGGCTTAAATTGAATAAGTTGTCTTTGAATTCTGCAAAAACCAAAGCTTTGCTTTTTCACACTGCTAGGAAACGTGTATCTTGTCCTGAGATAACTCTGGATAGTTCATCCATCGAGTTTTATTTGTTGATACTTCTGATTACCTGGGAATCACAATTGATAAGCATCTCACTTGGAAACCCCATGTCCATAAGATAACATTGAAATTGTCAAAGGTGGTTGCAATTATGTCCAAGTTGAAGAATATGCTACCGAGTAAAATTATTTTGACTTTGTATAGTACCCTGTTCCTACCACATCTAAATTATGGAATTCTTTGTTGGAAACCAAAAATCAACTCTGTAATAAAATTACAGAAAAAGGCAGTTAGAAATATAA
Source organism: Platynereis dumerilii (assembly GCA_026936325.1). Taxonomy (NCBI): domain Eukaryota; kingdom Metazoa; phylum Annelida; class Polychaeta; order Phyllodocida; family Nereididae; genus Platynereis; species Platynereis dumerilii. The sequence goes on from JAPTHN010000020.1 coordinate 12,725,102, forward strand.
TTAAAGAAAAATATAATGCCCATACTGAACCAATTTTCAAAAAATTGAAGCTTTTAAGGGTGGAAGACCTCTGTTCACTTCAAGAACTAAAATTTTGTTACAAGTTAGAAAATAGAATTTTACCGGGTTACTTTCTTGGAAACCTTTTTGTAAGAAATGCCAGCACCCATCAGCATCATACTAGAAATGCTAATCAGTTCAAAATCCCAAGATCAAAGCATGAATTTGCCAAAACTGGCATAAGGTATGTGATTACAGTGGCTTTTAATAACTGCCCTCAAATTATCAAAGACAAGTTCTCTACCCATAATCTCCATGGTTTTACTAAATATGTGAAGGCATATCTGACTGATAAGTACAAATACGAATGTACTATCAGAAACTGTTATATATGCAGTTAAATAATGCACTCGTCTGGTTTCTTCTTTAATTTTGACTCTTGTTCAATTGCCGAATCTCATAAAAATGCTTCATCAGCCTGTGATTCTCATCAAATTGCTTGTAGGCTAAGGACGAGAGCTTCACATAAGTCTTACTGGAAATGTTTCTGCTTTAATTTTTGACACCTGATCAACTGCCAAATCTCATGAAAATGCTTTATTAGCCTGTGGTTCTCATCAAATTGCTTGTAGACTATGGACGATCTCAGTTTTTTCTGGTCACTTGAACTACATAATCATATTTTTTACTGTTAATGTTGGACTCCGTTTGCATGAACGTCCTTGACAATGTACAAGGGGAAAACAGACACTACTGTGATTTAATGGAAGCCTGCCTTTAATGTGATAAATAGTGGAATTATTATATCCATATCTGTTGTCTATGGGGAGTGGTCAAAGATTTCTTTGCTGAAATTGCCAAATGCCTAGGGCATGTGAATTTCATTGGACTTATGAAATATAATTATGTTGCTTAGATATATGTGTCATCTGCTTTCTAAAACTTGGGCCTTCGATGCAATTTTTCTGTCTCTATCCAAAGGGGCAATAGGATTTTTGGAATTCAGATTTCATCCTACTGGGGTTACTATTTAAAACAAACTACCTACTTTCTTGTTAATCTAAAATGTGTCGTTATTTGCAAGCTTCAAAGTCTTTAAATGTTGAAATATGTGGTTATATGTATCTGGGCTCAGGAGGTTCCTAAAAAAATTGTATTAATTTTTTTATCTTAGGGTGGTTCCTCGATAGCGGCCACCTTTTGGCCTTAGAGGAATCTCCCTACATAATGAAAGTTTTTGTCTCTTTTCTTTTGTATATATGTGTGGTCCTATAAATGAATGTGTATATATGTATTTTCATTATGTAAATAAACGTCTATTGTCTGTCTGTCTGTCTGTCATTGAGTACTGTATAGTGAACTTTAACTGCAAAACACAAGGATGATCCACAATCATCTTCAGCATGACACCATGCTTTCAGAAAGTGAGGTACATATTTGAATGATACATCATTATTGGAATGAAAATACGAAATTTATTTTAAACTCTTTTCAGGTGAAAGTGGCTGCTTGTGATCCTTTGATGGCTTAAAATGCTTGTACAAAAATAACAATCTGATTGGACCAACTCCTCGAAAAACATAATGTCTATAAATCGTAATAATAATTATATATCTATAATGACTATGTTTCGAACAATAATAATAACACTACTACCACTATTAACTAATGCCAATATATACAATATCCATAGTTATAGATATAAAAGAATGAGTGGTGTTGAAGAGCAGACTAATTCATATATTGATAATATAAGTGCAGATTATAATAGTGATATCACAGAGACATCAACAATATTTACTAATGACACTAAAACGGAACCGCCACCTGCGTGGCATGAGATCTTCAATGGCGCCCAGGCAGCCATGACAGTTATTGGTCTGTTATTAAATGTGCTAACTGTCATAACATTACAAATTAACGGCAGAGGATTCTCCCGAGTCATAAGACTGTTGTTGCTTCATCAAGCCGTCGCAGATTCACTCGTCTGTTTGTGTGGTATCCTAATTCTCGTCACTCCTCCGATGGCTCTTGTTGGGGATAATGTCATCAGTTTGTTAATCTGCCAGACCTGGCATACTCAAGGTAAGCATTGTGCTACATATTTACTATACTTAAATAGTTATTATTATCATTACTCTGAAAAAATCTGCGGTGATCCAAATTTGCATGCATATTATGGACGCTCTAGGTAGTATTTTAGTGCATTTCTCACCCCGATGAGAGACCACACGACAACAAGAGACCGTTTCTTGACTGCAGACGGGGTGGTCTTATAACATTGGGACCACTGTTATGTATTTAGATGGTCATATCATCATAAGATTGTAAAGTGCTCCTTTGTAATTCCTTACTCTTAGGAACTTATTTTCACTAAAAACACATTCCCTGCAGATCAAACATGGGAGCTAACCTGGTGAGTCCAATAAGATCAAACTGATTTTGGTCAAGTTCTTTGATGATGATTATGAACTCTATCTCATCTGCAATCATTACAGCAATCCAGTGCTTCAGAACCCTTTTGCTTTCTTTTGATCAGTTAGTTTGATCAATGTAAATTTGGGTTCCAGCATATACTTACGTTTATTGATCAGTACAAAGGTCAACCTCTTCAAAAGGAGTTGATTTTCAGATTACATGATCGAACATGTCATTAGTTGGAACCCTACATATTTGTTTCACGCTTTTCTTGCGGACTCATTAGAGTTTTTTCAGTTAAGGACCAGGGTCTATAGACTTAGACCTCAGAGGACCAATTAGTTGTTGATACAGATTAGTGGACCATGCGTGGCTTAAGTAGTTATAACAAGTAACTGAGAATATCAAACAATTAAGTTGTACCTGATGCTTTGAATGAGATGCCTTAAGCTTTTATGTATTTTTATATTATATTATACAAATACGGCATGATATGAGACTTTTATGAGTGCAATGTGAAAATTTATTTGCACGAGGAAATTCATATTGAACGAGGGCGCAATAATTCATATTGCACGATGATAAGCGCTGTATTTGTTTTATTACATGACCACTATTCCTACAATATTACGTTTCATTCTGAAAAAAAAAAATAATTTTTTGAATGTGTTTTTTTTTCTTTAGTCACAAAAAAAAAATTAAAAAATTAGGTTTAAAAAAAAGTGGAATTTTTTTTTCAATAAAAGCTCATATTGCACTCTAACCATGCAATATGAAAAAATTAGAAAAAATCTCATATTGCAATCGAACTGTGCAATATGAGTTTTTATGATGTCATCATGTGAGTGATTTTGGCCAATCAGCATCGTTCTAGCTTTGGGCTCATGTAATAAATATAATTATGCTGTGTGCATAAAATCATTTTATATGAACCGGCTTTTTTTTCACAATTTGGTATTGGCATAAAATTTACTTTTAAATAGGCCTATCAAATGATTTTATTTGAAACAATTTTGTATGCCACAAACATTAAAATTAGTGTAGGTAGTTTATTATAAATGTACATCTGGGCCCTTCGACTCAATGTAATTCCATCCATGGTGTCTTTAACTGTTTATTCGATGAATTAACTCTTAGAGGGCCACCATCTTATTCGAAGGGCAAGGGGGGAGGCTGAATAAAATTTCAAGTTTGTGTCTGCTGGCAGGTTATTCTTGTTGACGATGCATAATTAATTTGCTTGGTACATTTTGCCCCTATAGTTTTTGAAACTAGCGCATTTCTGAGTAACAGAAGACGAAGGATACAATTGTTGTTCGATGTATGTAGGCTAAATTCAATTAAGGTGGCGACCACTTAATATTTCCAGGGGGGGCGAGGTTGGAGTCTTCCTCGGCAGGAAATTATTTATTTCACGGTAACAGCCACAGTAATTATTATCTATTTTGATCACGGAAAGTCATCAAATATTCATCCAAAATCAAGCAACACTTTGTTAAGAAAAAACCCCACCAGAAATTATTTATTTCAAGACTGCCCACGAAAGCTATGTAACAAGTTATTTTCAAGGTAACTCGAACCCCCACTTGCCCCCCCCCCCCAACCAATGAGATGGAAATAACAATTTGAAAAAAATATGGGGCAATGCAGGCCAGTAAATGCCAAAATGATGTCTAAGTGGGCCCGTGAAAGCCCCCTTTCCCCCACTAGACTACCCTGTCTGGATCTGCCACTGGTTAGCTGCATTGACAAGATATTGCAAACAAGGTTATGCATTTCTGAAAGTTTGTTGTTATTCACAGCATAGAATTATTCAAACTTACTTAAATACAATCCTATTGTTTGTTTGTTGTTCTCTGTTTCTCTAAAACCTATTGTTCCTCAGCAATTGGTCTTGTTTGGTGGGATTTGGTGGTATTAGCTCTGTTTGAGTAACTTAAGGTGGTCTTAAGTCCATGGTCTATGGTCTAGTCCTTATCTGAAAAAACTCCATTACAGCTCCGGCAATTGATCATAGGTGATACTCCATTGCCTGGCACTGGAGGTTATGCAAAATTGGTGCAATCCATGATGCCATCTATCTAGGTCAAACTAGCCAATAGTGTTCATTGTGGACAGTTTCATCATGGCCTTGCAGTTACATCATGTTGGAGTGGACTAAGTGCAAACTTGGGCCACTCCAGGGGAGGGGGCACTCTGCTCAAAAGCTGTCAGTTGATCTTATGTTTGCATATTCACTCGAGAAACTGTGGTAGCCAACAGAGCAATACAGGATTAAACATTCTAGTTTTACACTTCTTCTTCTTCTTCTTCACGTTATATCCCGCCTTTTGATAATAGGCGAACCTCCCTTGGGAGTTTGTTTTCAGTCCATATCCATAGAGTTCCTCATGATGTCTATTTTGAAAGGGGAAGCTAACAAAACTAAAAACAGCAAGTAAAATGCTTGAACTTAACAGCTGTTTATCAAATCAAATTTAGACCAGAAGCATGGTCGTAAACAGGCTAAAACAACTGTGATTAATTGCCAGTTATCCTGTTAACCATGATTGGTTGAATTTCAGGAACTTTCAGTGTCACCAAATGACCAATCCCCCTTCCCCAACTCAACACACGAGTTTTTGCAGTGGTAACATTGGGTAATCCGGCCATGACATAATTGCAAGGCTATGATTGCAAACATGAAATGCTTTTGGCCGGTTTCACCAATGATATCAGAGTTAGCACCAAGTTACATAGGTAATGATAGGTTCCAATTGAGTCTCCAGCTGTGACATAATTTATAGGTCCACAAGTGCTATGGAAAAATTGATTTCTTCAGAGCAATTGAGAGAGCAGTAATGAAAAAACTAAGTCTTCTAGACATCTTTCTGATTGGAACCCTAACTTGCTGCTACAAGGTTACGACAAACAGACGCAGATGAAATGATGAGATGCTAACTTCCTGCGGTTAACAAGGTTTAAGGAGGAATTTCCTAACCAAAATGTTCCATTTTGTAAAGTATCTGACTGATCTTTTTGCCAAATATTTTTGATTGAACAATGATGTCGGAATCTGCCATGAAAAAGCTGATCTAGCAAGTTGAAATGCAGTGAGAATATCTTCCTTTTGCAAAAAAGCAGGATTTTAGCACTAGATGTTTCAACTGGGCCAAGATATATTTTTTTAGCAACATATATCATATTTTGCTTTGATGAAATAAGCTACTGTCACCTTTTGGCTGTTTCTATGTTAATAATATAATCAGTATGTACTTTTACAGAATAAAATTTTGATCCTTTTTTGGCAATTATCAGCATTAAGTTCCACACTAATTAATATCATGTGTCCGGAGTCACACTTAATTACCAAAATAGACAACATTTTATTTCACCCGAAGTTATTTTTGAGCTAGAATTACCAGTCAAACAGGTTAGCTAATACAAGACTGTTCAAAAACATGTTTATTCAGTTTTGCCTTAAAAGCTTTGAACTCTTAATTGATGTGTAATTGCACCAGGAGACTGGAGTGACATTCGATAATTGGCTTACTTTATATATTTCATTGAAAAATGTTTGCCATAAAAAGCAAATGAGAAAGTTCACAGTCATTATTAAAGAGATTTACCATGTAGGCCTAACTAAAATCATTTTGATCTTCTTATGGAAAATAAATAAGTAAGCCAAAATTACTTTTAGATGTCGGAATATGTTAAATATGACAGTAATACATCTATGGACCATCTCTTAAATCTGCACATGTAATAGCTTAAAAGAACAATTTTACAGAAGACAATAACTATTTTACCAAATCGACAAAATTAAATATGCATTTCCACAACGGCTATTTTCCACTTCTTTTTGTGTTAGAGATTCTGCAGGAATTCAAAAGCTCGTGACAATAAACATTATATTTCTTTCAGGAGGAACTGTTATAGTCAACAAATAAAAATGTATTTGAATTCTTTATCACTAATTATCAGGTATTTACTGGTCGTTGATCTGGGTGTCAATTGCCAACTTGGAAGTGATCGCCATTGAGAGGTTTATTGTGATCTGTTTTCCTTTTAAACACGGAGATCTGACAATCTCTACTTTCCGCAAAGTCATAATTGCGATGTATCCGCTTGGAGTTGCGGCGAATATTATGGGATACATGCAACTTCATTACGTGTCTGGGGTGTGTCGTCAGGAGTACTACTTTTCCACGCAACTGTTCAAGAACTTCATGAAAGGTGAGATAATGTCATTCACTAAAATAATAAGAATAGCATTTCTATGAAGAATAGACAGTTTCAGGCTCAAGTAGCTGAGCTCTACACATTTCAGTGAGTATCGGCCATACTTCTATGCTTCTCCGTAAAATATCATAGGCATATTTCGTAGAGGGTACTACAGCCCCCCCCCCCCACGTTTTGTGAATTTTATCATCTGTTGTGTTGCAGATGACTTCATAATTGTGGACACTTAGACTGAATTTTAATATTTTCTAATACCCAATTGCTAGAGCAGCTCGCCATAGAAAAAATTCACTCAATGTCTACAATTATGAAATAATGTTTTGCACTTAATAGTGTCCATAAATATTTAACATACCAGTTGCTTTTGTTCACTCAGGTCACGCCATATGGAGTTTCTTCACATACTTCTCAATTCCTTGTGCTCTCTTCGTGATACTCTACGGAGGAATCGCGTACAAGTTATATTCAAGACAACAAAGTGGTCTAGCCCAGAGTAATGTCATTGACGAAGCGACAAAACAGATGACCAGAACTGCTATGGTGGTCACCATTTGGTTCCTCATCGCCCTCGGCTACGACCTCTGGTATTACGTTCTCGGGCATAATGGTGTAGTGTTGTATGAAAAGGGCACAATAGTGCAAAAGGTAAGTAAAATGGAATAATTATTTAAAAAAAGAATTGCTGTGTACCTGCAGACCCTAGACTTTACTCGGTTGCAACTTCATAAATTGTGTCACTTTGCTTTAGAACCTTCATTTGGTAATAATATATTTGCCATAACCCATGACTTGTATTTGATTTTAATTATAAGCAGCTCTACTCTTGCATTTTAATCCATTGTCAGTCTATTTCCTTTGACCAATACAATTTTGAATTGTGCATGCAAGGCCACTGACATACTTTTAAGCCATTATTTTACAAATTTCCGCAATTAAAGTGTCCTCTCTCGCATCCTAGTGTTAACGCAAAGTTGTCTTCATTTTTAAGCCAGTCGTAGCCGATTAAAATCCGTTCTGCTGCTTTTCTGGACTGCATGAAATGAAAATGTGTTGCAAAGTTTCTATTTCCCGTTACCTTTTATGTATAACAGGCACTTCTCACTTTCAATGCTGTTTGACAAAAATATGACAATGGAAAGACATATCAATAAGATGTGTCGTAATGTTTTGTTCAATTTGAGAAACATTTCAAAACTTCGAAAGTAACAAAACAAAAAGACTGTTAAAACAGCTGTGAATCCTCTTGTCACCCCTCACTTATACTATGGAAATAGACTTTTGTGTAGAATAACCTGCCACTTATTGAATAAGCATCAAGTTGTCCAAAACTCAACTGTTCAATTGATTGAGAGATTGAAAAGATATGACAGTGTAAGAAATTGTAGAAAGCAGTTGCACTGGTTACCAATTCCAGTGAGAATCCAGTTCAAACTGATGAGTGATCACATATATACGTTAAAAATTTGATCATCTCAAGTGGAAAGAGCAGTCAGTAAAATGGATCGTTTTCTTCTCTATAGATGTAGTTTGAAAAGTTATGAAGAATCAGAATTATTTTTTAATTTTAACGTCAATAAGAAGTAAAGAACACTTAACTGCTGATCTCTCTCTTAGTATTTCTTTAAAATGTTAATTGATTTCCTGAAACGTATGTTTCAACACTTAATTTCTTCCAGGTCGGAATTTTTCTATCTACGTCAAACTCTTGTGTCAACCCCATCATCTATGCCCTGTTCATGCCAACGTACAGACAGAGCGTCGGACTAACTCTCAGGTGCCAGAGACAAAAACCAAAAGGCAACTCCAGTTCATCATTCGCATCAACAAACATGACTCTGTCTACAATTAACGTCGATAAAGTCATTGAAGAAGCAGACTGAGTAGACGGGGTTTAAGCTGACGATCGGAACAGAACAAGAAGACATGATTATTTATAATTTATTATGCTAAAATTGTGAAATGTCGACGTGTCAGATAATGTGTTAAACAACCATAAATCGGTGTTCGGATCGTGTAAGGTTTGTTGGTAAATCAAGGATTTTATGTATGCATATAAGTTAAAAGATTATATTATGGAATAATTTGTTAGATCCACAGATAATCAGACTATATAATGATATGACATATTTTTCAAGATTTTGTGATGTATTTGTTATTTTGAACTTGTTAAACAATGTTACAGGTGATTTCATTTGTACGCGATTCTAAGATTCTATACACACCAAATACATGGCAATTTTGCTTAATCTGATTGGTTTAGGAACAACAGAACGTCACACAGCCAATATAGCAAACGTAGCAAGTGCATATATAATAAAGCTATTCGCTTTTTTCTAGGCATACATAGATTTGCGCCTAATTTAGCAATAAATGGGGATGTAGGTTGGGAAAGTTCTACAACTAGGAGAAGAATACAGATGATACGATACTGGAATAGGTTAATTAGTATGGATATGGAAAGAGTAACTAAGAAAATTTTCATTTGGGATATGCAAAACAGGAAAAGTAAAGGCAGTTGGAATAGTGATATTTATAAATTATTTACCCAAATAGGTAAATTGGAAAACTATAGAAATCAAGATATCATTGATGTTGAGGAAGCACGGCAAATACTTGTGCAACAGGAGAAAAATGAATGGTTAAATAATATTCAATCGGTATCAAAATTAGGAGGTATATTTTTATCCAAATATGACATATCCACGCATGCGCTAGCGCGCACGTACACGCTTTTGGGACTCGTGAATGTGCAAGATTTGACACATACACGCGCGTGTATGTGTCACAACGCGCACGCGCGAAGGTTCTGGATTGTTGTACATGCTTTCCAGCGCATGAGTGGCCATGCTTTCCAGCGCATGAGTGGACATGCTTTCCAGCGCATGAGTGGACATGCTTTCCAGCGCATATTGGTAGTTTACAGGGGCGGATCCAGGATTTCTTAAAAGGGGGGGGGGTTGCAGCAATACTTTGAAGTGGGAATAACTCATTATACTCCATGACATGGTTAAGCAAAATATTAAAAAATGATAAATATTGTCATTTAACATTCATTAACAATCATTTAACACCTTTTTCCAGACAACCACTTATATTTTACTATTTAATTGGTTTGTCAATATTTCTGTGGATTTCATGTGTAATGGACCCCCCTCAGGCCATTTCTAGATACGCAACTGCTGGAGGGGCTCCTGTGTTCTGATAAATAAACTGCGCTAGATGGCATGTCCAAGCTTGCGCTGGATGGCATGTCCAAGCCTGCGCTGGATGGCACATCCAAGCTTGCGCTGGATGGCATATCCACGATCGCATATACACGCATGCGCGTGAATGCAGGTCCACGAATGCGCTGGATGACATGTCCACAGGTGATCGTGAACACATATACATGCGTGACTGTGCGCACAATTACACATACACGCGCGTGTATGTGCGCTCACTACCATGCGTGGATGTGTCATATTGGGATAAAAATATATATGAAATTAGTTAATTATAAAAAATTTAAAGAAGAATTTGGCACTGAAGCATACATTTACAAAATCCAAAACCGTTATCATAGATCTATCTTTGCACAACTGAGGTGTGGTATATTACCATTAAAAGTAGAAACGGGTAGATACACTAATATTCCGAAGGAGTTCAGACTTTGTATATTTTGCGATAAAAATGTAATTGAAGATGAAATGCATTTTTTATTTGACTGTTCATTGTATGATGAGATTAGAAAAGAGTATTGGGGAAAATTTAAAAATATACTGCAATCATTTGAGTTACTCACGAGTGAGGACAAATTTTCGAAATTGATGTCAGGTGATTTTGTTAAATTATCATCAGAGTATGTCAGTATGTGCTATAATTTAAGGCAAACAAAACTGTATATCTAGATATATAATCTGTAATATATTTCTTTCATTTATTCACAATTTTTATTTTGTTATCCTTTTTTTCGCAGGTCTTTATCTGAAAAATTTTCTTTTTTAAGTTATTTTCTCGAAATGTTGCTGTTCTTGTATTTTTGTTTAGTGTGTTTGTAATTATCTGTGATGGCGTTGCTTAATAGATTGTTGTTTAGCTATTGTGACAAATAAGCCCATTCCAGGGCTGGGTGTGTATTTGAAACATTATTTAAATGTTGTTTGTAACTGTATACACTTGTCACATAAATAAAAATTTTCTCTCTCTCTCTCTCTATATATATATGTAATATAGCATTGATTTATCCCAAGCATACATTTACAAAATCCAAAACCGTTATCATAGATCTATCTTTGCACAACTGAGGTGTGGTATATTACCATTAAAAGTAGAAACGGGTAGATACACTAATATTCCGAAGGAGTTCAGACTTTGTATATTTTGCGATAAAAATGTAATTGAAGATGAAATGCATTTTTTATTTGACTGTTCATTGTATGATGAGATTAGAAAAGAGTATTGGGGAAAATTTAAAAATATACTGCAATCATTTGAGTTACTCACGAGTGAGGACAAATTTTCGAAATTGATGTCAGGTGATTTTGTTAAATTATCATCAGAGTATGTCAGTATGTGCTATAATTTAAGGCAAACAAAACTGTATATCTAGATATATAATCTGTAATATATTTCTTTCATTTATTCACAATTTTTATTTTGTTATCCTTTTTTTCGCAGGTCTTTATCTGAAAAATTTTCTTTTTTAAGTTATTTTCTCGAAATGTTGCTGTTCTTGTATTTTTGTTTAGTGTGTTTGTAATTATCTGTGATGGCGTTGCTTAATAGATTGTTGTTTAGCTATTGTGACAAATAAGCCCATTCCAGGGCTGGGTGTGTATTTGAAACATTATTTAAATGTTGTTTGTAACTGTATACACTTGTCACATAAATAAAAATTTTCTCTCTCTCTCTCTCTATATATATATGTAATATAGCATTGATTTATCCCAGGCAACTGTGATTGCCCAGAATCGCGTGGTAATGAAATCACCTGTAAATGACACAAGAAGTATCAAGCAGGAAAGTAATTCATAAAGATAAAAATCATAGCAAAAAAGGTATTACCATTAAAATGGTGTTGTAATCACGCTAATGTAGTAAATATTAATCAAAGATGATCTTATTAATTTTGTATTACAGCCAAACATTTTGATATAGAATTAGAGTGGACTTTGGCACTGTGAAAATGGCACTTTGTGTGTCATCACGCTGATGATTTATCATGATCAAACCCAATACTTTCAATGTTAATTTGATTGAAGGAGACTTATCCCACTTGCTGGTGACAGCCAAACGAAAGGATTAAGCATCTGATTTTCACTCCAAAATCGTTATGGCTTTTTCTTGGTCATGACTAATCAAACAGCCTCTATGTTTCCGATTTTGAAAGTGGAGAAGATGACACTTCATCGGATATCATGAATCACAAAGTTCCATTTTCATAGTGCCACAGTCCACTCTAATTCTGTATCAAAGTGTTTGGCTGTAAGGCGGTAGTGTCAGTATAAGTGATTCTGTATTTCTTTTTGGTGCCGGCATTTGTCCGCAACCCCTGTCTACAAGTCTACCACTCTTTTTTAAAATTTCCAGTGCTTTGTTCCAGACTCGGCAGAATATATGCTGCCATGTGTATCAACGCTTGACACGGGTTATCCTAAGGTGGTTAAGTCATTATACTGATTCAGTGAACATTACAACACAACAACATTTTATGCCAGTACCCGCTTAGAAGATACGTTATAGGAATTAACGACTTTAGGGTAACCCATGTTACAGGCAATTTAATAAGCACGCGATTCTCAGGTTCCTTGCCCACTTAATACATAGCATTTTTGCATAATGTGATTGGTTGAGCGACAACATAATGTCACACAGCTAATATATTGAACAGTCAGAAAAATGCATAATTTTTTTTGAATGCATGAACATTTTTTCATAATATGGTAAAATATATTTCAGCCTTTCGCTCAAGACTCAGCTTTTCGAACAAAAGATAATCCATTCACATCATTATAATATCATTTTAACTCCACAACAATGATCATATCTTTCGGTAGCATGGACATTTACCCGGTATTGGAATCTTCTAAAACGAATTAGCCCTCTTTGAAATAATTTGAAAGCCTATTGGTTTTAGGATTAGCCATTAAAATGAAAGTTTAGGGTTATAACCTGCTTACAGAGTGATAAATATATTTCACTCGTTAAGCTCCTCACAAAAAAGTTCAGCCATAATTGAGAGATCAACAACAAAAGAAATCAATTGAGCGCAAAGATATTGTGGGATGTGAGCTGATCAAATGGAGGTGTTAAGCAGTAAATGGCCCCAGAATTTTAGGTTAAACTGGGATATCTGTTTCGATTTAGTGAATGAAAATATATATAACTGGAACCAACGATACAGCTGCAACTGCTCTTTGGTCGAACTCAACAGGTAAGTGTAATTACTGTGTCATTAGTGTACTATTTGTAACTTCTCGTGCCGGCAGTATAATAGGGTGGACTGAAATAACTTTTTTTTGGAATTTCAATAAGCCAGACTGCTGGTGACAACAGTCGTTCAACTTTTTGGGCTATTTAAAAAAATGGCAGAAAAACCTTTTTGATGTAAGATGTTGAACCTGCTTTTTCCCTGAGATAACTTCTTCAAGAAGAGCATAACATCTTATTTGACTGGAAACATGTGTTTGTATTGCTCTTTACACAAAAATATTTTGAGTTGCTCCACAGCAGCTCAACTTATTCTAATAAAATGGTACACTCCTGATTGCTTCTTGGACATTCATAAGCTGTTATTGCAAAGTTAAACTGAAAATATGACATAGCCATTATGTTTTCCATTCGGGCTTACCTCAGCCTACCCCTAACACATAGGCATATGGCCGGTAGAATTTTGTTTTGGCGGGGGGGGGGGTGACATTTGCCGTAATTTCAGGATCCACATTTTATGTCATGTCAAGTACAAGTAGAGAGCACAAGTACATTGTAAACTCCTTAGTGAACTCCAGTGTAGCCTACTCAGGTCAGTAAATGCTTGTGCTGAACTTTGGAGAAAGCATACTGACTTCAATGAGCTCCAACTTTGCCTCCAAGAATGTGCAGTAACTGCTGCTGGGCCAGAGATTTGAACCAACAAAAACTTGTGGCGACTGAAGTGAAGGCAGAAAGAAATCTCTCATCTAAAGGAGATTGCATTATGTTATAGTTGATGTGAAGCATGTCAATCTGAATTTCATGTTCTCCATTGATTTTGATAATGGCTATGAGTTATGGAATGATTATATCAATATAAGTCGATATTCCACATTACACACACACAGTGAAACACAAATTTAACTTTAAACAGATTGTGATGGCTCTTAAAAAACACTGAATTATACTGGTGAATGCAATGTGACTTCAAACATTTTCCGGGGAAAACTGTTACTTGCAAAAATGATCGAAATTCCTGAAATGTTTCCATTGCAGATTCCACTCCTCATCCACGTTCTCTATGCACTCAGCCAGCTGTTTATAGTCTCCGTATCGTTATGCATGACCCAAAAGAAAGTAGGAGTGGGATTTCTCATAAAATTCCTGACTGAAGTTCTGTATTATTTGTTATTTGTGAAGAAACAGGTTTGGATGAACTTACTCGAACATAATATTAGGCAAGTTCATGATGGGAGAAAGTACCTGTCTCACAGCCCTCGAAGAATTCTGACTGCTTTTAAGGTAATTTTATTGGAGTTAATAAGTATAACCATTGTTATGCTTCATCGTTGTAGGTAATATAATGTTGGTTAATTGGTTTATATCCTGTATTTTTTAAATATGCACTCTTGACATGGTGTGAAGGGTGGTAATACTGAACTTAGTGACCGGCCGCAGTATTTTTATAGTAATATTTCATTTTTGGTGTTGTTGATTTTCAGAAAAGTTCCAGATATTCACCCAAAAGATTTTACTTGGCCCGTCTGAAGAGGAATAACTCTTTTTCTGGGCATGGAAATAATTTTAGTATTGACTGATTGATGACCATAAATTAACCTTACTCACAAATAATATATGAACATTTGACAACTTTGGCCAAAATGAAAAGAAATCGACTACAGTGGGAAACTTAGCATTCTGCCAAAGAAGCTTCAGATTTATTAGGAAGGGTATGGAACCTCGTACATCAGGAACTTGATCCAAAAGTTGTAGTAAGACATGCGACCAAAAGGTGATCCTCTGGAGTCTGTTCCACACCAATTGGTTCCTTGTAATGTTCCAGCTAAGTATGTTTTGCCATCTCTCACACAGGCCAAGGCGCCACCTTGGTCCCCCTGAAAGGACATGAAATGTATTAATACCAGTTAAAAAATGTGAAAATCTGTTATTCTAATATACATGTAAAAAAAGGAAAGTGTTTCAAGATTGTTATGACTCACTTCACAGGTTCCTATTTCAGGAACACAAATCATCTTCTCAGGGTTGGAACCGTAATTGCAACGGTCGAGAGGGGTCACCTCGGCAGGAGTATACTGAAGAACTCCTCCAAAATCACCAGCTGACAAAAAATACACATATGAAAATAGAATTAAGATAATCAAACACTGTTTCAAACAGACAAGAAATCTATGATATCATAAAGCTAAGGTGGAAGGTCTTGTCACATCGGTATTTTGAGACCCAAGGGTTTAAGGTATCCTGTCTGTACTAAAAAATAGCATTTTTCTAAGAAATATACACCTTTATTTAAACATATAGTACAATGACAAGTTGATTTGCAAGCAACTTCTCTTTTCTTCGTGATTAAAAGGGTCCTGGGCCAACTAAACCCATGTAATTCCTGCAAGTAAGTAACAAAATTGGGTATTTTCAATGTGGCAAAAAAATGCTTACCATTCCTTGTGCGTTCTCCCCATCCAGAAAACACACACTCCGAGCCAATGTAGTCAAAGTCATCCTCAGGAGCAAGTTCAAGGGTCTCAATGTAGGGATTGTCGAGGTTGGCAGGTTTGGTCAGCTTCAACAGTGCCCAGCTACCAGAATACAAAGTGTCCTAGAATAGAAAAATAATGTCATTTACACCCTGAAACACAATGTAGACGGACTAATAGATTCCAACAATGATTTTTATTTTTAAAACCAAGATTGTTGAGATTCTTGAGGTTAGTCACAATCTGTTGCTCACTATACTTTCGCTTCTTTTTTTGGTTATACTGACTGTTATCCCATGTCTAGCCAACTTTTGTCCCTCATACTGAGCTTTTCCCTGGTCAATACAGATTGAGAGAGGGAAATACAACAGAAAGAAACAGGGATATATTTAGTTCAACCAATCAAATTCCTTTGGCTTATTAGCCAGCAGGGATATACTGAAAGATAATGAGATCAACAGGGATATACAGGAACTGACCAATCAAAAGACAACAGTGCCCCTGTATATCATGCTTATTAGCTTGTAGATACCAGCATATTTGCTGATTGTTGTGATTTAAGGCAATTAAGTGCTGCCAATTAAGAGTATTGATTTTTTTTGTAGCACAGCTGCATTCACATTGAGTGCTTCAAACTGTTTTACATTGATATAAAACAAAAGTATTTTTTAAAAAAAGACATGGGATAAAAAGGTTATACCATGGGTTGCGGCAGTATATCCCTGGTATAGTCACCCTCGACCCCGTATATCCCTCGACCCTTCGGGTCTCGGGATATACTGGATCTTGGGTGACTATACCAGGGATATACTGCCTCCACCCATGGTATAACCTCATAATATCACATCAATGGTTTTGATAAGCAAATATATTTATCTCCTTCATTATGCATTGTATTATTCCTGTTAATTTGACTTCAAGTTATAATTCAAGGTACATTTTTTAAGATGATGATTAAAATTGATTGTTGTATTTATGAGATTTTATATGTTAAAATTTTAGATTGTCAAATTAAGATATGTATTTATACTGTTTTTTATGACAAATTGTTTGCTCCCCAAATTTCGTTTGTCAATGAAATCCTTAATAAAATATTAGTATCGAGTAGAATCTAATCCAATATTTGCTGAACCAATGTGAGGATTTTCTTCTGTTAACAAAATCTGTTTACAGTGTGTAATAGATGAATTCCACCAAGATGTGAATACATTATATTGTCTGTATATCAATAATTCCACTCACCTGGATCATGCGTTCAATCTCATACACCTCGGGTTGCCCTCCATTCTCAAAATTGTCGTAATCATGCAGACCAAGAATAACTTGGAGTCTATCACTGGATGAAAATATCCCATCAGTAATGAAAATGAAGCATTGAGTATCTATATTCAACCTTCACCATTATGTGTGTTGTTTCAAAAAGTATACTTGTCCGAATTTCAAGAAGTACTTTCTTGTCAAGTTGTCCGAATTAAAAAGAAACTACTTGGCCCAATAATATTTCAAAAGCACATATCGTTATTTGTTACAATTCGAAAGAGGACTTTCTTGTCCCAATTTAGAATAGTACTAATTTTCCCAATTTCAAAATTGTACTTACGAGTCCCAGTTTCTCACACAGGTGAAGTGGGACAGGACCCATCCTGGATCAATCAAGACCCCTCCACAAACTAATTGGTCAAGCCTGCTGTCCTGAATTGAAATATTATCAAAATATCATTTGTTATTCAATCAAGGAACAAGAACAAGAAAATCAATGCAAAAAAGGTCCTTCACCATGTCTTGATACAGGAGATTTGAAATAAAAGGCAATAACAAGCCTCCTTCCCTATACTAGTACCATTGCTTATGTCAATATGATGGCTGATGTGGCTGGCACTGGTTGCCCCACTTGATTGTAACTGTCAGTCTGCTATACCAGTAGATCAGATTTTTCCAGTAGGGAAAATATCAATGGTATCGGAAAACATGATGCGAATCGAGAGCACACACATAAAGTGCTAATCAAATGCTGACACAGTCTAACTGTAAAATTTGAAATTTAAGTGATTGAGTAAGATAGCTGAATAATTCCTTTGAGCTAACATAGCTTGTTGGTTTAAGTTATGATAATATGTCTGTTATAAAAATGAAAGTGAGGATCTTCTCTGCGAGCTTTCAAGATGTCTTTAAAGAGAGCTCACAGATATATAACAGTCATGGTTGGGTCAAATTGTTGATTTGGGATGGATCACATTGATCACAATCTGTAAAAGAACTTGCAAAAACAAAGAAATAACATGAAGTTAGAAAACTTTCCTACACTTGTTCTTGGAGTTTGTTTTATCTTTGCTAACTCTTACGCAGCGATATATATCCTATATCCTGAGTATTTAGTGAACACTCACGTGGATGGCAGCCATATAAGGAAACTGTCCGGGAGAGGCATCTGAGCCACCATTAATCAGGATGCCCACGTCATGACTGATGCACCCAACTGAAAAATGGAATAAGTCTTAGACTTCATGCACAATCAGTACACATCAAAATTTTAAAATTCACACTAAGTATGAAGTGTTAAAATAAATACTTAATATTGATGACTCCTTATTTCACCACAACAATTGAATTTCGCCACTAACAAACTCACATGACATGTGCTTCTCGCTTCTAATTGCATCATGTTCTCAAAGAAAGTATAAGAATGAGAATAAGAATAAGAAGTTTTATTGGGCACCTCGTAACAGAGTAGGCCTACATGTGAAATTTTGGTTGGTCATTGAAATGGTGCACTCAATTAAATTACAGATAGGAATATTAATTATATATAATTTCATTTTAAAATAAGAATTTTTAAATCTAGACGTTCTCATAGGCAATACACACTATCTTCTGCCACTACTACAGTAGTAGTAGTGGCAGAAGATGGGGTGTATTACTACAGTACTACTACTGTAGTAAGGGACAGTTCGTTGTTAAGAGCTCTGACAATTTTTGTTCCGGTTTTTATAACATCTTTTGAGTGTATTTCCTCAATACTAGAAAAGGCCATCAGCTTTCTCTAGAACAGTCTGCACGGTTTCTCCAAGAGAAAAGAGAAAATTTATGCATGAATTCTACACACCCGGTTTCTGTTGACTGTTCACTGGAGCTTGCACACTAGGGGCAGCACAAGATGGCAGCATATGAATTGCACACTAGGGCCAGCACACAATGGCATCACATGAATTGCACACTAGGGGCAGCACACGATGGCAGCATATGAATTGCACACTAGGGGCAGCACACAATGGCATCACATGAATTGCACACTAGGGGCAGCACACAATGGCATCACATGAATTGCACACTAGGGGCAGCACACGATGGCAGCATATGAATTGCACACAAGAGGCGGCACACGATGGCATCACATGAACTGCTGCTAATGCCAGAACCGAGCAAACTGACAGTCAAACAGAGGTCAACTTGTAGACAGACTGAGTTGCTTTGATTTGGGAATGAATATTCGGCAACTTTTCGTGCCGTTACCATGAAGTAAATAATTTCCCGCCAAGGAAAACTCAAACCAGTGGCGTAGCTAGGGGGTCTCAAGCGGGGGGCACCAAAAAGATTTTAGATATCTGCTGATCTTTGCACACATAGCAAATACATAAACTGCAAAAATGATGACAAATAGTGCACAACGTGTTATGTATACAGTGTCTTTTCATGAGCTCTGGTTATTCATTCACTACCAGCATCATACAAGTAAAATTTCTTTTTTTTCGGTCAAGATTTTTTGGGGGGGCTGAAAGCTCCATTTGGGGTGGGGGCTCAGCCCCCCCTAGCCCCCCTTAGTGACGCCACTGTATTTTAGTAGATTGGTGATCTCCATGCTTAGTCATGTGGTCCACAGATTCCCTAGATTTACAGTAGACGAATGACGAGTACTTACATTCAGCTGCTAGTGGCCTTCAGTGACCTCACTAAAGCCCCTATCAAATACATTCATATGAGGTGCTAATTGGTCATAAGGCAATGTGTGACCTCATTGATGAGTGGTATGACTTGGTCAATGACTCTGATAAATAACATAGGAAGTATAGGCTATGACTCACTGGCTGCTATACACGTCATAGAGTTAACATGGCATGGATAGGGCTATGACACTGCAAGAAACATGTCAGTCCAATTTTGTAAGCACTCGTTTTTCGTCTACTGTAAAAGAAAGAAAGCTGTGTGGCGCACAGTAAGATAGGGCATAGTGAGATAGGGCACAGTAAGGGAACTATGCCATAGAATACACTATAGAAACATCTGATTTACATTTCATTATTCATTATTTAAAAAGAAGTGATCGTCTTTAACACTTGATTTTTGTGACCAAAATCAAAAGGGAAAGCATCCATAACCAGAAGAATTCAGCAGGTGAATGCCAAGTGTTTACAAAACTGGACAGAAATGTTCCTTGTGAGGTCATATCCATAAATCATAAGCTCATATCCTATACTATCAATGCTGTCAAAACAAGTCGCCAACTGAGTATCAATGAGGTCACAGGTTACTCAATGACAAATAGACAGTTTATTTCAATGCAATGGGTGGAACCTGTTGTGAGGTCATTGATGTCCACCAGCAGCTGAATGTTAGTGCTTATCATTCGTTGACTGTAACACTGTAATCTTATCCCCTAAGTCAAAAGCAACAAGAAGTGAGACAGAGAGACGCACCTGATGCCAAGAAAAGAGATACCAGCAAAATCCTCATTGTGGTCCTCGATGATTGTCCTGCCTGCCATCAGCCAGTTACTTTATAGGCCTACTAGTCAGACTCACTGGTTTTATCAATACAAAATGATATTCTCGAGAAAAGTACAGGCTGTTTTGAGGTTATAAAGTAAGCCGCTTAAAAAGTATTTGTGAGAGCTCAAGGGCATTGTATAAAACCAGTGACTTATTTTGGGGGTCATGTTCACACTAGCTTCACACTAGCCCAAAATTAATATGGGATTGATAGGAAACATAATGTATCGATCCTTATTTGCCACCTGGTATACCCCATCCTATTCCCCGGCACATTCTAGATACGTGATTTAATACAATCTGTGTGTGCCAAGCAGGTCATCAGTTTAAGCGCATATCAAATTTAGAAACAAAAAAATAATTAAGCTTCACTAGAAGCTGTGGCAACCTGGTTATTATCATTGCAACTGAAAATATCCTTGATAGTGCCTGACTGTGCCATGCTTTTGTTTAGATTGAAATATTCAGAAAATCTATTAGGCTAAAATTTTAAATGCAACTGATCTTAATGAGATGTTTACTATCATCGCAGTCTATTCAACACAAAAATAAATTAACAAAGAGGATGGGCAGACAGGCAAGTATCTGCATCAGAACTTTTGCTCTTCTTCATATTTAATCAAGACACATGTCTTTTATAAAACTTTTCACTTTAGACATTTGCTAATTCTCTTTGAAGTTAAACTTCTCTTAACTTAACTATAAATCGTGTGTTCCATCTGATGGGAAAAGTTTCATGAATTTCGAATCTAGTGTCACTTTTATAAAGCAGTATAAATAACAGCATGACCACAGAAATTATATGACTATACAATTTGATGCATCACCAAGATGACTTTGTTCGAATAATTCAACGTAATTCACAAAAATGATATTAAATCCTTTGATGCCAAGATATGCTTCGTGAATTGTGGCTTTACTTTTATAACAATAAAGCTATAGTGAAATGCCAAATTCCTTTCATGATGACTAACCACAAAGTTTGAAAATGGAAATTAATATGGACACTGAAGCTATAAAACAGATATTTCTGTCAGAAGTTTTCCATTACTCTCAGACACCTGAAGAGATCAAGGCTCTTTTTGACGTGGAATTGTTGCAGAATGATCATCTTCAAACGAGTGGTATAGGTCCAGGCACTTTTTGAGGTGGAATTGTTGCAGAATGATCATCTTCAAACCAGTGGTATAGGTCCAGGCACTTTTTGAGGTGGAATTGTTGCAGAATGATCATCTTCAAACCAGTGGTATAGGTCCAGGCACTTTTTGAGGTGGAATTGTTGCAGAATGATTATCTTCAAACGAGTGGTATAGGTCCAGGCACTTTTTGAGGTGGAATTGTTGCAGAATGATCATCTTCAAACCAGTGGTATAGGTCCAGGCACTTTTTGAGGTGGAATTGTTGCAGAATGATCATCTTCAAACCAGTGGTATAGGTCCAGGCACTTTTTGAGGTGGAATTGTTGCAGAATGATTATCTTCAAACGAGTGGTATAGGTCCAGGCACTTTTTGAGGTGGAATTGTTGCAGAATGATCATCTTCAAACCAGTGGTATAGGTCCAGGCACTTTTTGAGGTGGAATTGTTGCAGAATGATCATCTTCAAACCAGTGGTATAGGTCCAGGCACTTTTTGAGGTGGAATTGTTGCAGAATGATCATCTTCAAACCAGTGGTATAGGTCCAGGCACTTTTTGAGGTGGAATTGTTGCAGAATGATTATCTTCAAACGAGTGGTATAGGTCCAGGCACTTTTTGAGGTGGAATTGTTGCAGAATGATCATCTTCAAACCAGTGGTATAGGTCCAGGCACTTTTTGAGGTGGAATTGTTGCAGAATGATCATCTTCAAACCAGTGGTATAGGTCCAGGCACTTTTTGAGGTGGAATTGTTGCAGAATGATTATCTTCAAACGAGTGGTATAGGTCCAGGCACTTTTTGAGGTGGAATTGTTGCAGAATGATCATCTTCAAACCAGTGGTATAGGTCCAGGCACTTTTTGAGGTGGAATTGTTGCAGAATGATCATCTTCAAACCAGTGGTATAGGTCCAGGCACTTTTTGAGGTGGAATTGTTGCAGAATGATCATCTTCAAACCAGTGGTATAGGTCCAGGCACTTTTTGAGGTGGAATTGTTGCAGAATGATTATCTTCAAACGAGTGGTATAGGTCCAGGCACTTTTTGAGGTGGAATTGTTGCAGAATGATCATCTTCAAACCAGTGGTATAGGTCCAGGCACTTTTTGAGGTGGAATTGTTGCAGAATGATCATCTTCAAACCAGTGGTATAGGTCCAGGCACTTTTTGAGGTGGAATTGTTGCAGAATGATCATCTTCAAACCAGTGGTATAGGTCCAGGCACTTTTTGAGGTGGAATTGTTGCAGAATGATCATCTTCAAACCAGTGGTATTGGTCCGGGCATTGCTAATCTTCCACAATGTTCAAGCTCAACTCTCAACAGCTGGTAAGAAACAACACAATGCAATAAGATTATTGAATTGTTATCGAGGCATGTATTTGACAATTTAACTGCAACTAGTAAGATAATTAAATAGTTATTTGCACACGTGTTTCACCATAGGTCTGTCTCCATTTGTAGTTTTGAATTTATGTATAGGCAGTATCTCAAAGCAACGGTAGCTCGGTTGGAATCCCCTTTGCCTTTCAACAAGGTGATTGGTGTAGTTGACCAAGCCAAGGAGTTTGACGTCTAAAATGAGTGTGTTTGTTAAATGTTTGATTGTTTGGGTCAGCTAGTGATTATGTTCTTAAGACAGCATTCAATAGAAAAGTGTGTTGTTGGTTAGAATCATAGATTGGGAGATTATAATGTGTTAACAACTAGATTATTAACTGTTGATCACAGGATTTCATTTGACTTGCAAACAATCCAGAAAAACATAGCCCTACCCCCTTATTGTTGTGCCACCAATCTATAACCACTGTCGTAATCCCCAAATGGAGACAGACCTATTTATAATCTAGCTTCAACCACTAGTAAGTAATTTCTCAGTACAGTCAGATTATTAAGCAGTCCAACAAGAATCTCTCAATACAGTTTCATTATGCAATGGTCATTCACACATTCTTTTCACCACTTCACAACAACCAGCAAGAGATGTTTCAATACAATTGCATAATGTAATGGTTCACACATGCTTTTCAGTATTTAACTCTTCTCATCTAGTAGAGATACTTCTGATGTGTTTTGTCACTCACTTCTCAGTGTACGCTCGCTGAACCTACCCTGACCACATGATATACTTTTTTGTGAAGTTGTAACAAAAAGATTACCTCTCCTCCGGTGTGACATACATAATTAACAGTTTCAGTTCTCTCAAAGCAATTGAATGGATTGTTGAGTGTTTCATTGTTGCCTGCTTGTTGTTTCAATTAGTTTCTTTGCAGAAAACCATGAACAATCACTTAAATCACGCCGAAAAAAGCTGTTAAATGATTTGAAAACTTCAGAATTTTATGGAACTTATTGGCAGGGTGAGTGTAAACGAACCCTGCAGTGGGAGGATGCCAGTATAGGTGATTTCAGTATTATCTAAAGTGTCAATCATCCTCTTTCTTCTTTTCCTTTTTCAAATACTCAGGTCCTCCGCTTTTAAAGGTTTTGACTGCATCTTCAAAGAAGTTTAATGTGACATGGACATACTGCGTGAATAGAAGCTGTCGAAATTCATGTCATGATGATGATAATTACATGATGGAATATGGTTCATTTGATTTTTGCTCCTGCAAGAATGATTGTTTCAAGGTAGGTGCCTGCTGCTTTGACTTCTTCATATTCTGTTTGAAGCACGCCAAGCTGAACAAAAACATTTTCCTGCAAAGATCTCAGTATGAGCTGGAGCAATTTAGGAGACTGCCGCCCAGTGAGGCAGATTTCATGGTTCATTTCGCACTGGCTGTTGATCTTAATGTTGCTGAGCAAAATCTAGATGACAATGAGGAATGCATCCCATTGCCACATCAGCATGCTTATGCAAGGGTAACCAGACATTGTGCAAGGAATGACACAAATAGCTATCACTGTGAATCTGGTGGAACTGCTTTGGTTGCTGTAATGGAAAAGAGGAATCTATCAGGCAGTTTTCAATTCAAACTTTTCAGTAATTACCATTGTGCGATATGCAATGGTGTCAATCAGACTGCTATCTATCCCATAAAACACAAATATAAATGTGAGTTTCATATAGCAAGATTTCTATTGAGAAAAGGGCTTGAGCTGACACTGAAAAATTCAACTGCATTATATGAAAGGTACTGTTTGCGGTCATTATTTGTTAAAATGGAAAACATCTCTACTAATGTAATAATTCGTCCAAATATATGCTTCCCAAAAATGAAAAAGCCAGACCCCTCAATACCAACATTAAGTGTAATTTACAAAGCAATGTGCAGCTTATACTTCTCAAATAGTGAAATGGATAACATAATCTACAAAAATAGTTTTTGTGCTTCATTGGAAGGAGTCGAGCCATCCAACAACAGTTGCCCACACGACTCTGAGCAAGGGTTGAGCGAGTCCATAAGCATTTTAATGGACTTTGATGGAACACCGCAAGATATTTTGGAAAATGAAAAATCCATTTGCAACGAAATGGGATCCTTTTGTGATAGGTCTTCAGGAAAAATATATTGTCCTTTGAATAAGATTAACTTTGCCTATAAATGTTTAGGTATATATAATTTGCCAGAAATTCAAACGAAACCTTACAAAGGCATTTTGATATATAAGGACGGGCAAAGAAACAACATAACTGAATGCGACGATTCTCTCATACAAATGTACCATTGCTCTTACAAATATGCCAGTACCATAAGAAATTATTTTCCTACTGACAACACAACAGGCACTGATTTTTTTTGGAGTTTAGTATCTGCCAGCAAATTTTGAGTCATACAAAAATAGATGCACATTGAACTTGGAAAAATTATTTGAAATCCCATTTCAGGAAACGTCATTTGCTGAATATCTTGGGTCAGTAACTCATACCAGGACTGGCTACTTTTTCTATCCTGAAGATGTTTATTGGACACTGAGTTATTCTGACATAAATGGATTTGATGGACAACTATCTGTTTGCTATAACTATATTCAATTGTGTAATAAATCAATTCTATCAAAGAGTCTCTTTGAAATAGTGAATGATTTTCTGGTTGTCAGGAAATTTGGCAAAATATTTGCCCCTCATGAATTTGCCATTGTCTCGGATGGACGCGCAGTTGTTTGTCATTTTGAAGACCAAAGTTCTGATCTACTGGGACTGATAACATTGGTTGGTACAACACTGTCTGTCAGTTCGTTGGTGGTTACATTTGTCATTTACCTGCTTAACAAAGACCTTCGCACAGTACCTGGAAAAATGATGATGAACTACATGGCAGCTCTTGCAAGTGGTCAGACCCTGCTTCAGTGCAACAGGCATCTTTTGGACTACCCTTTTGCATGTAAGATTGTGGCTGTTGCATTACATTACGTTTGGCTATCAACTTTCACATGGCTAAACGCCATGGCTTACAGGATGCATAAGACTTTCACAGACATGCAGTTCCTCAATTCAAGTGATTGCTGCTCCTTCAGGCTTTGCAGGTATGCTGCATATGCTTGGCTGACTCCGCTTTTTATTGTCATGCCATGCTTATGCTGTGACCTTCTCAGCACCAAATGGTTTCAATATGGTGACAATCAACACTGCTGGATATCCAACATTACACCATATGTGTTACTTTATACATTTGTAGGACCTGTCATCCTGCTGGTTCTTGTAAATGTACTGTTACTGATTCGATGTGTTATTGCCTTGTACTCAACTCTATCTCACATTCAGAGAGTACTGCAATCTGAACAAAGACAAATATTCAGAGTGTATTTTAGCCTATTTCTGCTATCTGGATCGACGTGGCTTCTGGGTCTTCTTCCAGATATAACAGGCTTCGACCTTTTTTGGTACCCATTTGTTATTGTCAACATTTTACAAGGTGTATTTGTATTCCTTTGTTTGGCTTTGGGAAACTCAAATGTCAAGGGTGCACCACAAGGGCAGTCCCTACGCCGCGACAAACTTCGGTCCGAACGGTAACGAGATATTAAAGATTTAAATTTGGAGGAATTAGACAATGTTATTTTGCAGACTTACTCCAACATCAATTGATATACATGTATATAGTGTAATATGCTACAGAGACATACACATTGTGATTTTGATATTTGAGTGACCATGATGCGTATTAGATAACTTTTGACAATGAACGTATTCTTATTGTAACACATAACGCATTGTTGCTAAAGACTGAAGTTACATTTCAAGACATTGAGATAGTGTTTCTAAGTTTGACAGGAAATTGAAACTAATTGAGAAAGCCTTACTATAGTCAGAAAAAAAATAATTAAAATGGTCGGAACATGTGTAAAAAAGATACTAAATATAGGGTTGAAATTAAAAGTTATTATGAACGTATTCATGAGTGTTTCATTCCCTCAAACCATAAGGTACATCTTATCCATTATCTATTTTGTCAATTTTTTCCCCTTTCAAATTTATGTGTAAATATTTTTTTCTTTTTCGGCATTATAATCCGACATCCTTTCACTGCTCATATGATTGCAAACTCACATTTTCATGAGAGAATGTTTCTATTTGTTGCATCTATGCATAAAGATCGTTCTGAATATATACATTACTGTGGTCCGGGTCCCCTCCTACCGTATGAAGCATACTGAGCGCATACATACAGGAGGCAAAGCCCAATCCATCCATCAATCCATCCATCAATCCATCCATCAATCCATCCATCAATCCATCCATCCATCAATCCATCCATCAATCCATCCATCAATCCATCCATCAATTCATCCATCAATCCAACCATCAATCCATCCATCAATCCAACCATTAATCCATCCATCAATCCGTCAATCAATCCATCTGTCAAGAAAGGCCAAACTTAAGACCAACATTAAACAACAGTCTTCCTGATGCCAAACTGTGGTGTCATTTCCAGAGTGAAGAAGTATCTGAAAGCCTCTTTTGGTTTAGCATATGTGTTGTCCAGCAAAAGTTAAACCAAGGATGATTGAAATTGCTCTACACCATAGATATAAGTGACCAGGCTGACCTTGACTAGTGAATAGTGATGGCGGAGGTTTAACCACCTGAGTGAGTGGAAAGAAGACTTGTAGTGTCCATTGTCTGCAGATCTTGTTTAACAAGTGATCACTGAAGTTTGATACTCAACGTTCAAACCAACTGGGTTCCACTGCACTTTGGTGTGGTTAATGTTACTGCAATTTCAAAAAGTACGAGTTGCTGGGACCACATATTGATGTAGTTCTAAGCATCCTCTAATTGGTTGATGCCCAGTTAAGGACTAATCACAGGAAAAAATAGAATGCTACGTGGCAAGTGGCCCTGCAACTCATACTAATTGCAATTGCAGTAACAACCTTACCTGGAATGACCATCGGGTTTTTAAGAGCCTATGTGTTTGTTACAACTGAAGTCGTACTGTTTTGGTATAGATGCTTTTTGGTTCATGCTCAATAGCTCATCATCCAAATTGATAACTCAGAAGAAACATAATGATTTTTCCCTCACGCGAAGAATTCCACATAGCTGAGTCAAGCCTTCAAGAAACATCAAATAGTTAGTTAGTTATTTATTGACGTGTAAAACATGTCCACCATGGGTTATACAAAGCAAGTGAAATTTAAATGTCAATATTTAAACAAAATGTCCAAATTGAAAATGATCAAAGTAATTATGACAGTCATCACTCAAATAATTTCAGCAAATTAAAGCAGTAATTGCACTGCAAACTGGCGCCATTATTTTCACCATCAAAAATGTCACTTGTTGTTTCTCCACAAATATTCAACTCCTCTCTAAGACGTGCTGCTAATCCACAGTCCCAACAGGCTCTTC
This sequence comes from Platynereis dumerilii, assembly GCA_026936325.1. Classification (NCBI taxonomy): domain Eukaryota; kingdom Metazoa; phylum Annelida; class Polychaeta; order Phyllodocida; family Nereididae; genus Platynereis; species Platynereis dumerilii. Next base: position 12,753,322 of record JAPTHN010000020.1, read on the forward strand.
AGTACACTGTTGTATACCGTTTCAGCTTCACGTAAATCTCTGGTAAGCCAAGTCTCGCATCCATAAAATATAGCACTACATAGAGTACTGTCCCACACAAGACGTTTAACAGCATATGGGGCATCACTATTCATACCCAGGAAGGAGTAAAACTTAAGCAACGGTCTGGACTTGCTATTCAGATGAGTCTTGACCTGATTAGCAATTGGAGACACAGTAATCAGTGATCCCAAGTAGCAATACTTTTCTGTGTGGTGTATTAAAGTACCGTCTAAGTCCAAAGAGTCATCCCCATTTACACACAAAAACTGTGACTTGGCGGCATTAATAACCATTCCAATATCATTAATACATCCAGCAAGGTTCTGCAGCTTTTTCATCATCTTTTCCCATGACGTTGCAAAAATCACCGTGTCGTCCATCAATAGTAATCCGTGTAGATCACCAAGCCAATCATCATCACCATCTCTTATTAAGGCATCAATTGTTGGCTCAATAAACAAGGTGAACCGTGAGCAACTGGTACTTGAGCCTTGCCGAACACCAGTTTTAGCATCAAAGTGACTGTTCCCTATTTTCCCAACTGTCACGGCATACATCCTTCTGGGGTTTTCCAAGAAGGTGCTTCCACATCCCTTCCGGTCTAGAAAGTGTAACAGTTTCAACCTATTAACACGGTCATATGCTTTTTGATCGTCAATGAAGGTTATGTAAAGTGTTCTCTTTGTCTTCCTTGCAATGTCGATAAGTAGTCTCAGCACTAATATCCGCTCGGCACAGCCGCGCCCACTTTGACCGCCTGCCTGTTCATACTTAGGTTTATACCACAGGTTAAGTCTCTCATTTAATACTGCATCATACAGTTTCGCCAAAGCAACCATAATAGATATTCCTCTATAATTTGAGGGGTCCTGATTATCACCCTTCTTGAAAATATTAAATACCCTCGCAATAGTCCACAGTAAAGGGTAATTGGAAATGAAAACAATGTTGAAAACGTAAGTGATAAACAAAATCCATTCATCATTCAATAGCTTCAACAAACCAGGTGCTACTCCATCAGTGCCAGGAGCCTTGTTGGTCTTCAGTCTTTTGACACGTATGTCCACTTCATCAGGTGTTATGGGGCTGTCTAATACTGGAACGAACTTGGGAACATCGGGAGTGAACTCCAAAGAATCATTTTGGGACTGCAAAAGGTTCTCATAATACTGACAGAATGTATCATCACCTGGCTGGGACTGGAGGAATGTCAAATTTGCCTTTCCAGTTAATGCTTTGCCATAACTGGCGCGAGTCTTTTGAGTCCAGTATTCGATTCCATCTGCCTGTAGACTCAACATAAGATTGGTGAGAAATGATCCCTAAAAGTATGATCTTTTCAAACCAGCAACTACTAGAGTACAACAAAAACCAAAGTAAAACAAAATCTGTCAGAAGTCCTCTGTTTACCTGTTTTGTCCTCCATTTTCTTCTCCACTCCAAATCTACCTGCAACTACCTTGCAGGCAATTAGCAGGGGGTGCTTTATCAAAGAAATCAAACAAATTGGGGTGACAGAGCTTGAATTGGTGTTGGGTTAAAGTAATTTTAAAAGGTAATTTACAGATGATTTCATTAGTACGAGATTCTACAGTCTTTATCCACCTTGCTGGATGACCAGAATCGCATGGTAATGAAATCACCTGTAAGCAAAGGTAGGGAATGATTTGGGGGAGCCAAAAGCTGTGAAAGGGTAAAGTAGTGGTCAATTCTTCCTTCCAGCTGAGGTAGTTGTCATTTTGGAGCTTTACAGTTCCTGAAAATTCACATCCCACTACTCTAAATTTCTGATGATCTGCATCTGTGGGTGATTTCTACAGGGTCAAGAAGCAAATCTTCGCTGATTTTGAACTTTGGTCAAAACGAAAGGTGAGATCATCTTTTAAATCCATGCCAAATTGCATCATTCTCTCATTTTTGCTTTTTGGGTACGTGGTACCATCAACACCTCCTGTCTACAGCAAAAGTTGTTGTGGTCCCAAAAACATTTCACATAACAAAATACAACCCCAAATGAGGTGTCCTAGTGATAAATTTGGTATTTATGCATCCCTGCCTACAATTTTGGGCCTGTCAGTGCTAAAGTTGACTCTTATTCAACAAATTTCTTCAGGATTGCTTGCCCCACTTCCTCAAAAAATGGTCTTGAATATTTGGCAAAAAAATTATCTACCCTCTGTAAGCACCACCAAACACCAGACAGTGCTGCCACCTCTTGTACACTGTATACTCGGTCCATCTTGTTGCAGCTGGCAGCTGGCAAGCTGAGTTCTTTGCAAAGCTATCTGAATCTGAATCAGATGTTCTGATGGCACAACTTCATGGTTGAAAACTTATATGGTTATCATTGTATACTCTTAGTAGAAAATTGACCAAGGACCCTGTGCATGCATTGCATGCTATCTTGCTTTTGAAGTTATCTGAACATAAATTTACCTCTACACCCTATAATCTGGTGCCAGTGCTACAACAATTTCCCAGAGATGGAATCCTGAGGCTGAAATTTCCTGATTGAGTCAACACAATCACCATTATGGTGTTATTTTTTTCAGTCTTTTAGTCAATGTTGCCACATGCCCAGTTGAAATAAGATAACAATAAATTAAACTGGGAGATGAAACACTATGTGAAAAGGTGCTTCAGTAGCTTTATTCAGAAGGATATGGAACCTCGTACATGAGAAACTTTATCCAAAAACCATAATAAGACATTTTGTCAAACAGTGATCCTTTCTCTGGCATTTGGCCACAGAATGAAGTGCCCCCTGCCAACTGACCCACTAAGTAAGTCTGACCATCCCTCTGACACACTAGTGGACCACCATCGTCCCCCTGAAATGATATCAAATATAATATATTAATCACTTTTCACATATATCCATCAATCACCATTACTTTTGTTGGGTGCTGATAAGGGACTATAATGGTATAGACATTGGTGTCATCTAGGTTTAAATCAGTTTGTCAAATTAATTTGAGAGATCTTTTTACATCACAGGTGCCTATCTCAGGGACACAAAATTTCTTCTCGGGGTCGGCAGAGTACATACAACGGTCCAAGGTGGCAACCTCAGCAGGAATATATTGAAGGACTCCTCCTGCATCACCAGCTGTTTAAGGAAAGAACAGTAAATATAGAATTGACCATACATAGGCTTGACAAGAAATATATATACTGGCATTTAATGATTCTAATTGAATGTCCCTAAGTGTTAATAACATCCTGTTTGCACTGACTGAGGTTTGCACGGACAAAGGTCTGCAAAAAAAAAAATTAGAAATGTTCCAAATTTAGTAATTATATAGAAAAACCAAATAAATTTGACTTGGAAAATTAGGAGTTCAGTGTATTTAATAAACAGCTAGCTGCCTTTCTCATTCATCATTGAATACGTATAGTTACCACAAATAAAGATATTTTTTCATTTAACCCGCAATAATCAGATAAGAAATTGAGTTCCGTACCAGGATGTACGTGTATAATGAATTTGTGAAATATGGAATAACAAACTAAAACTAGTAGACGGCCACCGCAGGGCGGTGACAAAACTTCACCTACTGCAGAACCAGTAACATGAAATAGACACAGGTAGATGAGCAAGTAAAAAGTACGTGGAAATGATACAGGAATCCTGCTGTAATACATAGCAATACATGCAAGTATGCAAAAAACATAGACCCGTACGTAAACCAATACATGAGCCAGTAGGCTACATGCACCATTGGACATGCAACAGTACATGCACCAGTACAATGTACCAATGCAATTGACCAGTACATGCCCCACTGAATACATGCACCAGTAGTCCAGTACAATGTATCATCTGTGTGCCAGTACATGGACTAGTACATGCACCAGTAGTCCAGTACAATGCACCATTGTAATGTATCAGTACAATGTACCAGTGAAAACGTTAGGTTTGGGTTAGGGTTAGGTTTGGGTTAGGGTTAGGCTAGGGTTAGGGTTAGGGCTAGGGTTGGGGTTAAGGCTAGGGTTGGGGTTAGGGCTATGGTTAGGGTTAGGGCTAGGGTTAGGGTTAGGGCTAGGGTTAGGGTTAGGGCTAGGGTTAGGGTTAGGGCTAGGGTTAGGGTTAGGGTTAGGGTTACCAGTGCTATGGACCAGTGCTATGGACCAGTGCTATGGACCAGTGCCATGGGCCAGTACATGGACCAGTACATGGACCAGTACATGGACCAGTACATGGACCAGTACATGGACCAGTACATGGACCAGTACATGGACCAGTACATGGACCAGTACATGGACCAGTACATATATGATCGATTGAAATTATGGTACAATTCATTAATATAGACTTCAGAAATTCCTAGAAAAATGTGGTTTTTAACTTAAAATCGGTCTAGAATCAAAACGATTCAATGAAAACATATGTGACTTTCAAGGACTATGTTAACAGAAGTTATGGATAGGTGTAGAGAGGTTCATTGCAATAGGATGATTCCTTCCTTGTCAAAATATTGGTATATTGTCAAAATTTGACAAAAAACATGTAATTTTCAGGGTAGGGCGATCTTTTTTACCGTCATAGCTACGACAAAATGTTCAAAAAGGAAAACTAAGGGAGAATTTGGTCTTTCCAAATCTGTTTTCAGATTCTCCTTAACCTAGTTAGAAAGGGAGTGACGGTAGATTGAAATTATGGTACAAATCAGAAATACGAACCTGAGAAGTCACTGAAAAAATGTAGTTTTTAACTTAAAATCTCTCTGGAACAGAAACGGTTCAATAGAAATTTATATAATTTGGCAGGATTATGTAGACAGATGTTAGAGATATGTCCAGACAGGTTCATTAGAAAAGAATGATTCTTCCTTGTCAAAATATTGATTTATTGTAAAAATTTGACAAAAAACATGAAATTTTCAGGGTCTGGCGATCTTTTTAACCGTCGGAGCTACGACAAAACAATCAGAAAGTGAAAACTAGCAGAGAATTTGACCTTTCCAAATCTGTTTTCAGATTCTCTGTAACTTAATTAGGACCGGAGCTACGACCGATTGAAATAACGCTTTCTTTGAGAAATGTGAAAAAATATTGTAAATTTCTTGCTCGTTTTTCAACCTTGTAACCTTTACAGTGCAAAGTAGGTCAATCCGAGGACCTTCAAAATTTACAGGGAGCCTCTAGAGTATTGTAGCAAGTATGTCTACCATTTTTGTAATAATATCTTGATTCCTTCTATGTGTAAAAAAATCAAATGTCAAAGTAGTGCAATTTTTTGTCATGTTTGACCTTGAGTTTGACCTTGAAAAACATTATCTAGGTCAAAATAAATATGATATTCTGAATGGAAGTAGGTAAGAAAGGGGGGGTCAGTCATGCATTGTAACCCTGTAGAATCAATATTTCCCTGTCAAAAACGCGGTATTGTGTCATTATTTAACATTTGTCGGTTAGCAATATTTGAAAATTTTTCATAAATCCGGTGAAGGGGGTAGACAAAATATGATTAAATATTATGAATAAGCAGGCCAAAGTTCATCTGTCACATGTAAATCACGCTGATATCTTGAACAAAACATGGTGAAAAAAATTCTTGAAAATGGCACCTTTTCAAACTTTTTTCGGTCAAATGACCTTGAAAAATGAGGTCAAGGTCAAATTTAAAGGTCTGCATGGGGTTTATATATGTATATTTGGGGGGGTTTACTATAACATGTTAGCGGCTAAAATCGATATTTCAAGGTCAAATTCTCAAGGTCACCAGTTTTGGTGACGCGGTATGACTTTAAAATTACGTAACTCAAGAACCAGTGACCAAAATGAAAAAAAAAACACTTTTGCAAATGTCCCGTGAGTTTGGGCACGTAATGGCACCATCGGTATGACTCTACGACTTACGGATTCTGAGATCCCGCGATCAACCTCAAACCATGAAAATTGACTTTGTATAATGTGACCTTGACCTACTTTCATGAAAATAGGTCAAAGTGTGTAGAATGTGTCTAGGACCTTTCCATGTACCGGAAGGTAAAAACCGGTAATAACCGGATGAGGTACATGTATTTGAAATATTGCGATTTCCGACTTTGAAAGGCCCTGTGACCTTGAAAAATAGGTCAAGGTCAATTTTTTCAAAATGTTTCTCTTGTATTTTTGTAGACTACGTATACAAATTTTTTGAAAATTTTCCGAAGAGGTTTGTCGGGGAGAAAAATAATAATAATAAGAAAAACTAGTAGACGGCCACCGTAGAGCGGTGACAAAACTTCACCTACTGCAGAACCAGTAACTCGAAATAGACACAGGTAGATGAGCAAGTAAAAAGTACATAGAAATGATACAGGAATCCTACTGTAATGCATTGCAATACATGCAAGTATGCAAAAAAACATAGACCAGTACGTAAACCAATACATGAACCAGTAGGTTACATGCACCATTGGACATGCACCAGTACATGCACCAGTACAACGTACCCATTCAATGGACCAGTACATGCCCCACTGAGTACATGCACCAGTAGTCCAGTACAATGTATCATACAGTGGACCAGTACATGGACTGGTACATTGACCAGTATATGCACTAAGTACATGCTCCATTACATGAACCAGTACTTGCACCAGTAGTCCAGTACAATGTACCAGTGTATTGTACCAGTACAAGTGTATTGTACCAGTACAATGTACCAGTGAAAAGGTTAGGTTAGGGCTAGGGTTAGGGTTTGGGTTAGGGCTAGGGTTAGGGTTAGGGTTAGGGCTAGAGTTAGGGTTATACCAGTGCAATTGACCAGTGCAATGGACCAGTGCAATGGACCAATACTTGGACCAGTACATGGACCAGTACTTGGACCAGTACATGGACCATTACAGGGACCACTACAGGGACCAGTACATGGACCAGTACATGAACCAGTACATGGACCAGTACATGGACCAGTCATCATCTATGTACCAACTTAACCATGCACTGGTACAGGCAAATGGAAAATGTGGCTGGATAGCCGATTTAGATCTGCCTACAACTATTTCTAAGCAAAAAGAAGTTATATAATGAGGCATGGTGGCCTCCAGGCCCCATACATGTAGGGACTTATTTGAGCAATGACCTGACCAAAGTTTGAGACAAATTCAGTGGACCAGTACCTGAACTAGTACATGGACCAGTGCATGCACAAAGTACATGCTCCAGTACATGAACCAGCACCAGTAGTGCAGTACAATGTACAAGTGTAATGTACCAGTACAATGTACCAGTGAAAAGGTTAAGTTTGGGTTAGGGTACGTGAACCAGTACGTGGACCAGTACGTGGACCAGTACGTGGACCAGTACGTGGACCAGTACGTGGACCAGTACAGATATGATCGATTGAAATGATGGTACAATTCAGAAATATGGACTTCGGAAATACCTGGAAAAATGTGGTTTTTAGCTTAAAATCGGTCTAGAATCAAAATGATTCAATGAAAACATAAATAACTTTCCAGGACTATGTTAACAGAAGATATGGATAGGTGTAGAGAGGTTCATTGCAATAGGATGATTCCTTCCTAGTCAAAATATTGGTATATTGTCAAAATTTGACAAAAAACATGAAATTTTCAGGGTCCGGCGATCTTTTATACCATCATAGCTACGACGAAATGTTCAAAAAGGAAAACTAGGGGAGAATTTGGTCTTTCCAAATCTGTTTTCAGATTCTCCTTAACCTAGTTAGAACCGGAGTGACGGTAGATTGAAATTATGGTACAATTCAGAAATACGAACCTTAGAAGTCACTGAAAAAATGTGGTTTTTAACTTAAAATCACTCTGGAACAAAAACGGTTAAATGGAAATATATATAACTTGGCAGGATTATGTAAACAGATGTTAGAGATATGTCCAGACAGGTTCATTAGAAAAGAATGATTCCTTCCTTGTCAAAATATTGATATATTGTGAAAATTTGACAAAAAACATGAAATTTTCAGGGTCCGGCGATCTTTTTAACCGTCGGAGTAACGACAAAATGTTCAGAAAATGAAAACTAGAAGAGAATTTTGCCTTTCCAAATCTGTTTTCAGATTTTCTGTATCTTAATTAGGACCGGAGCTACGGTCGTTTGAAGTTACGCTATCTTTGAGAAATGTGAAAAAACATCATATATTTTTCGCTCGTTTTTTGACCTTGTGACCTTTACAGTGCAACGTAGGTCAATCCGAGGACCATGAAAATTTACAGGAAGCCTCTAGAGTATTGTAGCAAGTGTGCCTGCCATTTTTGTAACAATATCTTGATTCCTTCTATGTTAAAAAAAATGAAACGTCCAAATAGTAAAATATTTTAACATGTTTGACCTTGAGTTTGACCTTGAAAAACATTATCTAGATCAAAATCAATATGATATTCTGAATTGCAATAGGTAACAAAGGGGGGGTCAGTCATGCATTGTAACCCTGTACAATCAATATTTCCTTGTCAAAAACGCGGAATTGTGTCATTTTTTAACATTTGTCGGTTAGCAATATTTGAAAATTTTTCATAAATCCGGTGAAGGGGGTAGACAAAATATGATTAGATATTATCAATAAGCAGGCCAACGATCACCTGTCACATGTAAATCACGCTGATATCTTGAACTCAACATGGTGAAAAAAATTACTGAAAATGGCACCTTTTCAAAGTTTTTCGGGCCAAATGACCTTGAAAAATGAGGTCAAGGTCAAATTTAAAGGTCTGTACGGGCTTTTTAAATGTATATTTGGGGGGGTTTACTATAACATGTTAGCAGGTAAAATCGATATTTCAAGGTCAAATTCTCAAGGTCACCGATTTTGGTGACGCGGTATGACTTTAAAATTATGTAACTCAAGAACCGGTACCCAAAATGAAAAAAAAAACGCGGCACAGATGTCCCGTGAGTTTGGGCACGTAATGGCACCATCGGTATGACTCTACGACTTACGGATTCTGAGATCTCGCGATCAACCTCAAACCATGAAAACAAACTTTTTGTAATGTGACCTTGACCTACTATCATGAAAATAGGTCAAAGTGTGTAGAAACTTACTAGGACCTTTCCATGTACCGGAAAGTGAAAACCGGTAATAACCGGATGAGGTACATGTATTTGAAATATTGCAATTTCCGACTTTGAACGGCCCTGTGACCTTGAAAAATAGGTCAAGGTCAAAAATCTAGAATTTATATTCTTGTATTTTTGTAGGCTACGTATACAAATTTTTTGAAAATTTTCCGAAGAGGTTTGTCGGTAAGAAAAATAATAATAAGAAAAATAATACCGATTACAAGAAACTTCACCTATGTGTAGGTGAAGTTTAACTAGTAGACGGCCACCGCAGGGCGGTGACAAAACTTCACCTACTGCAGAACCAGTTACTCGAAATAAACACAGGTAGATGAGCAAGTAAAAAGTACATAGAAATGATACAGGAATCCTAATGTAACACATTGCAATACATGCAAGTATGCAAAAAAACATAGATCAGTACGTAAACCAATACATGAACCAGTAGGTTACATGCACCATTGGACATGCACCAGTACATGCACCAGCACAATGTACCCATGCAATGGATCAGTACATGCCCCACTGAGTACATGCACCAGTAGTCCAGTACAATGTATCATACAGTGGACCAGTACATGGACTGGTACATTGACCAGTATATGAACCAAGTACATGCTGCAGTACATGAACCAGTACTTGCACCAGTAGTCCAGTACAATGTACCAGTGTAATGTACCAGTACAATGTACCAGTGAAAAGGTTATTAGGGCTAGGGTTAGGGTTAGGGCTAGGGTTAGGGTTAGGGCTAGGGTTAGGGTTAGGGCTAGGGTTAGGGTTACCAGTACATGGACCAGTACATGGACCAGTACATGGACCAGTCAATGGACCAGTACATGGACCAGGACATGGACCAGTACATGGATCAGGACATGGACCAGTACATGAACCAGTACATGGACCAGGACATGGACCAGTACATGGATCAGAACATGGACCAGTACATGAACCAGTATATGAACCAGTATATGAACCAAGAACATGCTGCAGTACATGAACCAGTACTTGCACCAGTAGTCCAGTACAATGTACCAGTGTAATGTACCAGTGCAATGTACCAGTGAAAAGGTTATTAGGGGTTAGGGTTAGGGCTAGGGCTAGGGTTAGGGTTAGGGCTAGGTTTGGGTTAGGGTTACCAGTGCTTTGGGCTAGGGTTAGGGTTACCAGTGCAGTGGACCAGTGCAATGGACCAGTACATGGACCAGTACATGGATCAGGACATGGACCAGTACATGGATCAGGACATGGACCAGTACATGAACCAGTATATGTACCAGTATATGAACCAAGTACATGCTCCAGTACATGAACCAGTACTTGCACCAGTAGTCCACTACAATGTCAGAGTGTAATGTACCAGTACAATGTGCCAATGAAAAGGTCATTAGGGTTAGGGTTAGGGTTAGGGCTAGGGTTAGGGTTAGGGTTACCAATGCAATGGACCAATGCAAAGGACCAATGCAATGGACCAATGCAATGGACCAGTACATGGACCAGTACATGGACCAGTACATGGACCAGTATATGAACTAGTATATGAACTAGTATATGAACCAAGTACATGCTCCAGTACATGAACCAGTACTTGCACCAGTACATGAACCAGTACATGCACCAGTATATGCACCAGTACATGCACCAGTACATGAACCAGTACATGCACCAGTACATGCACCAGTACATGGATCAGTACAGATATGATCGATTAAAATGATGGTACAATTCATTAATATAGACTTCAGAAATTCCTTGAAAAATGAGGTTTTTAACTTAAAATCGGTCTAGAATCAAAACCATTTAATGAAAACATATATAACTTTCCATGACTATGTTAACAGAAGTTATGGATAGGTGTAGAGAGGCTCATTGCAATAGGATGATTCCTTCCTTGTCAAAATATTGGTATATTGTCAAAATTTGACAAAAAACATGAAATTTTCAGGGTCCGGCGATCTTTTATACCGTCATAGCTACGACAAAGTGTTCAAAAAGGAAAACTAGTGGAGAATTTGGTCTTTTCAAATCTGTTTTCAGATTCTCCTTAACCTAGTTAGAACCGGAGTGACGGTAGATTGAAATTACGGTACAATTCAGAAATACGAACCTCAGAAGTCACTGAAAAAATGTAGTTTTTAACTTAAAATCTCTCTGGAACAGAAACGGTTAGATGGAAATATATATAACTTGGCAGGATTATGTAAACAGATGTAAGAGATATGTCCAGACAGGTTGATTAGAAAAGAATGATTCCTTCCTTGTCAAAATATTGATATATTGTGAAAATTCGGAAAAAAACATGAAATTTTCAGGGTCCGGCGATCTTTTTAACCGTCAGAGTTACGACAAAATGTTCAGAAAATGAAAACTAGAGGAGAATTTTGCCTTTCCAAATCTGTTTTCAGATTTTCTGTATCTTAATTAGGACCGGAGCTATGGTTGTTTGAAGTTACACTATCTTTGAGTAATGTGAAAAAACATCATAAATTTTTTGCTCGTTTTTTGACCTTGTGACCTTTACAGTGCAAAGTAGGTCAATCCGAGGACCATGAAAATTTACAGGAAGCCTTTAGAGTATAGTAGCAAGTGTGCCTGCCATTTTTGTAACAATATCTTGATTCCTTCTATGTTAAAAAAAATGAAACGTCCAAATAGTAAAATATTTCAACATGTTTGACCTTGAGTTTGACCTTGAAAAACATTATCTAGGTCAAAATCAATATGATATTCTGAATTGCAGTAGGTAACAAAGGGGGGGTCAGTCATGCATTGTAACCCTGTAGGATCAATATTTCCCTGTCAAAAATGCGGAAATGTGTCATTTTTTAACATTTGTCGGTTAGCTATATTTAAAAAATTTTCATAAATCTGGCAAAGGAGGTAGACAAAACATGATTAGACATTATGAATAAACAGGTCTATGTTCATATGTCACCTGGAAATCACGCTGATATCTTGAAAATAACATGGTAAAAAAAATTGCTGAAAATGGCTCCTTTTCAAAGTTTTTTGGGTCAAATGACCTTGAAAAATGAGGTCAAGGTCAAATTTAAAGGTCTGAATGGGCTTATTAGGTGTATATTTGGAGGGGTTTACTATGACATGTTAACAGATTAAATCGATATTTCAAGGTCAAATTCTCAAGGTCACCAATTTTGGTTACGCGGTATGACTTTAAAATTCCGTAACTCAAGAACCAGTACTGCCAATGTAAAATAAAGACTCCCGCAGGTGTCCCGTGCGTTCGGGCACGTAATGGCACCAACGGTATGTCTCTACGACTTACGGATTCGGCGGCACAGGGGTCAACCTCAAACCATGAAAATGGACTTTGTACAATGTGACCTTGACCTACTTTCATGAAAATGGGTCACACTGTGTAGAAATTGTCTGGGATATTTCCATGTACAGGAAATTGAAAACCGGTAATAACCGGATGAGGTACATGTATTTGAAATATTGCGAAATCCGACTTTGAGAGGCTCTGTGACCTTGAAAAATAGGTCAAGGTCAAAAATCTAGAATTTATATTCTTGTATTTTTGTAGGCTACGTATACAAATTTTTTGAAAATTTTCCGAAGAGGTTTCTCGGGAATAATAATAATAATAATAATAATAACTAGTAGACGGCCACCGTAGAGCGGTGACAAAACTTCACCTACTGTGATACCAGTAACTCGAAATAGACGTAGGTAGATGAGCAAGTAAAAAGTACTTGGAAATGATACAAGAATCCTACTGTAATACATTGCAATACATGCAAGTGTGCAAAAAACATAGACCAGTACGTAAACCAATACATGAGCCAGTAGGCTACATGCACCATTGGACTTGCACCAGTACATGCACCAGTACAATGTACCCATGCAATGGACCAGTACATGCCCCACTGAGTACATGCACCAGTAGTCAAGTACAATGTATCATACAGTGGACCAGTACATGGACTGGTACATTGACCAGTATATGAAGTACATGCGCCAGTACATGAACCAGTACTTGCACCAGTAGTCCAGTACAATGTAAGAGTGTAATGTACCAGTACAATGTACCAGTGAAAAGGCTATTAGGGGTTAGGGTTAGGGTTAGGGTTAGGGCTAGGGTTAGGGCTAGGGTTAGGGTTAGCAGTGCAATGGACCAGTGCAATGGACCAGTACATTGACCAGTACATGGACCAGTACATGGAACAGGACATGGACCAGTATATGAACCAGTATATGAACCAGTATATGAACCAGTGTATGAACCAGTATATGAACCTAGTACATGCTCCAGTACATGAACCAGTACTTGCACCAGCAGACCACTACAATGTAAGAGTGTAATGTACCAGTACAATGTGCCAGTGAAAAGGTTATTAGCGGTTAGGGTTAGGGCTAGGGTTAGGGCTGGGGTTAGGGTTAGGGTTACCAGTGCAATGGACCAATGCAATGGACCAATGCAATGGTCCAATGCAATGGACCAGTACATGGACCAGTACATGGACCAGTACATGGACCAGTACATGGACCAGTACATGGACCACTACAGATATGATCAATTGAAATGATGGTACAATTCATTAATATAGACTTCAGAAATTCCTTGAAAAATGTGGTTTTTAACTTAAAATCGGTCTAGAATCAAAACCATTCGATAAAAACATATATAACTTTCCATGACTATGTTAACAGAAGTTATGGATAGGTGTAGAGAGGTTCATTGCAATAGGATGATTCCTTCCTTGTAAAAATATTGGTATATTGTCAAAATTTGACAAAAAACATGAAATTTTCAGGGTCAGGCGATCTTTTATACCGTCATAGCTACAACAAAGTGTTCAGAAAATGAAAACTAGTGGAGAATTTGGTCTTTCCAAATCTGTTTTCGGATTCTCCTTAACCTAGTTAGAACCGGAGTGACAGTAGAATGAAATTACGGTACAATTCAGAAATACGAACCTTAGAAGTCACTGAAAAAATGTAGTTTTTAACTTAAAATCTCTCTGGAACAGAAACGGTTAAATGAAAATATATATAACTTGGCAGGATTATGTAAACAGATGTTAGAGACATGTCCAGACAGGTTCATCAGAAAAGAATGATTCCTTCCTTGTCAAAATATTGATATATTGTGAAAATTTGTCAAAAAACATGAAATTTTCAGGGTCCGGCGATCTTTTTAACCGTCGGAGTTACGACAAAACATTCAGAAAATGAAAACTAGCAGAGAATTAGGGCTTTCTAAATCTGTTTTCAGATTTTCTGCATCTTAATTAGAACCGGAGCTACGGCCATTTGAAGTTACACTATCTTTGAGAAATGTGAATAAATATCATAAATTTTTCGTTCGTTTTTCGACCTCGTGACCTTTACAGTGCAACTTAGGTCAATCCGAGGACATTGAAAATTTACAGAAAGCCTCTAGACTATTGTAGCAAGTATGCCTGTCATTTTTGTAACAATATCTTGATTCCTTCCATGTTAAAAAAAATGAAACGTCCAAATAGTAAAATATTTCAACATGTTTGACCTTGAGTTTGACCTTGAAAAACATTATCTAGGTCAAAATCAATATGATATTCTGAATGGCAGTAGGTAACAAAGGGGGGGTCAGTCATGCATTGTAACTCTGTAGAATCAATATTTCCCGTCAAAAACGCAGAAATGTGTCATTTTTTTTCATTTGTCGGTTAGCAATATTTCGAAATTTTTCATAAATCCGGACACTGAGGTAGACAAATTATGATTAGATATTATGAATGAACAGGTCAATGTTCATCTGTCACTTGTAAATCACGCTGATATCTTAAGAACAACATGGTAAAAAAAATTTCTGAAAATGGCACCGTTTCAAACTTTTTTGGGTCAAACGACCTTGAAAAATGAGGTCAAGGTCAAATTTAAAGCTCTGTATGAGGTCTATACATGTATATTTGGGGGGGTTTACTATGACATATTAGCAGCTAGAATCGATATTTCAAGGTCAAATTCTCAAGGTCACCACTATTAGTGACGCGGTATGACTTTAAAATTATGTAACTCAAGAACCAGTACTGCCAATTGAAAATAAAGAGTCCGGGCAGCTGTCCCATGAGTTCGGGCACCTTTTGGCATCAACGGAATGTCTCTACGACCTACGGATTTTGCGCCACAGGAATCAACCTCAAACCATGAAAATGGAATTTGTGCAATGTGACCTTGACCTACTTTCATGAAAATAGGTCAAACTATGTAGAATGTGTGTGGGACCTTTTCATGTACCGGAAAGTGAAAACCGGTAATAACCGGATGAGGTACATGTATTTGAAATATTGGGAAATCCGAATTTGAAAGGCTCTGTGACCTTGAAAAATAGGTCAAGGTCAAAATTTTCAAAATGATTCTCTTGTATTTTTGTAGGCTACGTATACGAATTTTTTGAAAATTTTCCGAAGAGGTTTGTCGGGAATAATAATAATAATAAATAATAATACCGATTACAAGAAACTTCACCTATGTGTAGGTGAAGTTTAATAAGAAAAATAATACCGAAAACAAGAAACTTCACCTATGTGTAGGTGAAGTTTAATAATACCGATAACAAGAAACTTCACCTATGTGTAGGTGAAGTTTAATAAAATCATAAGGAAATAATACACTTTTTGTTCTCACTTTAAGGAGCTATGAAAGATAGCTGTTGTGAGCATAGCCGAATTTTAGGAAGCTGAAACAATATTTCCATATAGTGGTGTCTTTACCTTAATTCGTTAATTAGGAGAAGACGCTGATAGATTAGATGTCCCTACAAGTTTTTTCCAGGCTATGGGAGATAAACCAATGTTGGAAAGTCTGACATTTAATGCAGTGAGATATTTAGGGGAGAGGGATTGGGCCATACCATCCCCCCCCCCTTCATTCCCAAAATTAACATGGAAGAGATAGGAAAGGCAGCGGAGAGCCGCATATACCCACCATGTAATGCCCCCCCCCCAGGCCATTTCTAGATACGCCCCTGTTAAGATAGCATTACTAACCAAATCTTTGTCGTTCTCCCCAGCCACTGAATAAGCACTCTGCACCAGTGTAGTCAAATTCATCAGATGGCGCAAGCTCAATGGTTTGGATGAAAGGATTCCCAGGTCTGACAGGATTTGTCAACTTCAGGAGTGCCCAGCTATTATAGTACAATTGATCCTATACATTGTATGTTTAAAAAACAAAATTTATATCAGTTCCAAAAAAATGTTTGTCAGTTACAACTAAATGTATATCAGTTACACTTTTAAAAGTTAGCAAAGTAAATGGGGCATAAAATAGTTAAATAGATGTGTGCTGTCTGCAATGATGAGATCTCCAAGTGTTGGACTTTGTTGGGTGAATAAATGTATACAAAAAGTCATTCATATTCAAACTGCTAGCCCATGGGAACCGCCATGTGATCTCTCAATAGCACATTACATTATTTTCATACATTTTGAAAAGATAGAAATCAGTACAAATGGACACTTTCAATAGACCATATTTAACTTAGCTACACTGAATTTCAGATTGCTAATATAGAACAAAGATAACTGTTTGTTAACGGTTAACCAAATATTTGTCACTTTCGAAATAGTATTATGGTTAATAAACTTCCTTTAACCATTGTTGTTTTCATTACATGGATAAAGTAGATTAACTTCTAATCAGTCCAAAACATATTAATCTAGGGCTTTGCACCCAGAGAATCTACCCTAGACGAATCTCTCAGGAATTCGACATTATGATAGATTTGCGTCACGAGCGTCTCAGCCAATCAGCGGGCAGCATTTCTCTCCACTTCAAAAGTTTACCGGCAATTTGCGAAGCAACCACTGACTTCTCAGAGACGCACGACCTACCATTGTAAAGGTCTCAGAGAGATCTATCTACCCATATAAGAATGGTACCTGTAACCCTCACGGAAGTGTTCGAAATAGCGAAATCAGCCTCATTTGCATAAAATGTGTGAAGGCCTGTCCATTGGTCACTTTTGTGGGCGTGTCTGACTGAATCACTGAAGGCTTTGCTGAAGTGGGGCTTTGGAGTCGGTGGTAAGTGAAGTGACTCGACTCTCGACTTCTTTGGCTTTCTGAAAAGCGGCTTCGACTCCGGCGGTCTCTTGAATTCCCACTCCGTCTCTGACTCCTGACTCCGCTTATATTGGCATTATTGTACAAAAATATTACATTGTTTACAGCAGAGAAAAAGCGATTATACAAAAGTTTCATAAGATTTTTTACATATTTCAAATTTTTGTAACCATGTTTTGTAAATATTATTATCAGTTTTGGAGTCCGGCGTCACCAATTTAATTTTCGACTCCAACTCCTGCCTCCCACTCCAAAGCCCTGATAATATCATATACTGTTGCTAGTACATTGAACACCTACCTGGACCATCAGTTCTACCTACCTGGATAATATCATACCGTTGCTAGTACATTAAACAGTTAGAGTTGGGAAATAAACATGTTCCACAAAAGGTGTTGGTGTTGTGGTTTTTGTGAATAACAGTTATTTCAGGAAAATCTAACTCTGGAGCATTCCAGTTATTGCTTTTGAGCTATTCACGCTGGTTTTAGAATAGGAGAGAAATATAATAATTCGGCAAGTTCATTTCATTTCATTTGTGAAATTTAATCATTGCTTTTAAACATATATAAGGCCTCATGATAAAGTAGAAGAATTGACTGATTGGTTGACTGTGTAAATACAAGTATCATCAAATTATCACTTATATTATGTATTTATTGGTTACAGAGTACCAGACACTTGCAGCTATATATCACTGTGGTTGAGAGATTTGATACAAGAACAGACCACTAACAAAGGGTACTAAATACTTCTACATAAATGTATTTACAATTGTTATGAATTTCTAACAATTGGTCTCATAAAGAGAACTATGCATTGATATAATCCTTTGTTATTTTACAAGGTTGTCACTTGTCAATAAATCGACTACGAAAATGAATACACTCGTCGTACGAATCTGTTACATAAGCAGCTACGACATATATATTAACATGATATACTGTATCAGATTGGGAGGAAGCTCACATGAATGGCTGCCATGTAAGGAAACTGTCCTGGAGCGGCGTCTGTGCCACCAGAGATCTGGATGCCCACATCATGACTGATGCATCCAACTGAAACATGGAATTTGTTGTGTTAAGAAACTGTCCTTGAGAGACATATTAGCCACGAGAGGTCCTGATGCTCACATCTTGACTGATGCACCCAACTGAAACAGGGAACTGGAAATCTAAAGAAAGTGCATGCCCACATCATGATGCATGTGTAAGTCTGAAACATAATGTGCAAAAAGATGACATTGCCAATAGGTATCAAACATTTACTTCAAAATATATATCAAAACAAGATTTGTCAACTCTGACAGATGTAAACCACAATGGCTTTACAGTGTTTCAATTCAATCTTTGTTGTTATTAATTTATGTCATAAGCGCTTGACAAACAATTTCAGTTGATCTGAACGCCATTATTTATTTCTCTGGATTACCAGTTTTCTTGAAATTGAAACTGTTTAAATAACATAGTATTACGCTGCTTGTTCAGTCGTTTGTTTTGTTTTGATATGAACCACATCTAAAGATAGATCTATATGGGTTATGTATCAGAACTCATTTGCATTGATCAGTTCTATTTGTTACACCTCAAATGCAATTCCTGTTCTGTGATTGGTCACAATGACGTCACCTGACAGGGATCAGAAAAGACTGTTGCCTTTCGGCCTTGTGAAACAGCAAGGTGACTGTCACTCCCTTGGGTCAAACAGATCGCACTGTTGCCCTCGTATCAGTCAAAATTTGTGTACTGAGTCATAAATAAAACATAATGATAATAAAATACTTTATTTAACATAAAAATTATGAACAACAGAACTGGCATCCAAAGGGAAAACCTAGTAAGTCACATTTTGGGCCAAATTGAGTTAAGGTCAAAATAGGACTTCTGAGACATGTTTCTATGTATTAATTAAGTTACGATTTTCAAGAATTGGCCCATTACCACAGAATAACACTGGCAAATCCCAGTAAGTCCATCTCTTACTGCATGGACTGGACATTAAAAGTCAATTTTCTCAGAATGCCCTAAATGTGACTTACTAGCTTTTCCCTTTGGATGCTATAGAGGAAACACAAGCACAGAGTGCTTTTCATTGATGGGTATAAAAACATGATTAGTTCTATATGGGTTAGGTATCAGAACTAATTAGCATTGGTCAGTTGCCATTTGCCACAGCTTTTAACAGAACAAATTATCATGTAGGGTGTCGTTCTGAAAATGAAATTTTAAGGTTAACCAGATCCAATAATCAAGCAACATAATGGGGCAAAATGGGTGTGGGATGCAATGGTACAGCTAAACCCCTCCACCCTCCCCGGTGAAAAGGAGGGGGTTCTCAGTCTCCCTTGGCCCCTCAGAGAATTGTGACATGAACAGTTAGAGTAGGGGATTATTACAATCCAAGTGTTTGCATCAATCACGATAACATTCTAATTGAAATAACTGTGACACCAAAGGCAACAAATGTGTAACCTGGAAAAGTTTTGTTTGTAACCTGATGCAAAGAAGAAAAAGGCCGGCACAGTCTTCATCATGGTCCTCATAAATGAAGTAAAATTAGACGTGGACCTGTCAGTTTATACTGTCCAGGCCGGTCTGCCTTATCAGCAGAAAATAGCTTGCCTGAGAAAGTCACTGCCTGTTCAGAGAGGTCAAAGAGAAAACCGCCGGAATATTGTTTGCGAGACTTCGGAAATGTTTTAGAACAATCTGTATATGCAGGACAACTAAATGATGATCAATCAAAAATAGATTCTTTTGGTTGCAATCACTAGCTGGTGTGACCTGAATTTTAAACTGAAAAACCACATTATTGTACATAATATCCAACCCTAAATTTTATTATTGACACGTGGAAAAATAGACTGTAGACACTTAATTGTATGAGGCAGTTATAAGTTAAAATATTAGCAGACGACCAATGACAGTTATTTGATTCATTTATGCCACAATCGGTGCCATCTATAACTCTATTGTATCTATTCATATGTACTGTTTTAAAGTGACTTTACATGCAGACTGTTATGTGCTTTTACTCTTTTCACACTATAGGGTCATGCTCTTTGACTCGGACACCCGTGAAAAGTAACCTTGAGTCGGACACTTTAACTGCATTGAATTGGCCAGTTGACTGGACATCTGGGCAAGAAGATTACCACTGAGTTAACTGCATTGATTGCTTATATAGGAAAAGATTGACTAATAGGCCTGTAATAAGCATAATATAAGGTATTAGGGTGGTAAAGTGCCTACCATATAATTATGGTTTCTTTGTACTCAGATACATGTAGGCCCCTATATCATGGGTTCTCTGTGCTGCTCTGTTGTTTGAATTTGTTTAACTTATATTTTGTATATGTTTTAACTTATAAATTGTTATTCCAAAATGACATAACAAGTTAATCTAGCCTTCATATACATATGATTTAATGTGTATATTGGAAGGATGTATCATAAGGCCTTTCTGTTACTAAATTCAAGCAGACAGAGAAATATATAAGGACAACCCTCCCCCCCCCCCAAAGTAACCACGGCAAAATTAGGTAATTCTTTCTGGGGCTGTTTATGCGGCAGTAGAACATAGCTGAAGGTCACTCCCTAACTCCTGCCCCCCCCCCCCCGAAAAACGTCATAGGCCTATATATACATTACATAAATTGTATAAAGAAAAGGCCAACAATATGGGCTGTTTTTAAACAAGATATGTGTAATTATACATGTTGACCCATGGCTTACAATAGATAGATTTTATTTCTGCCCTCCTCCCTTGAAGTAACTAGCCCTAGTTGTGCTAGTTACTTCAAGCTCCTCCTTTCTCCTCCTTTCTCCTCCTTTCTCCTCCTTTCTCCTCCTTTCTACTCCTTTCTCCTCCTTTCTCCTCCTTTCTACTCCTTTCTCCTCCTTTCTCCTCCTTTCTCCTCCTTTCTCCTCCTTTCTCCTCCTTTCTCCTCCTTTCTCCTCCTTTTTACTCCTTTCTCCTCCTTTCTCCTCCTTTCTCCTCCTTTCTCCTCCTATCTCCTCATTTCTCCTCCTTTCTCCTCATTTCTCCTCCTTTCTCCTCCTTTCTCCTCCTTTCTCCTCCTTTCTCCTCCTTTCTCCTCCTTTCTCCTCCTTTCTCCTCCTTTCTACTCCTTTCTCCTCCTTTCTCCTCCTTTCTCCTCCTTTCTACTCCTTTCTCCTCATTTCTCCTCCTTTCTCCTCATTTCTCCTCATTTCTACTCCTTTCTCCTCATTCTCCTCATTTCTCCTCATTTCTCCTCATTTCTCCTCCTTTCTCCTCATCTCTCCTCTCCTTCCGCTCCTTCCGCTCCTTCCCTCCTTCTCTCCCCTCTCTGTCTCCCCTCCTCTCCTTTTCCCTACTCCCTTTTCCCTCCTCCCTTCTCCATGCTCCCTTTTCCCTCCTCCCTTCTCCCTCCTCCCTTTTCCCTTCCTTTCTCCCTTTTCCCTCCCCCTTTTCCCTCCTCCCTTTCCCCTCTTCCCTCTTCCCTTTTATCTCCTCCCCTATTCCCTTCCTTTCTCCCTTTTCCCTCCTCCCTTTTCCCTCTTCCCTTCTCCCTTTTCCCTTCTCCCTTTTCCCTCCTCCCTTTTCCCTTCTCCCTTTTCCATCCTCCCTTCTCCCTTCGGCCTTTTCCCTTCTCCCTCTTTGAACTTTTTTTTAAACATAATTATTGTATGTATAAGCCACTTCATTTTCCTTTTTTTTTAAATTCTATTTCAAAATTTCTACTGACATATATTTTAGATCTTCTGCACTCGTTGACCTAAGTGGCCTAATTTCTTGTTACGTAATGGCACATATCCAGCTCTTTGAAGTCTGTTGCATGAGTCAGCAAAATAAAAAGAAATATATATATCTAGTATAAATAAATGCCGGGAAAAGGAGAAATAAAAGAACTGACCGTGGTGTTACATAGATAGATTGTGGTGTTAGATAGATAGATAGGGCTAAATAGACAGATAGATAGATAAATGCATGTAGATACTTAGATAGACAGATAGGTAGATAGATAGATAGATAGATAGATAAATTCTATAGGCCTATCCATGTATTTATTATAAAATGTTGAAATTCAAACAGTGAAATGATTGGATTATGGAGGCGGGTGCACCTAGCAAGTCTGGCTGGGGACTGCAAGGTTAGCCAGGCTGAGTGGCCACTGCACTTCCTGGTACCCTCCTCCCCCCTTCTTCTGGGTCCATTTTGGAACTCCGATTCCTGGCCCAAGGCTCTCTCATTTATTATCTCTGGCACCTAGAACTTCCCATGTGAACTGAAAAATGGCCATTAAATACAATGGCTTATTGCCATTAATTTATTTCATTCCAATCACCAATAATAAATGATTGAAATGGTGATTTCATTTGGGGCCGCTTTGCTATGCAGGATGCAATGCAGTGCTTGGGCTGGATCACATCAAAGATGTCATGTCCCTAAAGCATAGAAATACATAGAACGGACATGAGGCTGTATGAAGCCACCTCAAGATGAGGTCACCAAATCCGCCATATTGGAACTTCCCTGAGACATGATGTCACAATAGACTAATTAAGATGTAACGTCATGCCATTGTTACAAGTGACATCACTGTTATTGGTGACATCATGGTACCATTGTGTCAGGATACAGGGCAGTTCCAAGATGGTGGATTTGGTTGCTTTATCTGCCAGAGCCTCATGTCCGTTCTATGTATTTCTATGCCCTAAAGCCAGGTCATTGATCCCATGATCACATGCTACTTGACGTCACCAGTGACAGTGACGTCATCACAATCAGTCATCGTCACCCACCACAAAAAATAGACTTTTCCGGACTTGAGGACGTTGTTCCCAGCTGATATTCCTGTTGAATTTTATGGAAGTTATTTCCGTGACTGCATTGCAATGGATATTGGTTGAACAACCCTGGAATATGCTAGGAGTGAAGCGAATAGTCAGTGGCGTAACTAGGGGGTCTCGAGCGGGGGGCACATGGGGGGGCACGCGATTCTCTGGGGGGGCACCCATAATACTAATAGTATATTTTAGCCAAGGTTGGAAAGTTCATATGGGGGGGCACCTGGGGGGGCACAGGTCCAATATGGGGGGGCACATGCCCCCCCGTGCCCCCCCATAGGGACGCCACTGCGAATAGTCCATTGGTATGGTATGGTATGGTATGGTAAAATTTTATTTAACGTCGTTTTAAAATCAAGTGGTAACGCAGTACCCAAGCATAGCTCCTGAACGACAAAACAACAATTGAAATGAATCACAGAAAAACAGTATTATAATACAATTATGATACTATTTTAACAAGTAATATCTACAACTACCTATTACTAAATAACTAATTCAATTTCTACCTGTTTAAGAGTATCTCAAGGCACCATAAAGAGCAGCACCATAGTCAGGTACATAGCAATTCATAATCTTTAGCACCTAGTATGGTAAACAAATTGTCACTTTCACACATATATACATACAGTTGGTTCAAAAGTTAAGTGTTCAATGTCATTAATCACCATTAATTAGTGTCCATACCAATGCTTTTATACAAAATTGGCATAAAATGTCATTTACTCGTACACAACGGAAAAGGAAAACAGAAAGTATGAAGCACATTCCATCGATACATCACATTGTGAAGTGGCAGGTAAGTGTATTATGCTGCACAATCATGACTTAAAGTGGGGCCTGTCAAAGTGTCCGAGTCAAGGTGTCACCTGTCCGAGTCAAGGTGCTACCTCCAGTTGGTTGTTTATTGGAAATCTAGCCAGATACAAGGCCAGGTGATCACCCAGGTGTTAATCATCAGACGACTAGTAAGCAAAGGCATCATTTGACACCTCGTTTGACTATTGATAGATTGTCAATCAAACTCCAGGCCACTTTTAATAAATGTGCGATGTCAAAAGTGTCCGACTCACGGAGCATTACCCTATCATATCAAAATTTCTATAGACACTTTTCAATGAAGTGGAACGACTTTGTCGAAGAAGAGGAGAAGCTTTCACCCCATCAAGTGGTCCGTTTTACTTATTACGCTGCATCTGACAATATGCCCCTACCAGAGTCCAGGGATAATGATACTACTACTACTCCATGTGTTGTGACCTTCTCCTTAAAAAAATTTCTAATCCCACCATCCGCCCCGTCGACCTCCCATGTCTCCTGGAGCCGATTTTCTCCCTCCGGGCAATGTAATTTTACGGGCTTAAGCCAATTTGTACCAACACCCTTTGGTAATGGAGTGTTACAGAGTGAAGCCTATCACTACGTCCTTCCCAGTGGTCGAAATAGCCCATGTCATTTCGGGGGATCTGTCACTGGCAAGGCCCGAAGGGTCGAAGCTTTTGAGGCTGGGGGTCTGAGAGCCGCCGGAGGTTCGCAGGCCGCCTGAGGCCCCCCCAGAAGCTTAGGGGTTTTTAGAAAGGACGTCCACTCTCATGTTTATATTTGACTCTCATGTTCATTACCACTTGACTACTCAATATATTCCATATAAAAATTTTATATTTATTCCATTTACGTATTTACCAAATTCATTCCTTGTCAATTATTAAATAAACATTTTAACTCCATCACTTGTCTTCGGAACATATTTCGACAAAAAAAAATTTTTGCTATCTGGCAGAACCTCGACCAGCTGAGATGATACAGTGTATGTGATCCCCAATTGAAACCTGTAAACCTGTAAACCTGCAAACCTGTACCTTAACACAGCCTTCATTAATGTCTTCTCCCTTCATTCATTAAAAGCAATATAAAAACTTTTATTTTTCTGCATGGAACTACGACAAGATACACAACTTCAAAATCATTACTTTGATTTTTCTAGACATATTAAAACCTGTTTAGAGAGAAGTTAAGGGATTATTATTATTATTATTGTTACTTCATTATCTTACAACCTTTCTATGGTGCTAAATTCACAGGAACTTTGTGCTCTAAAGCGCTTTACAATTTGTAGGCATCAGCTGTGTATGCCTAAAGTTCATATAGTCACTCAAAAATAGCCACAAAAGACTTTATTGGACTATATTGGATTTCGTCATAGTCTTTTCTGACTTTGCCAAAGACCCATATGTCTTTGATCCTGCAATCTCATTGGACCTTTGATACAGCAATCTCATTGGCTCATGGATATTTGTAACTCTAGTTACCACTAGAAGGCTGCCAATGCAGCCGACTTGACTGCCCCCTTGTGAATGAGTTGTAAACAGTGATTTTGCTGCACTGCAAGACCTTGTGGATGGCGTTTCTCCTCCCAGTGTTTCTCCACAGTATTATAATTTTAAACTTCATGGGAATATGACAATCTATTAACAGGAGTTACCCAGAACAGAGTGCAGTGGTATGTTGTAGGCCTATATAGTAATAGTAGGCCTATATGCTGTTCAACCTCTGGGACAGAAGCTGAGGAATCTTCTCAAAGGTCAGTGGTACATCATTATCTTGGACGAAAATGGTCCTGTTATTTGTTGTCAAACAAAAGTGCTAACTGAAGTGAAGCAAAATAAATAACGTTTTTCATTGCTCCCTACATAATTGGATACCTTGATTTACAGGACATGAACTTGTCAGATAAAGAATGCCATGTACTAGACAGCAAGAAAACTGGCCATGAAGAAGCTGTTGGGCTAATGCCTAATATTGTCAATAGCAAATCTAATCTTGTATCTAATGTTGTGCTAATCTTCCATGTTGTGCTCTAATATCTGGTATTATTTTTCAATGAATGGAACATGCTTAAAAATTGTAGGCCATGTGTTCAACTTGAAAGAATTAAGGCGTTACCATTTAATATCAAGGGGGCAGTTTTTTAATTAGGGACCGTTCAGAATTTATGACTGGGGGGGGGTGGGAGTTTTGCCCGAGGGGGTACTAAATTTTCACACGTGTTTCAAGCGGGGGGTATTAATTTTTGACAACAGTTCCAAGGGGGGGTAAGAAATTTTAACAAAGAAATTTTTTTATAAAACCCGCATAAACTAACTTTATCCGCGCTTTTTTCCGCGCAAAAGTGTGCGAAACTGTATGCGTGACCATTTACAACAGTAAATATGTGTGTATTTGTTTATATGTCCAGGGGGGGGTACTAAAAATATTCATGAAACCTAGGGGTGGGGTACTAAAAATCCGCATTGATCTCAAGGGGGGGGGGTATCAATTTTTGACGGGAAGTTCTGGCAAAACTCCCACCCCCCCCCAGTCATAAATTCTGAACGGTCCCTTATTTCTTGCTGGGGTTTGGTGAAATAAATAATTCTTTTCGGCAGTCTTGAAATGAATATTTTCTTCATAAGGCATTGCTTGAGCTAGAGATGAATATTCGTGGGTTTTGCACGCTTGAAATAAATAAGCCGTTTCGCGAAATAAATAATTTCCTGGCCAGGATAACTCCCAAGTCCCCCCATGGAAATTAAACAAATGTTTAATGGTCACCCCTTTGCATTTGTTTAAAAAAAAAGATATATCTATATTTGCTATTTTCTATGGAGTCCCTGGACATGGAATTTAAAATATATATATTATCGGGCTCACTCAAGATAATTTTCCAAACGTTTTGCGATCTTTCTTTGCGAGAGAACGCGACAATCCTTCTGAGCGCGAGGGTACACACTAATTTTTGCAAGGGAACCTTATACATTGTTATAATTTTCGTGAGGGAATGCAATCATTTTTGTGAGGAAACAAGATGATATGCGATGATCGTTAGTGAACAGGATAATTTAGACAAGGGACCGCAATCAGTTAACATGAATCGTCAATAGTAACACTATGATCGCTGCGTAATAAGAACAATCTCAAGATAACTTAAAAAGCTTTTGTTTTTTTATAATCTTGTACAAACAGAAAATTATTTTGGCTATGGATTGTCTCACTAAGTGTTCTATTTAATCTTTATTTCAGTCAGCTGACCGAACTAATGATGACAGCTAGAAGATTGCACTGCTGAAGGAGATGGACTTATCTCGTGTGACATTGCTGGAGCTGATAATCACATTGAACATTAGCAAAGCTAAAACAGAAAGCTTTTGGTAAGAAGTGTTCTTGTAGTAGAGCCTATTTATTCTCATGTGATGGAATATTCTCGATCAAATGCTTGAAATATTAATATATTTTGCTCTGAACCTCCTGTAGACCACAAACAGAACATTTGCATGGCTTCTCCACACTGTGTATTCTCATGTGTCTATATTTTAATGAAAATTTCAGCACATACAGAACATCCAAGTGCCTTCTCTCCTTTGCATGTGTCAATCTTAGATTGCAATTTTATAATATTCTGCCACAAACAGAACATGTGTATGGCTTGAGACTCTCACTGTGTGTTTCATTTTAATATTTATTTCAGTCAGGTAGCTGAATTAATGATGACAGCTAGAAGATCGCAGTACGGAAGGGCACCCAACTGGAGCTGATAACCACAGTGAACATCAGCAAAGCTAAAACTGAAGACATTGGTAAGAAGTGTTCTTGTAGTAGAGCCAAGGATCCATGTGATGGATTATTTTTGATCAAACTAAAATATTACAATTTTTGCTCCGAACCACCCTCCACAAACAAAACATTTGCATGGCTTCTACTCTGTATTCTCATGTGTCAATCTTTTAATAAATTTCAAATTTGGGGAAAAATAAATAATTATGGAAGAAAAAATGTTGGAAAATATTAAACCTGAGGATTTTAAATAATTTGTAGCCTGTTTAAAAAAAAAAAAAGGATTTTAAATAATTTGTAGCCTGTTTTCAAAAAAAAAATAGAGTCTTGAAAAGTTCAAATTTTCATGCAAAAATGCGTAAGTTTTACACATTTTGTTGTTTCCTATAATTCTGGGCGCCTAGTCGAGGCTACTTGTGATAATGTCAGAAGAATCTTACATGTACGTGCCCTGTAGTCTGTAAATAAATGTCCGTATGCCAAAAACATATATATCTTTCGCTACGATAGGCAAAAATACCAAGATAGCCAGTAATACATCTTGCTGATGATTTAAAATTTCTCAATTTCCATGACCAACCATCCTCATTATTTTGTTTTACTTTTTAGAGATGCAGCTATGCCGCAGTTTGGACTTGGGCCTATTCATTGGACACTCTGACAGTGTTTCAGCTTCGCCCTTGTCGCGGTACATGATGTGCTGAGATTTATCCATCCTCGCCAGGCTACAAGAAACGATCAGATACCTTCCTGACACCTGAAGATCGGCATTCCAGAACCAGTTAATGCTGACTTGAAAATTGTCGATAAGATACTTACTGGTAAACTATTTCCTGCGAATTTCAAAAAGGCTGAACTCTTTCTAATCTATAAATCATGTAATATAGTAAACTTGATAAATCTAACAATAGACCCATAAGTATTTTACTCTGAGTATCACTAACTTATAAACACTTAGCTATGTGAATATTTTGAAGAAATTGTTTAAAACTGTGAATATTTCTGCTTTTTGGAAGTCTCATAATACTGAATGTGTTGCTCTAAATGCTGTAGCAAACTGGCAGCTTTGTCTGGACAATGGCGACTGCCTTAATATAAATTTAGTTATTAATCAGAAATTATATATTTCCAGACTGCTAAAAAAGAATTTATTTATTTCGCCAAAACTGGGCAGGAAATTATTTATTTAAAAAAAATCCTAGCCGCCCTTAAGATTAAATGGTGAAAAATAATTTGAAAGCATTCCAGAAGTCATTTGAAAATTATTTTGAAATTAAGTGGTGACTGATCAAATTCCATACATATTAATCATCGTTTATAACTCTTTTTTATTAATTTTGGTGTTACTAAATCTGGAACATTGCTAACAGCTGAATACTCATCATAACTACTTTGTTCTTTCAGAATGACAACCTTCACAAATGTGACTTTTGACGGAAATCGTGGTTTTACTGCAAAAATGGAAAAAATTACTTCAGGCCATCGGTGGTAAGATGTTAGGGAATTCAATTGATTGGGAGGAAATACGAAAGTATGTGAGAGAACCCAATGATCAATGTATTTATTTAATTCCATGCATGGGAGATGAGGGTATGGGAAATGGCTTGGAGGGCAAAAAGACTAAACAATTCGAGCAGATGATTAAATGAACACTATTGGAAAATAATGATTTCCAGCCAAATTTATTTCATTAATAAAAAAAAAATTGCATGCATCGTACGCCTGTGATTCCATGTCCTCTTTGGAGCTCAGTAAGTTTTAGCTGGGCAATTGTTTCTATGTGTTAACAGTTTCAAAGTCAATGACCTAAAAATGGGTGACCTATTAAAAATAAGGCATAAACAAATGTATTTTATTGTACTGAAAAAAAGGAATTAAAAAGCAATGACACAAGTATAGTTTCTCATAATCACTGTTTTTCCAAATATTTTTTTCTAACCTTATCGAAAAGTTATTTAGCATTTTGACGTAGTGTATGTACAAAATAGATTTTCATCCCTTGCGTTATTGTGTAAAGGTGCTTCTTGTCACTTTAGGTTGGAGAACTGTGGCTTGGCAAAGAGTGGCCGGAAACCCTCACATTTCATACAGTAAGTGACTTTTTGTTTTTCATTCGATCAGCGTCTTGAATCTAATTGCTCATAACATGTCGAAGAAATTGTTCTGCAATTCTACAATAATTACTGGGTCCTTAAACCGGTCTCTCCAGTTCCTTGCCTTCTCTTAAGTGGCGAGTTTTATATTCAGTGCTTTTTTTTTCCAAGATTTTGATTTATAAATTTTATGTAATCATTTAGATTGTTTTATTTACAGCCTCGCTTGATAAAGACAATTAAAATTAATGACTTTCCGAGTTGAAAACTGGTTGGGCGGTAAAAGGAAATGGAGGTTGCTAAAATGCGTTCGATGAAATTAAATCCGGCAATAGACAAATTATGTTTTAAATCTGTCGACAGCCTCGTTCAAGATCTAAGTTCTAGAAATGAATTAACATTTTATCTTGAACTAGACAAGTAAAGTGATTACTTCTGCTCCTGTAGCGCCTGGTACTTGGCATATCCAATATTTTGAATATTCCAGTGATTCCACCATGGTTGAAGATCTACTATATAAAGAGCATAGAACAGTAGAGAGAAACAGGAGCAGACAATTCTGCAAGAATAAATACAGTGCTCTCTAAAAACAGGCTTATACATTTGTGATATGTTGCTATGGATTAGATTAGATATTAATGTCACTGCTATTTTGGAATCTTTTCAGAATTGCACAGCATTGAGAAGTGGAGCTGTTAAGAAGTTCTGAAGTGAAAATTTAATCTAGACTTATTTTGGAAATCAATCCATGCAAGGTAAAATGACTTGTCACCAATGAATAAGTCTACTTTTCAAATTAACTCCGACGAATATTTCCTTTGGGACAATCTAGTTTCCAGGTAGTTCCAGCATAACTTTTGCTTCATCAATTGTCCAGAAATGCAATAACATTGGAAAGAGAAATTGTACCATTGGTGGCAATTTATTTAAGTTTCGCAGAACGATAGAGTCAGTGGCCTTCTTCCATTATTTATGATTGATTTATTTCTTCCTGCAGATCAATGACTTCAAGGTTGTTCTGAACAAAATAATCCCTCTGCAGGAATGCTTGGTAAAACAAAAGTTTCAAAAGGTGTGTTAAAACAGAACATTTACAATTTGCTCTTTGCTAATGCTTTGCTGGATGTGTAGTCTTGAACAAAATTTAAAATCTGTGAACTTCACAAAAGTTGCATAATATATATACGTTATTAGATATCATAAAAGCACTATCCAAATGAGCTCATTGATTTACTGTGCCCAGCAACTCACTGTGCACCAGATTCCATGTGTATATAAAGTTTAATTCAATCTTTTTATTGTATATAGAATTATAGATCTCTGTATATTTTATTACTTCATTTCAGAGCATCGGGGTCAGAGAGCAAGTGAACCTACTTTGACAGTGGACTCTTTTGGCTTTCTAAGAGGCAACTGCAACCAAACCCCTTTTAAAAGTATCGTTAATCACCCTCCCGCTGATGACTCGGAATAAGTGCACACAAATATCACATGGTAAGCAAAGCATGAAATTGCAATCTGTTTTCACAGGATTTTCATAAGGAAGTATTGTGTGAAATTGTTCATTTCAAATTGTTGTGACTATGTTTTGTATAAATAATATAAATTATCTTCAGCAGTCAGGAGTCACAAATTAATTTTTGACTCCAAAATCACTTTTGACATTGAATCCGACTCCAATAAAAAACCTCCGAGTCTCTGACTCTTTGCAAGATTTATTAGGTATGGAGGCAATGATAGGTGTTCTTTATTTTATGAAGTGAGTTCAAGTTTTAAGATGAATTTCCCATTTTCAGCACCTGTGACAATTTTTCAGCTACAGGGGCGATTTTCGGCACCGATGCTCGTCTTCGCACCGGTGCTCCTTTTCAGCATGGCATCATGGAATTTATGTATTGTTGACAATTTCTGTGCATCATTTCCCTACCTCATAATCCTAAGATTTATGCAAGAATTTCTGGAAATATTACGATTTAGTTGTTCTCTCAGCCTCTGACCACAAGTAGAACATTTGTTTGGAAGACAATGTGTCATCCTTTTTACTGAATATTTCACCACAAACAGAACATCCATATGGCTGCTCTCCGCTGTGAATTCTTATGACTTTGTTCTCATCTTCTTATTGAGTATTTCACCATAAACACAACATTCATATGGCTCTATTCCAGTGTGAATTATCCTGAAATTATGTCCACCTTTTTACTGAACACTTCACCACAACCAGAACATCCATATGGGTTCTCTCCAGTGTGAATTCTCCTGACATTTTTCCATTTTTTAACAGAACATTTCACCACTAAAAGAACATCTGTATGGCTTTTTTCCAGTGTGAATTCTCCTGACACTTTTTATTCACCTTTTTACTAAGCATTTCACCACTAAAAGAACATTGATAATGGGTTCTCTCCAGTGTGAATTCTCTTGACATTTTTTCTAACTTTTTACTAAACATTTCACCACAACCAGAACATCCATATATGGGTTCTCTCCAGTGTGAATTCTCTTGACATTTTTTCCAACTTTTTACTAAACATTTCACCACAACCAGAACATCCATACGGGTTTTCTCCAGTGTGAATTCTCCCGACTTTTCTTCCATTGATTAACTGAATATTTTACCACAAACAGAACATTCAATGGCTTTTTCTCCACTGTGAAGTTGCATTTGTCCATGATCTAGATTGCAATTTATTTTCTACCACAAGCAGAACACACATATATATATATATATGACTGTCTCAGAGTGTGTTCTCTGTTTTAAACTTTATTTCAGTCAAAAAACATTGCAAATGATAACAGCTGGAATGGTTCCTGTTTCCCTCAGACTTCGGCCTCATGAAATAGTTTACGTTTACACACCCTCGAAGAAAATAGATTTGACTTCTGCCATCAAAGTCACTCAATATTTGTAGCTGTATTAAAAATTATATATGTATTTTGTTTACTTTGAATAACCAGATATATCACTCAATGTTTCAGGTTAAAGAAGATACCTGAACAATGAACCACACTGAAATGTTAAAGGGAAGGAACGAAGAACTTATTGGGAATGCAGAATAAGTTTAGAGTGTTTCACTTCTACCTATTTTGTAAGTGTCAAGAATTTGCCTTAAGAGTTTTGCATATTTTCAAATGTTTAAAAGCTAAAAAAAAAAACTTTTCTTTTGTGGAAATAATTTTGGATACATGAAATTGTCATGGTCAATTAGGAGAGAGTGTAAAGCAGTCTTCAGAAACATAAATAAATTGTTATTTTTGTAATGACTTGTGAACACCATTTTCATTTTTTAGTGTGAATCTGTCTCAGCTTCTGTCAGAAATTTCATACCATAGAGTTCAATAAGTATTCGAAACAATTCCTTCTAAAAGTTTAGGGTAAAATTCAACTTGCTGTTAAAAATGATGATCTAACACATTTTTTGGTATACTACAACTTCCAATCAATGAGATCAGTTGATTTTATTACTTTAGTAGAGCCCTGAAATGCATGCTATGTAAACAAAATTGAGGTTTTTGAAGGCGATAAAAATTTGTTAATATATTTTTTGTAAAGAAACATCGACCATCTACTGCCTGATCTGCTACTTCATAGAATACTTATAAGTTAATTTTTTGGCCAAAAATAGTGTAATATGACTAAAATCTACCAGTTGACGGAGACCTAAAAGTACTCTCGCTTGTAAATGTACTTATGTTTTAGTAATTGTTTATGTTGCATTTTCAGCTTTCCTTGTTGAAGACCAATGAACAGAATCATTTAACTTCCAATGTTCTCCCAATTTTTTACCTTTGGTCCAGATCGGAGATTGAACAGGTAGTATAAAATGCTTTGCGCTTCATGTAAATATATGTAGTTCAACTAAAATAAGTCCCCCTTATGCGGGGGAGCCACCAGCTGGACCTACCAAGTGACTGGAGAAAATGTGTGTCCCTGAGACTCAGTCGTACTTATTAAACAATTAGGAACTTATTTTGCATAACTTTCACATATTAGGCTCCTGGGATGAAATTACGAATAATTTGAGCCCCTTTTTGTGAAGTTTTTGAAAAGAAGGTACATGCACTCAGTGTCCGCTGGCTCAGAAAAAAGGCAATCAAGTTACAAATACTCAGGCACAATATCAACATGCAAGCCTGCAAACTGGTCAACCGTCATTGAAATTGAAAAAGAGGTGTTTCGCATATTCAAATGGTGAAATTTGTCATATCAATCAGAAACGACACAGATTTTTTAAAACAGGAGTTGGCTCACTTGAAGGCTGCGGGGTCAGCTTGGAATAATGCCCCTAAGATATAAATACACACGTTTAAGGTCGATATACAGGCCTAAAATTCAGGGAACTTTCTTAAAAATCATAGAATGATCTTTGAGATATTCTAGTTTATTTAAAGGGGGACATATTTTATTCACTGCTAGCACTTTCAAAAAGAAATTAATTAATTAAAAAAATAAATTCTATTTCTATTTTAGAGTACAAAAATTCCTTTATCCATTCATAAAAATAATCTGGCGTGGCCCTGAATAGAATTTTTCCTTATCCTTTAACATGCTTTTGTCTTTTTGTAGTTGGGGAAAAGGCGTCATCAGGCTGTTTCCAAACTCTGTACAAGTCCATGAAAATGCTGACATGACTGTCTTAACTTCTGCCCAAAGAGATACAACAGTGATATTACCAGTGACTGAAGGCAAGTATCTGGGATTACAGATGGGTCATTCCATCTCAAATCAACCAATGGTCCCCACCGCACTTTCTCCGATTTTGGTGAAACTGACCACATATTAAGAACACAATATTGAAGGAATTGGTGTGAAATTTCTAAGCTGTATCTCAAAAATTGAGGAAGTCATGGCCAACTGAAGATAAAAATATGGTCCGAAAATCAGAAATTGTCCATTTCTAAAAATTTAATATCTCTTTTGTTTATTTATGTAACAATCTGCTCATGTACTTGTAAATTGTAGTTCAAGAATTTTAACCCTGATGAATTTGCCACTCTTCCAGAATTTTTATCATGTGTATGATTTATCACACCAAATTCCAGATTTCAATGATTTTTATCTCCTCCGAGTAGCTTTCAAAATATCAAATATTCCACATATTTGTTCTTTGGGGTGATTAGAATTAGTAAAAGTATAAAGGCTTCCTTAGGTATTGCTGGCAGCCATTTATACCCCGTATACTTTTGACAAAATTTAAATTTACCATTTTTGGGAGAAATCACCATGTGGGATAGGTGGCATAAACTGCTGAGGCATTTCATAAGTTTGAATATGACTAAGAAAAATTCATAAACACGAGACGTATCTTTTGTGAATCAAAAGCCGTTTGCATATTTTCACATGATATGCTATGACCTATCCTACATTGTGATTTTTTACTCTGAATATTGGTAAATTTGTCTTTTTTAAAATTTGAGCTTAGTCTATATAACAACAAACATCAGCCAGGGATGTACAATTAATATTACCCTTTCTTCTCACCCCAAAGAACAAATTTGTAAAATATTTTTGATTTAGGGTCA
The DNA here is from genome assembly GCA_026936325.1 of Platynereis dumerilii. Lineage (NCBI taxonomy): Eukaryota > Metazoa > Annelida > Polychaeta > Phyllodocida > Nereididae > Platynereis > Platynereis dumerilii. The sequence goes on from JAPTHN010000020.1 coordinate 12,788,503, forward strand.
TTCCGTGTCAAATCATCAAATTTTCCAGAAATTTTCCACCAACCCGTCTGCGAATTGGCTGAAAAAATTATATGTTGTTTTATGTCTCAAAGAATGAACTTCCTGAAAATTTCAGCCTATTCGGTCAATTTTCCAGGATTTGGCAGAGGTTTGAAAATTGCTGATTTTCCAGTTTTTCAGACATCGGTTTGACCACAATTACACTTTTTACTCAATAAATATGTTAATAATCCACCGAGAACAGTGAAATTCAGGATCTACACTAACTGGACAATGGCAAAGGTCCATGGGTTGACACCTAGTGCCTTTTTAAAACGACAATGCAGCTATGGCCTTGTTAAACTACCCCCTCAAAAATTAATGTTCAGTACAATAAAATTCATATCTCCGTGGGGTATACCGGGTATAAATATGAAACTCCTAGGATATATTCTGTATATGTATGGTCAAATAATACTTGAAAATTGGAGATGTGTTCAGCCTCATTTTTTTAATATAAATTTTTGAAAAATATTCTATGTATTTGGCTAAGTCCATAGCAAAATTAGCTAAATCTCAAGGGGTATAGGTGGCATACCCCTGAAACTTTTTAAATTATATTTCATGTATGTAGGGTATAATACAGGAAAGAATTCAGGAATGTGTTCAGCTTACTTTCGGTTCTGCGGAATTTTGAATATTTTTATATCTGTAACAATAGTGCAACTGGCAAAATTCTGCAAAACCAAAAGTAAGCAGAACATCTTCCTGAATTCTTTCCTGTATTATACGCTACAAACATGCAAGACTACCGGAAATTTTCAGGGATATGTCCCCTATACCCATTGATGTTTCGTTGGATTTGTTATTGACTTAGCCTAACATATAGAATATTTTTCAAAAATTTATATTAAAAAAACGAGGCTGAACACATCGACAATTTTCAAGTATTATTTGACCATACATATGAAGACTATATCTGAGAAGTTTAAAGGCGGTCTATAAAATACCCTTTACAGAAGGGCCACTCGCCAGTTGCAGTACTATTACAGATCTATTTAATAATCAAAATTCTGCAGAACCGAAAGTAAACTGAACATCTTCCTGAATTCTTTCCAGTAGTATTCCCTACAGATATGAAAGATAATAAGAAAGTTTCGGGGGTTTGCCACCGATACCCCTTGAGATATAGCTAGTTTTGCTTTTGGCTTAGCCTAAGACACAGGATATTTTTCAAAAATTTATATTTAACAAACGAGGCTGAACACATCTCAAATTTTCAAGAAATATTTGACAATACTTATGAGGAATATATCTGAGAAGTTTAAAGGCTGTCTCTATAATACCCTTTGCAGGGAGGCTACTTACCAGTAGCATTACTGTTACAGGTATAAAAATATTCAAAATTCCAAAGAACCCAAAGTAAGCTGTACATGTTCCTGAATTCTTCCCTGTATTATATCCCACAGATATGAAAGATAATTAGAAAATTTGAGGGGAATGCTACCTATACCCCTTGAGATATAGCTAGTTTTGCCTTTGACTTCGCCAAAGACATAGACTATTTAAAAAAAATTTATATTAAAAAAATGAGGCTGAACACATTTCCAATTTTCAAGTATTATTTGACCATACATATGCAGAATATATCCTAGGAGTTTCATATTTATACCCGGTATACCCCATGGAGATATGAATTTTATTGTACTGAACATTAATTTTCGAGGGGGTAGTTTAACAAGGCCATAGCTGCATTGCCGTTTTAACAAGGCACTAGGTGTCAACCCACGGACCTTTGCCATTGTCCAGTTAGTGTAGATTCCGAATTTCAATGTTCTAGGTTGATTATTAATATATTTATTGAGCAAAATGTGTAATTGTGGTCAAAGCGGTGTCCGAAAAACTGATAAAATCAGCAATTTTCAATCCTTTGTCAAATCGTGAAAAATAGACTGATTAAGCTGAAATTTTCAGGAAGTTCATCCTTTGAGACATAAAACAACATATAATTTTTTCGGCTAATTTGCAGACTGGTTGGTGGAAACCACTTGTTGATCTGACACGGAATGACCCTTTAGGAAGTTTTGTGACCAAGTGGGAAATTATTGAAAATTGAGTTTTAGTGTGATAAACCTTCAAACTTTGAATAAAATTTTCAGCAACTTGCTTTCAGCCATGATTTTGTTTATTGAGATTTCAAGCATTCATTTGAAATATTTTAGGTCATAATTTTGAGCAGTCAATAAATGACAGCAATTTCTTGAAGGGACAATTTTTAATTTTCGGTTCGAATTTTCAAACTTCAATCTGTCAGTACTTTCTCAAATTTGAGGTTATGTACAGAACTGAAATTTTGTATACTTTCATTCCATGTAGTTCTTCAAATGTGGGCAGTTTCATGAAAATCTGGGATGGTGAGGTGGGGCACTTTTCAAATTTTGGTTGATTTCACATGGAATGACCCAGATGTTACTTTAAAGTCGGGTTTTTGTTTGAAAAGACCAATCTCCTGAAATGTAGTTTCAAAGTTTATTAAGCTACGTAGGAATGTTTTCTAAATTGAATTGCTTGGATGTCATAAAGGAAAAAATTTGGGGTGATGATGTCAGGTGTGAAAAATTGAAATATTTTCTTTTGGTCGTTGTTTCAAGATTGGCTACCTACCATTGGTAGCTCAAAGACCGTCAAAATGTAGGTTGGTCAAGTCAAGTATGTAGGCACTGAGTTAGCAACACAGTCACTTTCTCACACGTCTGTGGTCGGAGCCTTCATAGGCGTATTTCGCATGGGGTCAGTGGGTGCTGCAGCCCCCCCCCCCCGGGCATCAGGGCAAATGGCATATATCAGGGCAAATCCTACCATTCTGCGAAACACACAGCTTTGTACTGCCTGACCAAAATTTGTAGGCCCCCACCATTAAATGTCTTGGCAAGTTTGAATTTGTGTCAAAATGCTGCGAGTGCACAAGTTTTACACACTTTGCAATTTCCTATAAATCTTGGCCCCAAGTCGTGTCTACTTAGTGTAAAAGTTTTATAAGAATCTTACTTGTTGTCCGTAAATAAATCTCAAATTCCAATAACCTGGTTTTTTAAATATTATAGTCTCATAATTTTAAATTAAACAAAAAAAAAATTAGTGTTTATTTCCCGTCATTGAGCTTTATAATGTAAAACAAATTTCCTCCGGTACAATAAAGACTTATCAATCTAGATGGGTAGAAAGAACAAGAGAGCGAGTAATTTTTCCTGTTAATGGCATGAAATTTCCCAATTTACCTAATTCTTTCATAGTTTTAATTTTACATTTCAGAGATGCAGCTATGCCTTGGATCGGACTTAGTTACTGGACTTTCTGACATCTGGAAGAAGAACCATTATACAGATTTAATGGTCTCAAAAGAAGGAATTGTGCTAGCTGTAGACAATTTGAGAACATTTTAAAGTATAGTGTACATGGCTCTTCAAAATCTGTATAGGTATAGGGTAAGGTACCGTGAATCTGACACTTTGGATTGTGGACATTTTAGAAAGTGTACCTAGTTTGCTTATGGATTATGGATTAGTAAAAAGGCTCTCAAATTAAATACTTTCACTTACTCTAAAAGAAATGGGAACAATTGAATAGGAAAATCTATGGATTTTGGGTTAACTTCTTAAAAAAGGCATGGTGTCTCCTTGAACCTGATGCTTGTCTCCTCAACGCATAAAAGATACAGTTGCTCAGGATCATACAAGACAGTGTCCGACTCAAAAAGACATCCCAAAAGTGTCCAACTCAAGGAATCTTTCCCCAATCAAATTTTACTATTCAGTCTTTTTGTAACCTGTATATTGTAATGTCTATTTCACATCAGATTTATATTGTAATAAATAAAAAATCTTTCCATTTTTTAACAGTTTCTTTACTTGCCAGTTATAAATATTTTTGCATTTTAATATATTTTACAAGTCCCAGTCCCAGCTTCATAGTATGGAGCTCCTGTAATATCATTGTATAATCATAATTGAATAATTTAATATGCAATTTGTAATATAATCTCATAAATTCTGAGTATCCAAAAATTACTCTGACTGTATATGGTCAACTGTTGTTTCATAGTTATCTAACCATTTTCTCAATATTTAAAAAAAAATAAAATTTTCAGGAAAATCCTACAAATAAGTGCTTTTAAGTAGTTTACTGGAAGAGGCACCATAAATTACTATTCTTATCATTATTAACAAGGTTTTCAAAATTGCATTTGAATCAGGTGAATTTTCGTGAACTAAGTGAGCATATAACCAATAAGGTAATTGTATTGCCCATGTAGTAAGGTTTCTTGTGGTGTTGTGTAAGAATAAAACTTCATTGATTATATCTTTTTCTGTTCAGTTGTTATTCCTTCTCTTTTGCACACGATATGGTACAGTTGGTAATGTAAATTCAGCATGAAGACTGCTTCAGCATATTGAATTTTATATTGGCTGTTTTGCAAAATTTACTTAGGTCATCAACCTTGATGTTATGATGGGGCCTTGTTAGCATGATACCTCTGGACTTCTCCATTAAGTTAGTAATTAAGTGTTGTAGTCAAGGCCGAGACATCAGAGCCCTCGACATGAAACATCGAGGCTGAGGACGATGTTGGCCTCGAGGACGAGGCCAGCCTCAAGTAGGGTTGGGACGATAATCGATATATCGCTGTATCTTCCAACATTGAATATCATGATATCATGGTCAGGGGTATCGCGATTTGAATGATAGTGTTTTATCGTGAAATACTGTTTCATATCGTATCTTTTTTTGTTCAAAACTACTAAATTCTGAATCGCTCTCATCTGTCAATTTGACATGTACGCACTCGTCCAATTAAATTCTCAAAAGATCTCAGGTGAAATAGGAAGTGTCATTGCATTAGTTTCAAGAAAAGATTATCCGCAACGTGAATTGAGGTTGATTTCTTGGTTTTTCTTTTTTTTTTTTCTGGATTCTATGACACCCGCGATATATCGTGTTATCGCGATATCAGCCCCATTAAGATATCATGATATCAAAAAACCATTGTCGTCCCAACCTTAGTCTCAAGGCCTCCTAGAATGGCCGAAAGACAACCGAGACCAAGCCATGGTCAAGGATTGGACATCTGAGACTGAGGCCAAGAAGGACGCCATGACAATATGACCCCGAAGACAAGGGCTCCCAGTATAACCAGCCATCGGCCTATAGGCTGGGCTGAATCACGGGGAGGGGGGGGGCAGAGACTGCCTGTAAGAAAACGCACAAGGGAATCCCTCGGAAAATTTTAACATTAATATGTCCGTGACGATAGTGTGGGGCCTTGGTTACCCCCAGGACTAACTTTTTATTCGTTTGTGAAGCATCGACGAACAATTTTTTCACATGCGGACGAGTGACACACTTCTTTCTCACAACTTTAACAAATTATGGTACACTAGCTTCCGGTCGAAACAAACTTTTTTTATTGTATTTTTCATTCGCTGAACAAACTTTTTTTTGGTGTCAAGTGGGAATCAAATTTTTTTTTTCACGGAAGATGCATAGCCCCCCGATCATATGGCCCGCCCCTAATTAAGCTTTTCGATCAAATTCTGAGGGGGGTACCCGCCCTGTCGGCTATAGCAACCTGCCAAGTTGCCAGCTAGTAACCCATCCAACTGGTAACCAAGAACCCTACCAACTGGTTACCATATATTTTTTGTGGGTCACCAGGTCATAACCATTCATTAAAATTTATTTCATGACCCCACCTTGTCATAACCATCAAATTTTTGCCAGCGACCAAGTCGTAGTCGAGCGCCGTTAATATGAGGTGCATCAACTTCTAACTGGCAGCATCATTTCAGAAATTTAATTTCCTACATTTTGATATCAATTTTGACTCTGTAGGACCATTATTTCTATTTAAAATGTGCTCAGTAACAAGCAAGATGGTTCCACATGAGAGTGAGCGATAATATGGCATCTAGGCACAAAATATCCTTTGCCAAATTCACTTATTATTGCTCACGACAATGAGCAATAATATGGCATTTAGGCATAAAATATCCACTGCCCACTTCACTCATTATCACTCACTAGGCTAAAAATAGCTAATATCCAACAGATTGATCCTTGCCAATATCCACTATAGTTTAAGTGAATGATAATGAATGATTTGGGCATATTCCCAAAGGACAGGATCTTTGTCAAAATCCACTATAATTTGAGTGAGTGATAATGTGTGGTTTAGGCATGCGCCAAAAGCACCTATATTTTGCCAAAATGCCCCGCGGATATTTTAGAGGATGCCAAAAGGCACTATAGTTTGCCAAAAGAACCAATAATTTGCCAAAAGACCCAATAATTTGCCAAAAGACCCTATATTTTGCCAAAAGGCAAAATAGCCTTGCCCAATAGGCCTATTGGGCGCAATAGTGGATATTGGCTGCAACATCAGCTGTCTTTCAATGCAGCGAGGCCCAAGTAAAATCCAGTTCAGTCATGTGTGTCGTCTTCTCCTCTTCATTGCACATTGCCATGCTTCAGCAGTTTGTTGGAGTCTGGCGAGTGTTGGTACTGGTTACACCAGACAGGGAGCTAGATAATGCCGACACGGTGGCCAACATTCCCTGGCCAAATTCTACGAGGGGTGTCCCAAAAGTTCTGACCAATTTTTTTGGCAAACCTTTCTAAACTGCCCACGCATAAAAACGCACACTTCAAAAAGGTTAAAAATAGTACTTCCTCTTAAAGTATCAAAATGAAAGTTTGAGCACTTCTCGTAGTTGCCATCAGGTGGACTCATGAAAATTTACAAATCTCTCAGTGCAGTACTTTTGTGTTAAATTAAATTGGCGTGGTTACTGTCGAAAATGCAAGTCACAAACTGCACTTCAACACATAATGCACCAATGGAAATATTGGTTTTGTGGCATACTGGATAGCATTAATCTTTTGAATTTTCATATGACAGGCACATTACATCCAAAAACTGCCCCAGGGAAGTTTTTGAAAAAAAAGTTAATGATAAAGCCTGCATTTTTGACAGTTACCACGATGAATTAATTTGACAAAAAAGTACTGCACTTAAGAGATTTGTAAATTCTTGTGAATATACCTGATGGCAACTTCTAGAAGTGTGCAAACTTTCATCCTGATACTTTAAGAGACAGTACGGTTTTTAACCCTTTTGGAAGTGTTCACTGCATAACAAATAAATAGATGGACAAAAACCTGAAATTTATTCTGTGACAATTTCATTTAGCTATTTCAAATAGAAAGGTCTGCCAAAAAAAAATTGGTCAGAACTATTGGGACACCCCTCGTATGGCCACAGCAACAACCAGTAAGTATTATTTACATTTTTGGAATCTAGAAGTGATGAGCTTGGTGATGACTACATAAGATAATTTCTTTGAAAAAGTTTATAGCAGACTTTTCATCTCTGAATACAACAATGTCACAGAAAAACTGTGGAGTTTTTGTAATTCAATTCCATGTTGTGAAGCCAATAATGATTTTATCTTATTTTGTAATTTCAAATTCCCAGAACCCCACACAATTTTTGAAACTTTGACAAATGCAGCAGTTTTCTATTTGCAAACTTTTTGGGATAATTATTTTTTTTTACAAACAAATAAAACCCAAATTTGTGCAATTGCTGTAATTCAAAATTCAAAAGTAAAATTTAACAATGAAGTGTTAATATTTTTATTTTCTTTAGTGGATAATAATACATAAAGTTCTGATTGGTATTAGCAGATGTAGCAGTTTTTTTTAAAATCACATTCATAGTTATAAGTGTTTATGGTAATGGTTTAAAAAAAAAGTAAGGCTTGATCAGAGAAAGTTTCGACACCAGCCACACCCTGTTGTGCATGTAGAAAAATGTGTTGCTTGGCCTGTTTTTCTTGATTTCTTCATAATTATAAATCTTCCTGGGGATACGGTAAATTTCCCTGGAGAGAGAGAGCTGTTGCATTCAACTCTTCAATAGTACAGTGGTTCAGACTGGCAGCAAAGTAACAGCATATCGTTCAGGTAAGAACTAGGTTGTAGTCAGTAGTATGTCACTTTTTGGCTTAATTTTCCAAATTGATATAATAGTTAAGCACAAACTTTGCCTGAAGTTACATACCAATCAGAAAGAATCAGATTGTCTTACATGCTGTGTAGAGACCCTGAATATTGACTGATTGATTGAATAGCAACTAATTCTATTGACTGATGATTTATTACATTTAATGCAAAGTAAGAAATCCATATAAAACAATTGCATAGGCAAACCATTGGAATGTTTTCTTTACAGTGAAACACTTTGATATAGGCAAAATGAGGATCAGTTCACTGTGACAAATGCATTTCTTGACTAATGATAGCTGATGAAGTGTCATCTTTTCTACCTCAACATGGGAAAGATAGAAGCTGTTTGATTAGTCATGATCAATAGAAGGCCATTTGACTTGTCAAAACTGATTTCAGAGTGAAAATCAGATACATAATCCTTTCGTTTGGCTGTCATCAACAAATGGGATAAGTCTCCTTCAATCAAATTAACATTGAAAGTATTGGGTTTGATCATGACAAATCATCAGCATGATGACACACGAAGTGCCATTTTCACAGTGCCACAGTCCACTCTAATTCTATATCAAAGTGTCACTGTAATGCAAGTCTTCATGTGTTCTTTGAAAAAAGAAAATTGCATCGTTGTAAATACACCTTCAAAACGAATCTCAATTTACCCTAGTCCCTAGCATAGGGGTTTTTCCACCTTTGATTGTTGTGTGAATATAAATATAATATATATTGTATAGTTGTATAAACAACAAATGCTGTTTGGTGCAAAAACCCCTGCACTGTAAATTTTGAATTTTGAGTTAGCTTAATTGATTGAGTGATATGGTTGCACAATTCCTTTGAGGCAAGATAGCTTGTTGTTTGCAAGTTATAACAGCATAAAGATTATCATAACTCAAAACAGCAAGCTATCATGGCAGTGGCGTAGCTAGAAATCCAGGAGTGGGGGGGGCCATTGGGGGGCCAGGGTCTGAGTTGGGGGGGGCCCACTTTTTGCGGCATTTTTGGGGCAATACAAGAGTAAAAATTAAATCCGCGACACAAGCCCTCTTTACAAGTGACATAGGAACATTGACGCTCTTTTCTTCTGGCATACACTTAATTACTGCATTTATTATTACATTTAGACGGTACAAACCACTAAATATTGATTCTTTTTCAATTACTTTTTAGAGAGATATGACTTCCCATAAAACCAGTTGTACAAAGTGCAGAATGTTGATTTCAGCTGTTCAATTTGTTATGCACACGGAATGAGACAGGGCCATTAGTTTCATTTTGAAGTGGTGGGGCAAATCAAATTGGGCCAAAGCCTTCACAGAAGTGGGTCCTGGGGAACACTAAAATTTTTTCTTTAAACAACCCCATGGGCACATCAACGTTGCAGCAACGTTGCAACGACGTCACACTTTTCGTTAAATGACGTAGAATTGTATGGTTGAAATTATGTTGTGAAGAAACGTCAAAGACATGACGTTCACATGCAATGTTGTGGTGACGTTTTGCAACATTGTGTGGCAATGTCAAGAGTTCAACGTTAGCTTGCAACGTTGTGGCAATGTTGTCAAAAAACCCCGATGTCGTGTTCACGTTGGGCCGACATAATCTCCACCATACATATCTACGTGTCCAACAGACCAGCCCTCCACCAATTAGCGACGTCGTGGTTTACGTCGTGTGCCCACTGGGAATACCCTTTTTTGGCCAAAGTGCTGCAAATGTCCCACTAGCCCCACCTACAATGACCCTACTGGAATATAATATATATAGAATTTTATTGGACAATGGAATATCATCAAGATACATGTGTCACATAAAAAAAAAATCAAATAAGATAAGAAGTGTGTACAAAAGAGGGATAGCACCTAACTACAACTAAGAAGGAGTAAATATAAAATATATTATGCAATAGAATGAAATCGAAACTAACAACATAAAATACAGGTTAGGTCAAATTCATAGAATAATTCATTTCGATACACTACTGTAGATAAATGAGCACCAAAAAAATTACTGACTTATAAGTAATTTATAGCACATATTAAAAGTCAGAATATAATAAAGCTCCATATTTGCTATTCTACAATCTAGTGAGCACTGATTCTTAATAGAACAGCAGTAAATGAAGCAATTAGTCTTGGTAATAATATCCACAATAATGTGATGTCACAATCATTGCCGTGATACATATATAACACAGACTTGAGTGGTCTCATGAAATTAATTATTTTTTTATCTGCTCAAATAGGTCTAAAAGCTGATAGCAATTGCTGGAAATGACACAAATTCCAAAAATATATTATATTCCAAAAGCATAATATTCCATGCAACACATGAAAAAACTGAACAGTTTGTATTAAAAATCACTCTAGATAATCAGTCCTCTCCCGAAATATTCCAAAAGCATAATTAATATTTCTTTGGCTCAACAATGGCAAGAGAAAGATTTCCTCAAATCACAATATTTTTGAATTTGCACGGAACTGCAATAGATACGTAGGCATACTGGAGGGAGGGGGGAGGTTAGAAGTTGCAAAAAGGCAGACAATTTAGGTAGATTATTAAATAAACATATTTAAAAACTAATTGTATCCACAATATTTCTTTTGAGATTGTATTAAATCGGGATCTTGAAAATTCGGCCAAATGTCACAAGACCGCACTAAGAAGTTCAGATGCAGGTATTCCTACTGCCAGATAATTTCAAAGAAAATAAAAAAATTGTCAAATGCCTTAGAACTTTTTAGGGGGCAACTGTCATTCTGGTGAGAATCCGTTATAAGTGAGCGCTGGATCAGGTCACAAAGACGGACGTGCTCTGCTGAAATAATTTTTCAAATTTCTCAAATCTGAAATGGGGGGGCTAGTGGGGGGGCCGCTAATCCATTTGGGGGGGCCTTGGCCCCCCCAGGCCCCCCATAGCTCCGCCACTGTATCATGGCTCAAACAAATTGTGCAACCGTCTCACTAATCATTTGAGCTAACTCAGAATTTCAGAATTTACAGTGTGTGGTCCCTAGGCCTAATTTTGAACCACAAAATCATACACATATCTCTGTAAAATATGACACTAAGTAAAAATCACACACCTCTGTTTCCCATAGGAATACCATTGTCAGTCGGATGAGCTCAAATCATTTAAGGATACAATGTAGAGTAGGGCGGGATATGCAGGCCTCTTAACTTCGAGGTGCGATTTGACCTACTTTTTACGGTTGATTATTTGAATGCTTATGCTGTCAGGAAGGGATCACGTCACTCTACTTATAACCAGTGAAGCAAATGTCTACCAATTTTTAGCGAAGGAGTAACGGCCATTTGTGTAAAAAATTCAAAATGGCCTTCATACCCAACCCATCGGGCAAGAAGCCCCCCTATTATAATCCTATGGCAACTTTTTTTGCTAGCAGATTCAGCTTGAAAGTTAATACTTGGGCTTCTTCTATCATTTTTAAGGCATTCTTTTCACTTTTTCGGAATTTCAGAATTTCAGAATTTTTTTGTTCAAACATTTTTTTTAATAGTTTTTGCCCTGTCTCAATTTCGGCTAAAAAAAATTTCTATTTTAATGAGCTATTCTATCAAAATTGAAGGGAAAGTACACATTATTAAATGGTTCCTGAAGAAGCTTAAGGCCCCAGTGAAGGGGGCCACATGCCCCATACCATTTGGGGCCTCTTGCAAAACAAATGGTCCAATTCATACTTATGTGATGGTCATAAAGTGAAGCATAGCAGATATCCATTATACTTGCAAAAATTTCCAAAGTTATTTCTGACAACCCCTATCAAAGAATTAATCAAAAACCATGCACATTTATTTTTTTCTTTAATTTCTATTATATGGTTTGGTGCTGTTTGTCCTGAAAATGTGTGATGCCACCTAGAAAGCCTCTAGCTTCAATCCTATCATTAAGAAAACACACCAAAAATGTAAGGGACCGTTCAGAATTTATGACTGGGGGGGTGGGAGTTTTGCTGGAACTTACCTTAAAAAATTACTACCCCCCCCCTTGAGTTTCATGCGGATTTTTAGTACCCCACCCTTAGGTTTCATGCATATTTTTAGTACCCCCCCCCCTCGACATACAAAGCAATACACACATATATACTGTTATGCACGGCCACACGTACAGATTCACATCATTTCGCGGACTTTTGCGCTTAAAAAAGTCCAAATAAAATGAGTTTATGCGTGTTTTTTTACATTTTTTCTTTGTTAAAATTTCTAACCTCCCCTTGGAAGTGTTGTCAAAAATTAATACCCCCCCCCCTTGAAACACCTGTGAAAAGTTAGTACCCCCTCGGCCAAAACTCCCACCCCCCAGTCATAAATTCTGAACGGTCCCTAAGTTAAGATATCACCCTGGGGGGGCCTCTCACCTAGCCCGGGCTTCTTGCCCCGTCCTACTCTATCATTCAAGAAGGTTGCAACAGTGTTGGTTTGTGTGTAAACCTGTCAAAAATTTCCCTTGAGAAACCAATTTCGATCTATATTTGGTTCCCAGGAACAAGTATTGAATAGGTAGTCACAAAGTTTCCCACGCTTTCACAAAATTAAAAAATCGTTTTGACCTGATGAACTCCTTATATATATATATAATATATAGTGCACCTTTGATTCATGTGCACAATGTCTTTGCACTTTCTAACATGCTTTTCTCTTTCAGCAAACCAGAAAAAGAGAAGTCTGCAATGACGGTGAAAATAACACTTTTGGCAGCTGCCATTATGACTTGTGGCTTGGTGCCAGGTGGGTCTACCTTTGTCCAAATAGTTCAATGCTTGGTCCAAATAGTTCAATGGTGAAATGTAAAAATCGAATGTGAATTGATGAGACAAATGAAGAAATTATTAAAATTCTCTCAAAATGGTTGCTGTTTCTTTGGTATCTCTCAGCATAACATTTTATAATTTGGGATGGAGTGCAGTGTCACAGATACAAAGATAGGTCTACCATAGGCATATAAAAATAACGTGCTAGCACTTTAACAGCTGCTTGTAGATAGACTATCTACCTATCTGGCCATCTATGTATCTATCTACCTATATATCTATCTATATATCTATCTATCTATCTATCTATCTATCTATCTATCTATCTATCTAACTATCTATATTTGTCTATATATCTCCCTTCCTTTCATGCTTCCTTCTTTCCTCCATTCCTTCCTTCTTTCCTCCATTCCTTCCTTCTTTCCTTCCTTCCTCACTTCATTCCTGCCTTCCTTCTTTCCTTCCTTCCTTCCCTCTTGCATTCCTTTCTCCTGCTCTTCTTTTATTGGTTTAAGCTTTTTAAGTAATAAGTGAGTTGCCCGTAGATTGAAGGGGACAAAGTAGAGCATAATAGATATATATAGATAGGTAGATAGATAGGCCGAGATTTTTACTAATAGTATGCTGAGTAATGATTGCCTTTGATTAATGAAGTGGTCACAAAACCCGTATATTGGAAGGGTTAATGCACAAAAACGGCTGAGAAAACTGCAGGGAATGGTGTTTGCTTTGGAAAATGATATAGTACATTATGAGTGAAGATACATAAAATAATGTCATGTGTACTTTAATGCCGATGTTACTTAAATGAAAGTGAGTAGGATTAGTGATTGAGTGACATTTAGAAATGAGCATAATATGTAGTGTGAGAATCCACCCACTACCCGCTTGTCCCTAGCCCTGGACCCCTGAAAATTTTGAATGGGACGACCTATGAGCCATGCTACGCATGGGTCCGAGGGCTAGCTTGTCCCAGGGCACATTTGTAAAGGGGGCGTGGCATTTTTGTGCATGTGATGGTAGTAGCTGTATCGTCTGCTGCGCAAAAAATGTAATTGATATCAATTAGGATATTTAGAGGACTTGGATTGAGCTGAAAAGGGGAGAGTTTTGCCTTACTATGGTCAGGAAGACACAGGGTGAATTAGAAGAGTAGGCATTCAATATAACTCCCGTACGCTATCATTTTAATATAATAGATGTAAACAATCCCCCTGGCTGGCACTTGGCTGCTGCCATCACTGCAGCAGAACATTTAAAATTCGCGGGAAAAATGTACATTTTAGTTTAGAAAATAAAAATTTATTGTCACAGAAGTTTACCAAAATTTGATGGAAGCAAGATAATATTCTATTCAGACTGCATGCCAAGTTTTAATGACATATGAGAAACAGCACGACCAGGGGAGTTGTCATATTTTTTCCTGAAACTCCTCTCGCAATACAGGCTACAAGCAGCTGTAAAAAATGGTTATTTATCAACTAAACTTTTGAAGGAAAATGTACCCTTGAGATTGCTCAGAATCCATGTCCAGTTAACAAAAATCTTCGGGCCTAGCTTATTTGCAAGTTCCACCAATTTTTTTGGTGCCGACCGAGCCAAATCACAAATCTACAAAACAAGTCAATTTTTTTACAGTGCATGGTCAAGGAATCAGCACAACAGATCTCAGGCAATATCTTGAAACACTTTTCAATGGCAGCAGATCCGCACAAGCCACCACTGAGAAGAAGAGAGTGAGAGATGGAATCAATGCTACTATATTATCAATTGTCAACTCATTGCCAGCAGCCTCTGCACAACGAGTCTTGAGCACTACACACGTCGTTTCTAAACCAGATCGTAATAATATCGCAAGTATCGTATTAATTATTTCCACAGCATTTCGGACATTAATTCGGATATATTGCAAGAAATCCAGTAGAATTCACCTTGTTTAATCAGAGCCACATCACTCCTGCTCTGTTCACACTTAAATCAAGTTACTGAAACAGGGTGATTAAAACGGCCGATGAATATTTGGGATTCTTGTGGTTTATGACTAAAAACTCCACAATAAAGCTTGAATTTTGACATTTCTTGGTATGTCAAAAAGTATCGATACATTCAATGCACTAGAAATTCTTTTGCAATATATCACCTGGGAAAATTGTTGTTTTCGATGACATCCCTACTTATTTCCTGTTTGCAGTCTTATTATGAAGGACAGAACTTGGTAATGATTATCAAAGGAGACCGGTACAATACAAGTGCTGATAAACCAATCCTGATAGGCTCTCACTATGACACCAGCCAAGTCAGCACAACTATAGGTAGGTTTGATTAATCGTATGATATCAATTTTTTTTGTGAAATTAACACTATTTAATCTTCCTTCACTGCACAGACAGACAGATCTATGTAGTTTATATACCAATACACTCTAAGAAAAAATGGTACAATGGTTCCCTCAAAATACCCAAAGGGTACTCGGAAATTTTTGTAGGGTACTCCGACATGCATGGGGTATTCCAACACAAAAAAGGTAACTCATTAATGCGTGCAAGGTACTTTGAGATGTAGAAGGTATTCCAGAGACATCAAAGGTATTCAGCATTGAATAAATAGGGTATTTCATTCACTTGTGAAAGGTATTCAGACTGCATGAGGCATTGTAAATGGGTATTCAGTGGTGAATGGAGGATTTAAAAGCAACCTGGGAAATTTAGATGCGGGTCAGATGATTCAAAGAGGATTATGAGTTTGTTTAAAGAAGCCGTACATTCGACAACACAGATATACAACAATTGTACAGCCAAACACTTTGATATAGAATTAGAGTAGACTGTGGCACTGTGAAAATGGCATTTTGTGACTCATGATAGCCGATGAAGTGTCATCTTCTCTACTTTCAACATGGAAAACATAGAGGCTGTTTAATTAATAAAATCATGATTAAGAGAAAGCCATTTGACTTCTCATAACAGATTTTAGAGTGAAAATCAAATGCATAATCCTTTCATTTGGTTGTCACCAACAAGTGGGATAAGTCTCTTTCAATCAAATTAACATTGAAAGTATTTGCTTTGATCATGACAAATCATCAGCATGATGACACACAAAGTGCCATTTTCACAGTGCCAGAGTCCACTCTAATTTCATATCGAAGTGTTTGGCTGTAACAGGTCGTATACCAGAAACTTTTATTTTGATAAATATTAATATATCGCGCATGCCAAATTAACCACAATGTTGATTCTGACAAATTCTGACCTGGTACACAATGTTTTCTAAGTGAATTTAAGTGGTTAAAGACATTCCTGCTGTAGAAAGAGAAGGGCCTTTTTGAAAACTAGTCAAGAAAAAAAAAACAGACAAATTCCACCAGAATGGACATTTTGAAACTCTGCTCTATCGCTGTCAGTAACTGTCAGGCTTGAAGGGAGAGCTTGAGACAATCAAAGAGACCAGTGCAGCCGAATGTCTTACTTGCCATGAACATTTTAAATATATCTTTTTTATAATTAAGATACATACATCAACAGGACAATAAAAGCTTCGAGAGAAGAATGTTCCAGTATAGCTTGATGGTTTTGATATCATAGATGAAGTGCTTTCTGAAATATCCTGGTCAGGTTCTCTGAAGTACGTAACTTACCGAAAGGTATTTGGATATACCTTGCATTTGGATACTTTGAAGAACGTTCCAGGGTATCATATTTGTGACAAGCTGGAATACCTTTTTAGGCACTCTGAAGTGCTTTTCTTTCTTAGAGTGTACGATTGTTTGCGTTATAAGTTATAACACAATTATATGTACATATAGTTATTAAGTTCGTCTAACTTTATTTCAGGAACTGATGACAATGGCTCAGGTATGGCGGCTGCACTTGAAATAGTCAAAGCACTACTAACTGCAATTGACAAGTGCACTTTCTTGAACACCATTGTTGCCGTTGCATTTGACCTTGAAGAAGAGGCAAGTGAACCTTTTAGATAGACAGTTAGATAGACAGTTAGATAGACAGTTAGATATATAGATAGATAGATAGATAGATAGATATAATATTGCCTTTGACCTTGAAGATGTGTATAGATAGATAGATAGATAGATAGATAGACAGATAGAGAGACAGATAAAATGTTGCCTTTGACTTTGAAGAAGAGGAAAGTGAATGTTTTATATTTGAGGTGCCGTTGCACCAGCAAACTTAGTTTAACAACAGCTCATACCTGCGATGGGCCCTGATCCACCAGTTAGTTTCAGTAAAGCAAACATACCTGAATTTCTCTTGCAGTGTCACCAAAATGTCTGAATAATTCCATTTGGTGCTTAACTATCCCACCCAGAGAATCTACTCTGCTGAAGTGAACTATCCCATTCTGTTTTGAAAACTTAATTTTCACACATTCATGCCGTCTACTAAAAAAAGAATATTTTACTGCCAGGTGTCACCACTAGCATAGAATTGTGTTTGCGGTGCCACACCCAAGAAAAATGACTGAACTAACAACAGCAGTCAGGTTTTCTGCAGCTGAAGTGCATTTGAGGTATGAATTAGTTGACACAGAGCTGACAGAAACTTCGTTTTAAAATACAAACAGTTAATTTGAGCTTTGTGAATCTATGGCATTGCCATCTACATGTTACTTTTATACTCACAATAATTCAATGGTATATTATAATAAGACCAAATGGTCAAGGTGGTATTTTGAGATGTACTCCATGAGTTGGAGATAATGTGAGTCCTCTGTGCTATGAAGTCACCAGGGGCTTCTACCCCCCCCCCCCGGCAAGGAGGTGTATCCCCCCCCCCCCCCCGGCACCTCTGCGAGCCATTACGGACACATAAAAAGATCACTTTCATGGCTTTTCGACCATTTAGCAAGTCAAAAAGTATCATTAATTTTCTGTTATAGAAATGTTTTCACTATATCAGTATTGTGCTTATGATACTGCAATAACAATATTCTCTCGCTCTGAGTCACGAAGATGAAACTACTTTCTCGGAGTAAAAAAAAACAACATAAAAAATATTTCAAGCTCTGAATTTTCAATTCAAGGTCATCTATAAAGGTATGGTTGTGGTCCCTTGTACTTCTTTAGCTCTTTTTGAAGGCACCCTCAGTATTTCAGAATGTTGAATTTTTGGTCGGATGCACCCCACCTGCATAACCCCCTGAATTTCAATATTTTACCCGATTGTAGTTCTACTTCTACCTGGGGTTAATATATTGTAACTAGTATGGGTTTTCAACAGTGTTTCTCCCTAAACAGGTCATTGGAAGAAGTAACTTTGGACCATCAGGTGGTCAAGTGGAAATTGCCACATAGAGGGATTTCTTTTTGCCTCCATTCCCCCCCTCCCTCTCCATTTAGTTGTTGTATCCATTTATTTGTGGAATGACAGAAAAGAGGGATTTATTTCTCCCTAAATTTAGTTGTGTAATTTCTCCATTTAGTTGTTGAACTGGGGGGGGGGTTATTTATTTCTCCTCCAGGTCCACCTGTTTTTTTTCACAAAAAGGGTATATTTTCATTTTCTTCTCCCTATTTAGCTGTGGTTTTTCCAGGGGGATTTTATTTTTGAGGGGGGGGGATATTTCTTTCTCCTTCCACTTGCTTATGGAATTTCAGGGGAGGGGATTTCTTTCTCTGCCCATTTAGTTGTAGAATGTCAGGGGGGAATTTCTTTCTTTCACCATGTAGTCGTATAATTTCGGGGGGGGGGGATTTCCTTTTCCCGAGGTATGGATGAAAAAAAAAACAAATTCAAAAATTTGCAACCTTTCAAATATTGAGTTTATGTAATGTCTTTGACCTACAGCAACTTGGCCATCCAGTGTAAACTTCAAATATGTCAAAAATATATCGCTATTATCACTCAAAACCATGTCAATCACAACAAATTTTAGAAGTGGAATAGCTGGTCTGGTGTTTTATCAAAGACGTACTTACAAAAAGGCATTTGCAATGGAAATGTAAAATTTACTTTGGTAAAACAACAATTATTACTAAATCTTAGCTAAATATCATGCCCGCAGCTTCATTAGTTTTGGAGAAATAGTCACTGATAATTTTTTTTTTGTTGACAAAACGCCTGAAATGACACTTTGTCACAATTTTACACTTTTCTATTACGTGCTAAAATCCGATTTTACCCTGGGCGAGATGAGAAAAATCTTAACAACCCTTCTTCATAGGAGCCTGAAAACATCAACAGAATCCTTGAAGAAATGTCTTAGTATTTACACACTGGATTTTAAAATATTTTCGTTGTTACAAAATCATTTAATATTATAGCCAAAGAAACAAGCATTTTTTGTCCAAAAATGAATTTTATTTATGTAAGCGTTAATTCTGACCATTAAAAGGAAAAATTTCTAGCAGCTCGTCTGGTACTTTACTGGTGTTGAATATGACAAAATTTATCGCAAAGATATTCAGGAGCGGTACGGCCTGTACCATAGAAGATGTTGTATGCCGAAGCATGAGTTTACATGCTCAGTCTTTGGTGTTGGGCATATGCATGGCTTCTAGGGATAAGCCGACAGGTTTTTTTAGAGCCATTTGGAGGTTTTTCCATCTGCCCTCAGTGAAACCCCAAAACCATGAGAAAATCGCGTAGTCAATATGACATTCACTGTGGCAAAACTGGACGAGGGTAACTGAGTTACCCTCGTCTCATTTTGTCAAAATAAATTGAAAAATCTAGGTCATCCCATTGGATCCCATGTTAAAAGAAGACGAGGGTAACTGCTTTTCCAATAATGGACAGACGAGGGTAGCTGCAGATGATGACTAAGGTAACTGCAGGTGATGACTAAGGTAACTGCATGTAAATTGTGTATCAAGTTGGCCGAAATTGATAGTATAATTTGCTGAAAAGATATTAGTCACACTTGCAATGAAAGTGGAGAAAATACAATTGGAATTTCGAATTCATTTCAATATAATATGGTCCTGTAATTAGAGAAAATAAGTTGGTCGTCTGACAAGCACATTCATGAACAAGTATCAGTATTCTTGCATAAGGTAGGAGCTTCTATTGGGAACTTGATTCATTCCATGTTTTGTAGCCGAGCTATCAAAGGGAGTGTTCTTCAAACAAGGAAGATCATAGGGCCTATGGTTAAAGTCACCAAAATTATTCAGTACAATCATGTTAAACAAAACAAGTCCCGATTGAGGAGGTTCTACTTAATTTAAGTTATTTAAATGTGGTAGGTCAGCATTTTGGTTAGCATGCCACAAAGTGTGAACATATAATTTGTTCTTGTCAAGCTTTATCACAAAATTGCCATATTATATTATCAATCCTCCATACACTCGCTACCCTGCAGCAAATCACCAAAATATTGCTCACTAATTGGTAGTGACCCTCCGATAAAAAATCTGATGATGGACTGATTTGTCCAGGTTAAATTCTATGGACTCTGCTGAAGTGACAAATATCCTGTTTACAATTTTCGCTTTCAAACAGTTGAATTGCTGGTCTTACTATGGTTGTACCTAAATGTTAATTTCCCCAGTATTATGCTTTGGAAGCTGCCAAGCACCTCACATTTACAAAATATCGAATCAGTGTTAAAAAAAAAACAGAAAGAAACGAAAACTGATGTTTTAAATTGTTGTTTTAATGTTTAGTGCTTGCTGGGCAATGAATACCCACTTCTTTGGTAACAATTGCTGCAGTAGGCGTGAGACATATATTTAAGACATGTCTATTCATGAGTAGATTTCAGTCATATATTTTAAACATTTTCCAACTTATAAAATTAGCTTGATTGCCATTCTAGGTACCAATGGTGATTGCTTCTGGTTTTTTTTATTTTTAAACTGGTTTTGTAGTCTTTCTGAGCATTAAAATCTGATTTCACTCAATTATGTAGGAAGTGCAATTAGTTGATGGAATTCAGCGTTTTGATGTCATATCATAAGTGAGTGAAGGTATTCATGTGGACTGAGCAGAGTGTGAATCCCTGCTCCTGTCAAGGCTGGAAAAGGCATGTCGATTTTCTGGTATATTGGATATTGAGCTTAGAAAATTATATTTGATCTCAAGGGGGGCTTGGACTTCTTCTTTAAATAAATGATTTCTTACTCTGTTTCGGTAAATAAATGATTTCTTCTTGTACAGCCTTGAAATAAATAATTTCTGGTGGGGGATATTTCTTAGGAAGGTATTACTTAACTTATAGGAGGGTCATTCTACAGAAATTGTCCTATTCCTGTCCCTGGCCTACCAATGTCATTTTATCAATAACTAATTGTTCTTTATCACTTTTTGTTAGTTAGTGATCGCAAGCAGGACCTAAACAAAAATATTTAGCGTTTATTTTGTCATTCATTTATTTTGTCACTATTTTTTACTCCCCTAAAGCCACACATGTACCTGTTTTTTGCATGTCCCTGCACTCGTTTCTGCGAATTCAAACCTCAGTATACCTGTAAAATTATCTGAATATGCCATATTTTTAATATGAATGTAACCAAAACAATGTCCTTTCACTTATGGCCTTGTTTTGATTTTTTACTCTCAATTGAATTTTGAGAAAACAAGCTGGGAAGTCTGTCCCTGAGTTTTTTTGTCATTACCGGAACATAGTACTATTTTTGGCACCATTCGTTTTCCTGCACAACTGTCATCATCAGTCACATGACATCATAAAACTACTTGAGCAGCTTGACCGAAAGATTGTATGCTGAAGAAAATCACACTAGCGAAAGATATTTTATGTCCATTTAAAACTCCTATTTTGAGTCAGTAGGTTTATTGTGTGTCATTACCGCAACGGACATTTAACAATCAAGAAAGGAATGCAGCAAAATGTTTCTTTAACTGTCATGAAGCGATGCTGTTCTAGTTCACATTTCTTAAGCCTCACTGGCTGTCTGTGCTGCCGGGCCTCTTAAAAAAAAAATACTAAAGGTAAATTTGTCATTACCGCAACTTGTCATTATCGGAACAATTTGCCGCTGTAGCGGTAATGACTCATAGGAAATGCATGTTAATTTTAGTCGAAATTAAAATTAAGAAAAGAATCGTGGCAACCATTGCCAGATGTTTTTCAGAGCCTTTGTTGGCCTCCAGACTAATTAAATCATGCATTTTAAACATTTTGAAAAACAGTAAAAATGCCACCCAAATGGGAACATTTCTGTAGAATTACCTGCGATCAAATATTTGGGGACCTGAAGCAGTTGAAATAAATAATTACTCTCACCATCACCGCAAAATAAATAATTTCCCTCTGAAGAAAACTTCGCTTGATTATTAAATGGTCGCCCTCAATGATGAGCTAAAAATTTCGAAAGCAATTAATATCAAGTGGACAGACTGTATTCTGACTGTTAAAACACCAATGGGCTCACCCCAGACACAGAGTGATACATTTTGTAATGAATTGCGCTTTGAATTTGAATTCATTTATCAAGAAAGTGCATTCTATCATGTGTGTCACTCTAAGCTTCTCTACAATGGCATATCATTTCATAATGAAGAAGAATAAAGCCTGTATGAAGACATTTGAAATGTTCTTTCTGTATAACATTTGTTAGTCCACTAAAGGATATCTTGGGGTTTTGACGCTTGGTTTTACTGTACATGATCCCAGCTAGCATTCAGGCCTCTGTAACAAAGACAACATTGAAGAAAAAAACTGGCATTCAGGTGCATTTATAATGTGTACATGTTAATGAGCATTTTTGAAGGTTGAGTGAAATTGGTGATGATGTGTGTTTTTTCAACCACAGAAACAGCAGTCTCTTGCACCAAATTAGTCTCAGTGATCCCCTTGAAAAGGACAAATACCCTCGTCATGTCAACAAGCATGTTCACAGTTACCCTCGTCTTGGGATGCAGTTACCCTCGTCATTTTCATGATGCTTTAAGCCATTCCTGGACTCTCAGAGCCTGAATTCAACGTGGCTTTCTCTTGAAATGGGATTTTCGATCAAATACAATGGTCATACACCACTTAGATAAACAGTAACCGAAGCCATAGGCTCAAATTCAATGTTACATAATATTTAAGGCTAATTTAGAGACGAGGGTAACTCAGTTACCCTCGTCCAGTTTTGCCACAGTGACATTGGACCAGAGGTGTAACAATGGTTTTTCTTGAATTGAAATCAAGGCAATTTTGGTGACGACAGCAAAATGTTAGTCTTGATGAGCATTTAGAGATGATACTTGACATGATTGAATCACCAGATAAGTTACTATCAATTTTGAGACCAAGGTGTTTTACAGAGTCTTGTGTTTTGATGTTACGATTGCCGAGTTTGATGTAACAGTCTTTTTTGTGGCTGTGCTTTCTTTTTGAGGAAAAAACAAATACATCGGTCTTGCCAAAGTGCATTGAGAGCTTGTTGTTACAGAGCCATTTGAAACAAGTGATATCTTCTTGGCGGGGGTGTGAGTTTTGCTGGAACTTCCTGTCAAAATTTGATACCCCCCTTGAGTTTCATGCGGATTTTAGTACCCCACCCTTAGGTTTCATGCGTATTTTTAGTACTCCCCCCCCTTCGACATACAAAGCAATACACACATATACTATTATACATGGCCACGCATACAGATTCACGTCATTTCGGGGACTTTTGCGTGTAAAAAGTCCAAATAGAATGAGTTTAGGCGTGTTTTTTAACATTTTTTCTTTGTTAAAATTTCTTACCCCCCCCTTGGAAGTGTTGTCAAAAATTAATACGGCCCCCGAAACATGTGTGAAAAGTCAGTACCCCCTCGGCCAAAACTCCCACCCCCTCCAGTCATAAATTCTGAACGGTCCCTTAGATGACATGTTGTCACAGGTAAACAGCAGCTCTGAGTCAGATAACACAGCATGATCGTATTCAGCTGCAGTGATAGAACCACTACAGAAGTTTGTCACTGTACAGTCTTTTCTTGTGAAGATCTGATGAATAACAAAAGATCTGATGAATAACAAAAGATCTGATGAATAACAAGTGAATAATTTGGCCACTTCACCATCACAAAGATAGTTGATATGTCATATGAAATTGGCATCTTCCTTAGAGCATGGGATTTAGGAAAATCTTTTGAGTTATACTGTTACATTATATATATTTTACCAGGTATACTATGGGAGTGAAAAATATGCTGAACATCTGATAAGCACCTATCTGCAGCCGATGGGTGTGACAAATTTCCAAGGGGCTTTCATCATGGACACTGTGATGAACTTTGATCTGACTCCCAATTCACAAGGCCTGCCCACTGGATTTAACATGGTGGATATCAATCCTTTTGTATATATATTTACGGTATGGTGCATGTATGCTGCTTAAAACATAAATGAATTGAAACTGTCTACGAATGTTTTTTTAAAACAGATCTTTCCAAATGAACATTCATTGATTCAACAAAACAGCTTCCGGGGCGATCTAATGGCGGTTATTGGTCGCCAAGATGATTCTGCGCTGATGGATCTACTGAACCAGGAGTGGTACGCCATCGTGGGAGGCAATTTTACGTCTACTGCAAAATACCGGATGCTGTTGTATCCATTACCTCTGAGTGGAAGCGCGAGAGACTTCACGGCTACCCAGAGATATATATATTCTAATTTCTTTCGAAGTGATCATTACTCCTTTTGGAATATAAAGAACTCCTATTCTCAAACCGGTTTGAGGGCAGTTTTCTTAACTGATACAGGTTAGTATCATTTTGGTAACATTACAACCTGCCATAAAAGTCAACTTCAGCTGTTGCCAATTGCAAGGAAAATTTCATGACATTAAATAGTTCATCTTAACCCTCAAATGAAAATCTCTTGTTATTTTATGAGACAGATACTATCTGCGCATTTACAAATCAATTAATTTTGCAAAAATAAGCTGTTTTAAAAATTGAGCTATTTTTAAAAATATCTATGTCGCAATACAGAATACAATGCAAACTTGAGCACGTCACACTGTTGACATTTCAACAACAGCAGTTTCTTAACATCCATTTTGTTATCCTGCCAAAATGATTTTCTGCCTATAAAAAAATAAGGGCCTACCCACAATTCTATCAAATTGACATTTTAAGAAATT
The DNA here is from genome assembly GCA_026936325.1 of Platynereis dumerilii. NCBI lineage: Eukaryota > Metazoa > Annelida > Polychaeta > Phyllodocida > Nereididae > Platynereis > Platynereis dumerilii. Next base: position 12,813,361 of record JAPTHN010000020.1, read on the forward strand.
GAGATTACAACTTTTTTTCTTCCTTGTCTCACCTTACTATTCCTCTTTTATATGATCCGTTCAACTGTTACAAACTAGTCTGCTTTATACAGCTGAATTCAGAAGCAACATGAAGCCACCTTACTATTCCTCTTTTATATGATCAGCTGTTAAGAACTAATCTGCTTTATACAACTGAGTTTAGAGGCATTATAAAACAATGCTACAACCTTACTATTCCTCTATTATATGATCCGTTCAACTATTAAAACTAATTTGCTTTATACAGCTGAATTCAGAGGAAACATGAAGCAATGCTACCACCTTACTATTCGATTTTTATATGATCAGCTGTTAAGAACTAATCTGCTTTATACAGCTGAATTCAGAGGAAACATGAAGCAATGGTACCACCTTACTATTCCTCTATTATATGATCCGTTCAACTATTAAACTAATCTGCTTTATATAGCTGAATTCAGAGGAAACATGAAGCAATGCTACCACCTTACTATTCGATTTTATATGATCAACTGTTAAGAACTAATCTGCTTTATACAACTGAGTTTAGAGGCATCATAAAGCAATGCTACCACCTTACTATTCCTCTATTATATGATCCGTTCAACTATTAAACTAATCTGCTTTATACAGCTGAATTCAGAGGAAACATGAAGCAATGCTACCACCAAGTGTGTGACAACCTCACGACAATTACTAATGACAAGTTGGAGTTTCTCAAAATCACCGCTGAAGCTATTTCAAGGGCCATGGTGATTCTTTCTACGGAAAATAGCAATGCTCATTGTTTAAGTAAGTATGACCAATGATCATTTTGGGTTCTTAATAGGATTATCGGAGCGGGGCAGGGCGGACAGCCACCAAACCCTTGAGGCTAAAAATCCGGGCAGATGATCAAATAAATTATTGAATATTGATTGTTTCTGAGATATTTAATTTGACCTGATATCAAATTTGGACAGTTAAATTTGGACAAATGTCTGTCCCCCCAAAATAAATTCCACCATCCCGAACCGGGTACCCCTATGGGGTTTTTCATTAGTGTTGTACTGTTCTTGAAATTTTGGTAGGGTTTCTGTTGTACCCCTGCAACTGGCACTTGAACCAAAGTTTAATCAAGCAACCTGGTGTTTTGGTTTTCTTATTTTCTCTCATCTTCTTAAGAAACGACGCTGGCTCTGCTCCTTCTCCTACAGGGGGTTGCAGAAGCATAAACCCCCCCTCCCCACCTAGAGCGGTCTTCAATTTCCTGTCATATCTTTCTTCTGTAATGCTTCATAAATCCCATACTTCTACATGCTCATACTGACCTATCTTGCAAACAATATACAGCATAAAATGCTGGGTTGGAAGTAATGGAAGAGTAGAAAATAATAAATCAGTGAAAATGAGTGTTGCAAAATGTATACACCCCACTACACGTAACTTATGATATTTTTCATTAATAACCATGCTGTTTTGCCCAAGGAAATGAAATTATGATATAAAAAGTTGGACGATATCATGAAAAAAATTGTAAAAATTCAATATGAAAATAAAGCAAATAGCTGCATTTGAGAAGATTAGAGGTTGAATGAGGAAAAAAATTTCGAGTATTAAGTACACATCAGGATCCCCCATCGCAGTATCAGAATGAGCTGACATTGTTACTTGACAAAAGATGTTGGGATATCCTTTCCTTGAGAAGCCCCCAAAATAAAGCAAGAAATGGGCTGGACAGACAGGGACACACCCTGATACAATCTAGAAAAAGTTTCGGTTGAGTATCTGCAACAGAAGTGAAAATACAAATGGTCACGGTAACCTGTGATGATGCTCAGTTTTGGCACTCTCCCATTTGATGATTTGTGTCTTAAAAGTATCTGTTTTTCGATAAAACCATTCATCGTGCGTGGTTCAATCAATTATGAATATCAAGTTGGTGTGATATGACAAATTTTGGACCAGCTTACACAAGAACGAACTGTTTTAAAAATTACTTTAAACAGAACTAGCTGTTTAAATAATATAGATAATCATTTGCATAATGCTCTGGCAGCATTTCGGAAGCTGAGAACTTCTCCAGCTCCGACTCCTGCTTCTACTCCAGTCCCAACTCCAGCTCCTACTTCAGCTCCCACTTCAGCTCCTATTCCTGCATCTACTCCAGCTCCTACTCCAGCTCCAATCACAGCTCCAACTCCAGCTCCAATTCCAGTCTCAACTCCAGCTCCTACTCCAGCTCCTACTCCAGTCTCAACTCCATCTCCTTCTCCAGCTCCTCAGCCAGCTGCCACTAGTACTCCTCTTCCTACACCTTCTCTCACTCCTACTCTTACTCCAGTCTCAACTTTAATCCAACTCCTTCTCCTGCTCCTACTCTGGCTCCCACTCCAGGTCTACTGCTGCTCCCACCCCTGCTTCTACTCCAGTCCCAACTCCCTCTTTCTATTCCTGCTCCTACTCCTGTACCCAAGCCTGCTCCCACTCCAGCTCCCACTCCAGTCTCAACTCCAGCTCCTTCTCCAGCTCCTTTGCCAGCACCCACTCCTGCTTCATCTTCTGCATATACTCCAGTCCAACTCCTTTTCCTACTCCTGTACCTAATCCTGCTCCCACTCCAGCTCCTACTCTAGCTCCTACTCCGGCTCGCACTCCTACTCCTACTCCGGCTCCCACTCCAGCTCCAACTCCAGTCTTTACTCAGCTCCTTCTCCAACTCCTTCTCCAGCTCCTATTCCTACTCTCACTCCAGCTCCTACTCCTGCTCTCACTCCTACTCCTACTCCGGCTCCCACTCCAGCTCCAACTCCAGTCTTTACTCAGCTCCTTCTCCAACTCCTTCTCCAGCTCCTATTCCTACTCTCACTCCAGCTCCTACTCCTGCTCTCATTCCTACTCCTACTCCGGCTCCCACTCCAGCTCCTACTCCAGTCTCAACTCCAGCTCCTTCTCCAGCTCCTTTGCCAGCTCCCACTCCTGCTTCAACTTCTGCATATACTCCAGTCCCAACTCCTTTTCCTACTCCTGTACCTAATCCTGCTCCCACTCCAGCTCCTACTCTAGCTCCTACTCCGGCTCGCACTCCTACTCCTACTCCGGCTCCCACTCCAGCTCCAACTCCAGTCTCAACTCAGCTCCTTCTCCATCTCCTTCTCCAGCTCCTATTCCTACTCTCACTCCAGCTCCTACTCCTGCTCTCACTCCTGCTCTCACTCCTACTCCTACTCCGGCTCCCACTCCAGCTCCAACTCCAGTCTCAACTAAGCTCCTTCTCCATCTCCTTCTCCAGCTCCTATTCCTACTCTCACTCCAGCTCCTACTCCGGCTCCCACTCCAGCTCCAACTCCAGTCTTTACTCAGCTCCTTCTCCAACTCCTTCTCCAGCTCCTATTCCTACTCTCACTCCAACTCCTACTCCTGCTCTCACTCCTACTCCTACTCCGGCTCCCACTCCAGCTCCTACTCCAGTCTCAACTCCAGCTCCTTCTCCAACTCCTTCTCCAGCTCCTATTCCTACTCTCACTCCAACTCCTACTCCTGCTCTCACTCCTACTCCTACTCCGGCTCCCACTCCAGCTCCTACTCCAGTCTCAACTCCAGCTCCTTCTCCAGCTCCTTTGCCAGCTCCCACTCCTGCTTCATCTTCTGCATATACTCTAGTCCCAACTCCTTTTCCTACTCCAGTACCTATTCCTACTCTCACTCCAGCTCCTACTCCTGCTCTCACTCCTATTCCTACTCCGGCTCCCAATCCAGCTCCAACTCCAGTCTCAACTCAGCTCCTTCTCCATCTCCTTCTCCAGCTCCTATTTCTACTCTCACTCCAGCTCCTACTCCTGCTCTCACTCCTGCTCTCACTCCTACTCCTACTCCGGCTCCCACTCCTTCTCCAACTCCAGTCTCAACTAAGCTCCTTCTCCATCTCCTTCTCCAGCTCCTATTCCTACTCTCACTCCAGCTCCTACTCCTGCTCTCACTCCAGCTCCTACTCCGGCTCCCACTCCAGCTCCAACTCCAGTCTTTACTCAGCTCCTTCTCCAACTCCTTCTCCAGCTCCTATTCCTACTCTCACTCCAGCTCCTACTCCTGCTCTCACTCCTACTCCTACTCCGGCTCCCACTCCAGCTCCAACTCCAGTCTTTACTCAGCTCCTTCTCCAACTCCTTCTCCAGCTCCTATTCCTACTCTCACTCCAACTCCTACTCCTGCTCTCACTCCTACTCCTACTCCGGCTCCCACTCCAGCTCCTACTCCAGTCTCAACTCCAGCTCCTTCTCCAGCTCCTTTGCCAGCTCCCACTCCTGCTTCATCTTCTGCATATACTCTAGTCCCAACTCCTTTTCCTACTCCAGTACCTATTCCTACTCTCACTCCAGCTCCTACTCCTGCTCTCACTCCTATTCCTACTCCGGTATTTACTCAGCTCCAACTCCAGTCTCAACTAAGCTCCTTCTCCATCTCCTTCTCCAGCTCCTATTCCTACTCTCACTCCAGCTCCTACTCCGGCTCCCACTCCAGCTCCAACTCCAGTCTTTACTCAGCTCCTTCTCCAACTCCTTCTCCAGCTCCTATTCCTACTCTCACTCCAGCTCCTACTCCTGCTCTCACTCCTACTCCTACTCCGGCTCCCACTCCAGCTCCAACTCCGGTATTTATTCAGCTCCTTCTCCATCTCCTTCTCCAGCTCCTATTCCTACTCTCACTCCAGCTCCTACTCCGGCTCCCACTCCAGCTCCAACTCCAGTCTTTACTCAGCTCCTTCTCCAACTCCTTCTCCAGCTCCTATTCCTACTCTCACTCCAGCTCCTACTCCGGCTCCTACTCCTCCTCCTATTCCGGCTCCCACTCCAGCTGCCACTCCAGTCTCAACTCCAGCTCCTTCTCCAGCTCCTTTGCCAGCTCCCACTCCTGCTTCATCTTCTGCATATACTCCAGTCCCAACTCCTTTTCCTACTCCTGTACCTAATCCTGCTTCCACTCCAGCTCCTACTCTAGCTCCTACTCCGGCTCGCACTCCTCCTCCTATTCCGGCTCCCACTCCAGCTGCCACTCCAGTCTCAACTCCAGCTCCTTCTCCAGCTCCTTTGCCAGCTCCCACTCCTGCTTCATCTTCTGCATATACTCTAGTCCCAACTCCTTTTCCTACTCCAGTACCTATTCCTACTCTCACTCCAGCTCCTACTCCTGCTCTCACTCCTATTCCTACTCCGGTATTTACTCAGCTCCAACTCCAGTCTCAACTAAGCTCCTTCTCCATCTCCTTCTCCAGCTCCTATTCCTACTCTCACTCCAGCTCCTACTCCGGCTCCCACTCCAGCTCCAACTCCAGTCTTTACTCAGCTCCTTCTCCAACTCCTTCTCCAGCTCCTATTCCTACTCTCACTCCAGCTCCTACTCCTGCTCTCACTCCTACTCCTACTCCGGCTCCCACTCCAGGTCCAACTCCGGTATTTACTCAGCTCCTTCTCCATCTCCTTCTCCAGCTCCTATTCCTACTCTCACTCCAGTTCCTACTCCGGCTCCCACTCCAGCTCCAACTCCAGTCTTTACTCAGCTCCTTCTCCAACTCCTTCTCCAGCTCCTATTCCTACTCTCACTCCAGCTCCTACTCCGGCTCCTACTCCTCCTCCTATTCCGGCTCCCACTCCAGCTGCCACTCCAGTCTCAACTCCAGCTCCTTCTCCAGCTCCTTTGCCAGCTCCCACTCCTGCTTCATCTTCTGCATATACTCCAGTCCCAACTCCTTTTCCTACTCCTGTACCTATTCCTACTCTCACTCCAGCTCCTACTCCTGCTCTCACTCCTACTCCTACTCCGGCTCCAACTCCAGCTCCCACTCCAGTCTCAACTCCAGCTCCTTCTCCAGCTCCTTTGCCAGCATACACTCCTGCTTCATCTTCTGCATATACTCCAGTCCCAACTCCTTTTCCTACTCCTGTACCTAATCCTGCTTCCACTCCAGCTCCTACTCTAGCTCCTACTCCGGCTCGCACTCCTCCTCCTATTCCGGCTCCCACTCCAGCTGCCACTCCAGTCTCAACTCCAGCTCCTTTGCCATTTCCCACTCCTGCTTCAACTTCCGCATATACTACCGCTCCTACTCCAGTCCCAACTCCTTTTCCTACTCCTGCTCCTACTCCTGTACCCAATCCTGCTCGTTCTCTAACTCCTTCTCCAGCTCCTACTCCTGCTCTCACTCCAGCTCCTACTCCTGCTCTCACTCCAGCTCCTACATGTACTCCAGCTCCCACTACTGCTTCTTCTCCAGTACCCACTCAAACACATTCTCCTACTATGGCTCCTACTCCAGTTCCTGTTCCAATACCTACTCCAAAGCATTCCTTTATAGCCTAACTTTTATTTGTAATTTTGCAGCAACTCCAGCTCCTACTCCAGTCCCAACTCCGTCCCCAACTCCAGCTCCTACTCCAGCTCCTACTCCAGCTCCTACTCCAGCTCCTACTCCAGCTCCTACTCCAGCTCCTACTCCAGCTCCTACTCCAGCTCCAACTCCTGCTCCCACTCCAGCTCCTACACCAAATCCAGCCCCTGGTATGTATGTCCTTTACACTGTATACTTTGCATGAAATGGTTCAAATAAAAGCCTCCTAAATTCATGGTTTCAGTGCAATATTCAAAATATGCGTCTGACCATATTAAGATTTAAAAAAATTAAAATATCAGGCATCAAATTATATATTTTTTCTGAAAGAAATCAGAATGCTCTACAAATTAATATGAATAATTATTTTGACAAATGTGAGGAGTTTTTTCCCTTTCAGGTCCCCCAATAATCAGCGGCTCCAAGATGACAGGGACAATCCAAACTGGCTTCATGTTTGCATTTCTTTGGTCACTGCTCATCTTGTTCTAAAACACCTCATGAAGTTCATGCGGATCAAAAATGACATTTTAGAAACTACTGGTGACCATGAGAATGTTTTCAGGGTTGTTCTTCAATCAAGGACATTCATTGATAAATGTCTCTGTCCTTGGAAAGTCAAAGTTGTACCAACTTCTGAAGGTTTTGACATGGCTACACAAACACAAGTGATTACAGTCTGTCACTTTGATATAGAAAAAGAGTGGACTGTTGCACTGTGAAAATGGCACTTCATGTGTCATCATGCTGATGATTTGTCATGATCATACCCAATACTTTCAATTTTAATTTGATTTAAGGAGACTAATCCCACTTGTTGGTGACAGCCAAATGAAAGGATTATGCTTCTGATTTTCACTCTAAAATCAGTTATGACAAGTCAAATGGCCTTGTCTTGATCATGACTAATCAAACAGCCTCCATGTTTCCCATGTTGAAAGTAGAGAAGACACTTCATCTGCTATCGCGAGTCACGAAGTGCATTTTTCACTGTGAACTGGTTCTCATTTTTTCTATATCAAAGTGACAGACTGTAATGAAAGGCAGCCACTTTTTTCTTGTCTAAGTCTTGGTCTGCTTCTTTATAATAGAAATTAAGACTTTCGTAATAACATATGTGATTATCATATAATATGCATTTTACCGTTTCACAGAAATATATGTGCCAATCCTACAACTTGCCAATAATTGAACACTTCTTGCATGGAATCTAATTTGTGATTTCAGCCCTTGTGACACTTGCCTTGGGCTGCAGTTTTTCTGATTTTAGCAGCGCCTTGGCGCAAGCTATTACTTAGGATTTCGGGAAAACTTATCAACAAACTGATCCTATCAATAACACCCAAAATTTGCATATGGGCTACGAGTAATTTATTCCAGCCCGCATTAACTTTTAGAGCCCTAACACGCTGAAAAAATATTTAATTACGAAATCAAGTACTGACTTTCTTCTTCTTCTTCTTCCCAGTGGTTGATCCGGTCCTCAGTTGGAAAACTTTTTCATGTCCTTATTGAAATAAGTGGTTCCTTTGTTATTATCCTTTATGTTCAAGAAATCGATTTACATTAACATCATATTTATACTCCTACCAACTTTAATCTTTGAATGTATTAAATTAGGTGGAGTTACAAAAATCACAAGCCAATTGGTACATTTCATTTAAATTCAACTACCTTGATGAATTAAAAGCGAGATAGATACATACATAGATAGCTAGATACATAGACTGATAGGTAGACAGCTAGACAGACAGCAAGACAGATAGATAGATAGATAGATAGATAGATAGATAGATAGATAGATAGATAGATAGATAGATAGATAGATAGATAGATAGAATGCTAAATAGGTAGGCGTAATTTTCACTCCTTCAGCTTGAAAATGTACAGGCACTGCTTAAAGTGCTTGCATGTTACAGTAGACAAACTTCGAGTGCTTACAAGTGACTGGTTTCAGAGTATCAATGAGGTCACTAAAGCTGTTGCTTCAATCTTTACCATTGAAACTGGTGGCTCTTTCACTGACTCATAGGACTTCTAATGACATGTATAGATGCAGCAGTGACCAACATCTGGCTCAGTGATGTGTATCAGAGCCATGCTAAGTGAATGGGCAGTAGAACAGTTGTCATATGAAGTGCAGTCACTGAGTCATAAATCTGACCCATTTGACAATAATCATTGCTCTCTTCATGAAAGATGTGGTGTTGACACAGCCAGTCAACATGAAAGCTTATCCATCTGAATTGCGATAGTGAGTTATAAATCATGGCAGAAGTGCGACGGAATTATATGCATGCTTGTGTCTAAGCAGGGTTTTTGTGTATATAAAATGTAGCAACCTGTTTGATGAACAAGGGAGCTACACAAGAAAGCCAGGGGCATCCCTCCATTGCATAGCTCATTTACACTTGCCCTGCCAACAAGTTGAATAAAATTCTGAAGTATTCTAATCCTTCACAGCTTTTTCTGGCCTGAAATATCTATAATTTAGATAATTGTTTGTGTTTTTCCTCAAAGAAATATTTGGAACAACAAACAGACAACAATTAAACATTCAAACATAGATACAATTGCTTTGAATATCTCAAACTGTGAATTCTGCTTGTCACACCAGAGGAAGATTAATCTGTTTGTTATAACTTCGCTAAAATGAAGCAGTTGTGGTCAGGATGGCCAGGAGCAGCAGATACCAAGATCAGCTGGGGATCAGTAGCATTGACAGTGGTCAAGCTCTGTTGATTGCAGGCCTATTACTCAGAGAGACAGGAGTGAGGTCACTGGTGAATGCTGTGACACCTATCACACAACATGGTATGTATGGGCTATGAGTCAGTCACACGTTTATGAGGTATCAAAGTTATGGTCACTTAACATGGCAGGGATAGGGCTGTGATGTCAGTAACAGCCCAGAAGTGTATTGCATGTAAACACTCGAAGTTCGTCTACTGTAATTTTTTTAAACCTGCAAGAAATGAAACATTCACATAAAACCCAAAGGGGGGGTTTATAAATTTTACAGAAAGTTCCAACAAAACTCGCCACCCCCCTCCCCAGTTAAAATATTTGGGTGGTCTCCTGTTATGCTATGTCTCAATTCTACAGGTTGAAAAATTATGTCAACGTGATATCAAGAAACTCAAGTTTACAAGTTTACAAGTTTTATTTGGAACCCAAATTCAGAAGTATACATTCTGTTGAGGCTTGGAGCCCTTATGAACATGAGTAAACAGACGTAACACATTCAAGTATAAAAAATTTGACAATTGTGATAAACCATTGCGAGTAATGCGATCACATTCTAAAATTATTCTCATTGCACATTTTTGTAGTCTTTGGAGCCTCTTAATATCGCTCTTTGATAAATTGTTACCCCAAATTGTACTACAATAGTCCAAATGAGGAAGTATTAGGGTATTGTAGAGTGTTAGTCTTGTGGCTTGATTAACAAACCTAGAGGCTCGTCGGAGGACACCTGTTGCCCTGCTAACTTTGTAAACAAGTTCATTTAAATATACATCATATCTCGAATTACAATCAATTGATAAGCCTAGATATTTCATAGAATCATCTTGTTCTATTTGACAGCCATCTAGTGTTAAGTTATGGTCTTGAGTTCTTTTTTGTCTACTGCAAATCAACATACTTGAGGTTTTGCCTGTGTAGTTACAACAGAGCCATTTATAGACAGATCTTAATTCTGATTGAATGATATTGAGCACTGGTCAATTCCATGGAAGAGTACCACTTTTGGTGATTTTTGAGATAGCTCTAATTGCCAAGTGTTTAGCATAATTAAAAAAATTAAATTGGTATTTCACGAAGCTTGTTGAAATGCAGTAAATCTATGCTTCAGTTGCAAAAAAGGCAGGATTTTCCATTTATTTGAAATTTTAGCAAATTCCATTATTTGGAAAATGCATCAATATATGCGAAAATTAAAATATCCTTTTTCTGAACATTCTTTGACTACAAACCAACTTCTTAATGCTACTAATGAGTAGAAAAGTATAAAAACCAGTCGGTTGTGGGTGTCTGTTTATTTTATAGAATATAGGTGTTTTTTGCCTATGAAATTGCATTATTTACTCTCAGCGATCTGAAATTTGACAGACTAAATCAATTTTAATGTGTTTACCCTAGATTAGATAATCTAGACCCAAACAATTTTCCTTCAGATAAGTCCCATCAGTCACGCCAGAAAATAATGGATTTCCCAACCAAGGAGGGATGCAAAAAAGTAAATGTTGGTTTCATTTGAAGGCCACACTCAGTAGGAAGTAAATGCACCATGATAAAAATTTATGGCACACAGATATTTCAAGATAAGCAAACATACCCAAAAACCTGTGGTCAAAAATATCCCATCAGTCACGACAGTATATTTAATTTAATTGCAGAAAAAGCAATTAATATCCGGATGTGTTTTCTTCACTAATTTATTCGTTAAGGCAATAATAATGATGTTGCCCAGCCACACAATTCTCTTTTAATTTTTTCTGACAAATCTGGCCAGTGACATGGCCAGAAAATTTATCAATTGTCCCAAAAGTCACGGTGGAATTGACCGTGCTAACAGCTTCGACACTAGGAATTGCTACAGTTCTGAGATAAACAGCCCTAGACTAGAAATAATCAAGTACAAGGCATATCTGGACAAATACCTCTTCCATACAAAAATTTGATACCAATAGCATCACAAGTGCTGGAAGTATAGTCTCCTCAAATCTGAATTCCATTCTAAGTCGAAAAATTACAGTTAAAGTGCGAAAATTGACAAAATAATTCATTTGAATAAGGTCACAAAGAAATTCATAACTAAATAATGAGCTATTGCACCACATTCATGTTGGAACATAGGTTACTCAATCGTTTGCCCTTTTAGAAATTTGTGATTAAAACTTGGTTCAGGTTATTATTCTACTTGATAATACATGTAGGCTTCAGAAGGGTTTTGTTGTTGCCACTGACATAAATATTGTTAATTGGGTATTTTAAAATGTTGGATTCTTCTCTTAATGGGAAGTTATGCAGCTTAATCAATGTTTTCTGGTTGGTACCTTTACCTTTACCTTCTTTTTTTTTTTTTTCGGATTTCATACTCTTCTAAACATGGTTTAAATGTTTGGAGGCTTTCAATTCAATTTGTAATCTACCTGTCGAACTGATTAGAGTGATAATAATCAAATGGATAATTGGATTGAGATGATATATTTGAATCAAATTTAGTGCGGATTGAAGTTTGATGTAAATTCATAGTTGTTGTTTTATTTTTCAAACTCTGCTGTTATTTTGGGGTACTATATGATAATGGATTAATAATATGGCCTGTGGACTATTAGATAATTATGTTTGATTACTTATTCATTTTTTATTAAGTTTCATTCTGTAGTATGATAAAGGTTTTTAATTGTATAAGTATGCGGGACTAAAGCAAGTGACTGATGATAATTGAGTTACTGTGATTGAATTTGCATTGCTGTACATATGACTAATCAATGACAGTAGGTAGTGGAGATTACTCACTCATAAGAGATTGATGTTGATGTTGAATTGATAATATTATAATTTTTAAAATCGTTGTGATTTGGGTCTTTGAAAATGTTTGTTTTTGTTCCTTGGGAGGTAATGTTTAACACATTTCAAATTATATCATTTGCACATAATTCATATGGTGATAACATATTTGACCAACTGATCTGACTTACGATATATGTTTTGTAACTGTTGTGCATTCCATAAAAGTTGGGGTGAATTAACTGATGCTAAATTATTGGTACATTGAGACTGTTTAGTGATTAACACTGATAAGCGCTACATGTCTGTTGGTCTCTTCAAAATTCCTATGCAGTTCCTCTTCTTATTCTAATTTAAGTTTCTTCGTTTATTCATAAACATAAACTTACAACATGGCTAGTATCTCATTAAAAAGTAACACATTATTTTCTAAGGTGTAAAAATACTCCATACTTTCTCCATATTCAGAAATGCGTAGTAAAAATCAGGGATTTGCAATTTGTCTGTATGCTAACCCCACCTCAAATCATTAATCTAGACCATCAGATTAATGTTTATGTGTTAACTTCTAAATTGGTTTAGTAATGAATGAAAGTCTGTTGGATAAGATTGATTATGAAGATGTCATAACTCACGACTGTAATTATTTAGATATAGATGAAGCTGTTGTTGAAGATACAAAATGTTCTACTGTTGTAGCACACTTAAATGTTCACAGCATCCCGGACAAGTATAATGATTTATTAGAATTGTTTGAAATTATGAAAGATAAAAATATGCTGCCAGATGTCTTATTCTTATCTGAGAAGAATTTTACAAAATACTCATTTGATAATTTTGATTTGATTAGCCGATACAGAAAAAACAAAAGCAAAGGTGGTGTTTCTATTTTAATCCGATCAAACATTAGATATATTGAAAGGCCTGACCTTGAAATTTTTGATGAAGGTAAATTTGAGTCTGTGTTTGTTGAAGTGCAACGAAAAGGTAAATGCAATATAGTCATAGGCGAAATTTATCGTGTTCCAGGGACATGTGAAAGTGAATTCATTGAGAAATACCGAACTATTATTACGAAGATTAAACAGGAAAATAAAAAGGTGATAATTGGAACTGATCAAAATTTAGATTATTTAAAAATTAATATACATACCAGAACAATGGAATTTTTTGATTTAAATCTTGGGAATAACCTAGTTCCGACAATTTTTAAACCAACAAGAGTGACGCACAGTAGTGCTACGTTAATTGATAACATTTATATTGATTCAGGATTGTGTAAGAATGTCAAAGCGCACATTTTAACCACCGATATCTCAGATCATTTCATGTGCTTGACCATATTTCAGGAAGATGTTTTGTATTCAAAGAGTGAAGAATATCACAATATTCGGAAAATAACAGATGCAACTCTGCGCAATATGAATGCAAGCCTGAACAATAGGAACTGGACTGTATTGGAGGGTATGAATGTGAGTGAAGCTAGTGAATTTTTGGTAAACGAAATACAAGTAGTTCTGAATATCTATGCTCCAGAAAAAGTAGTAAGACCTAATGTAAGAAATAAATACTCAGAACCTTGGATGACCCAGGCACTCAAAGTTTCGTCATATAAATGTCGATCACTGTATAAAAAGGCTATAAGAAAGTCGAAGGAAAGTATTGAGTTTCAAAGCTACAAGACGTACCGAAATATGTATAACACCCTACGAAGGAAGGCCAAATTCGCATATAATAATGAACTAATAGAACAAAACAAAAGTGATGCGAAGCGACTATGGGCTATCCTGAACAAAATAACGGGGAAAATGAAGAACAAAAAGGACATAAGTGACGAAATCATTGTAAATGGAATCAAAGAATCGAACCAAGACCTTATAAGCAATGCATTTGGAAAACATTATAGCAAATTGGGCGAGAATCTAGCGAGAGTAATTAAAGAGAAGGGAGAGACAGGTGATCCCTTGAAATTTATGACTGACAAAGTTGACCAGAATTGTTTTCTCTACCCAACGACGCAAACTGAAATTGAGAAAATTATAAAGAGCCTGAAAACCAAAGACAGCTCAGGTTATGATAACATCTCAAACAAAATGTTGAAGAAGATATACCCTAGTATTATACCTGCGCTTGAAATTATTTATAATAAATCATTACAATGTGGAACTTTTCCAGAAAATATGAAATTAGCTGTGGTGAAGCCACTGTATAAAGGGAAAAGTAAAACTGAAATTTTGAACTATCGTCCTGTATCTTTACTCCCGGTCTTATCAAAAATACTTGAGAAAATAGTTCATAGTAGAGTAGTAAAATTTTTTCTCAGGCATAAAGTGATCTTTATGAAGGTCAATATGGCTTTCAAAAGAACAGGAGCACTACTGACGCAATTCTGGACCTGACAGGTAACATTTTAGAAAGTTTTAATAAGGGACATTATACTCTAGGCCTTTTCCTGGACATGTCAAAAGCATTTGATAGCATTGATCACTCTACACTATTGAAAAAGTTGGAATTCTATGGCATTCGAGGCACCGTCTTAGCATGGTTCAAAAGTTATTTAGAAAACCGCAGAATCAAAGTTAAATACAAAAGCGCCATTTCCCGTTGTTATCTCATGAATTACGGAACGCCCTAGGGCTCAGTATTGGGTCCTTTGTTGTATCTTGTTCTTGCGAATGATCTTGTTAAAAGTCTGAAATTTTGTAATTGTATTGTTTTTGCTGATGATACGACTGTGTTTGCCAGCGGTAACAACTTGAAATTCTTATATAGAAAAGTAAATGATGATCTGACTCGCTTGAGCAAGTGGTTTGACAACAATTCATTGACAATTAATGTAGACAAATCTAAATACATATTGTTTAGACAAAAGAAAAAACAACTAGGTCAGTACGGAATTTTGAAAATGAGTGGATTAGAAATAAGTCGGGTAAATAGTATCAAATTCCTAGGTGTGACCATAGATGAACATTTAGAATGGAACATCCAAGTGAAAAATGTTATGACGAAAATGATAGCTGGAAACTATAGTCTGAAAATGGTCAAAAATGTGCTACCAATGAAATCTAAATTAATGATATAGCTCTCTAACATGTCCAATTCCATTTGATGTCACAAAAACGAGGACGAAAAATTACAAAACCTCACCCTTGTTTTTATTTTTTGCAGCAAAAACTATAGAAGATAAAGACCTGGAATTTTGCACGCTTCCTACTAAGTATATTACATTGATTTGAGATTTTTTTCAGAGATATCTGAAGGGGTCAGTTGGAAAGATTTTCAGATATTTGATGAAATGGCATGGTTTGACCCAAATGCAATTGAGGTGGACCCACATTGGCTAGAAGCCGGGGAATCTGACCCAGTTTAAAATGATATCCCAGCTTATAGTTATTTTGCAATGCTGAGAATAGAGTCGTATCGAGCATCACACTTCAACAGCATAGAAAGGAACTTGGGATTCCACATAAATATGACAAGGACTGTAACCTAAAGTAATAGAAGAGGATGGGCAGTCAATAACAATTCTTCTGAATTTCATTTTAAATGCATTTGCACAATCAACATTCTGTAATTTTTCTTCATATCAAGTGGAATGGAATATCTTAACTTTAATGTTTCAATGCAGTTTCAATTGCTAATGCTTTTGGAAAGTTAACTTACTCATAATCTGATTTGTGTTGGCATAGTGTTGTGGAACAAAATATATTGCACAAAGAATAACGTTTTAAGAGATGAAACACCATGTGCAAGAACTAGAAGTGACTTTCCCACTTAGAAATTGCTGAAATGGATTACAAACACGTTCATTCAATTCAATTCACTCAAATCAAATCCATAAGCTGATACTTTGAAAGTTCTATGTCATTCAAATTTGCCAATGGACAAATAAATTTATTAGCAGATATGATATGAAATGCGAAGTTAGAAACCATCAAAGCTATAAAAGGGCATTTTCGGAATGAGTTCATTCCTTTAACAATGCTTGGGAGTCGCACCTTCAAGCAAAACTGGTGCAGCCATGACAATCTTCAAGAGAGAGGTACTTATCCGTGCATTGTTGATCTTCCACAATGCACAAGGCTCGACCACTGGTAAGAAATAACTGCAGAAATTTTGTGTCAAAATGCTTACACATGTATTGTATCATTTCAGATATGGCAAGAGCATTTTAAGTGTGTCATGAAATTGATTTTTTTGTAATTGTCAGGTCCTCCAACTTCTACAGAACAACAGCATTTTATTAACAATTACACACACCTTATGAGAGCTGTGACATCAAAGAAGTTCAATGTGTCATGGACATACTGCCAATATAAAAGTTGTCAAAATTCATGCGGTGTAGATAACAAACCTGACTATGACACATTTTGGTGGTGTTCATGTAGAGAAGATTGTCTTCAAGCGGGTGACTGCTGCTTTGACTTCTTCATATTCTGTTTCAAGCATACCAAGCTGGACAAAAACATTTTCCTCAGGCGGTCTAAGTATGAACTCAAGCAGTTTAAAAGACTGCCACCCAGTAAGGCTGATTTCATGGTTCATTTTGCACTAGCTGTTGATCTTTACATTACTAAGCCGAGTCTAAGTGACTATGAGGAATGCATCCCACTACTGCATCCCTTTACTTACACAAGGGTAGGTAACCGCTGCACATTGAATGACACAAACAGCGACCATTGTGATTCTGGTGGAAATGTTCCGGTTGCTGCAATTGATACAACAAATGCATCTGATAAAAGTCAGATCAAAATTTATAGCAACTACCATTGTGCAATATGCAGTGGAGCTCATCAAGGTGGGATCTACCCCATAAATTATAAATTTGAATGTACATACAATGCTGTAAACTCGGCCTCGGCTTTTAGTGAATATCATGAGCTGCAGAAACTACTTGAACTAGTGGAACAATATTGCATTAAATACATATTTATTGAAAATGAAAGTGTTTCTTCCTATGACATAATTAGACCGAATACATGTCATCCCAAAGTGATTCACAGAAACACTTCAGCACCAAGATTAAACACAATTTACAAAGCCATGTGTAATTTGTATCTGTCAAACATGAAGGTGATTAATAAAACATACAATAATATGTTTTGTGCAATGCTCCTAAAGGGCGAAATTAGTAAATATAGATGTGTGCCACGATTGACAGATGAGGGCTTTTCTATTTCATTTAAAATTCTGATGAACTTTGATGGAACTCCAAGAGATTTACAGCAAGACTATAGATCATCAAGAAAAAAGTTCTGTTCCTCCAAAAAAATAAAGTTTGCAAATAGATGTTTCGATGTGCAATTAGCACACTTCAATACGCAGCCACAGAAAGGCGTTTTACGAATTATGGAGGAGCCAAAAAATAAAAGCATTACATGTACTAGAGATGAAATCCCATGGGAAGCAGGGATTCCAACGAGAACTCACAGCTCCTGTGCATTGTTTACCAAGGTTCCAAAGTCATATTACGATGCACAAAAATATTTAATCGCCCTGAATGTACCAGACAGTCCTTATGAATCCATTGAAATTGAATTTCTGCCTGTTGGTTTCGAGTCTTACAAAAATTCATGCACTATCAACTTTGGAAAATTATTTGAAGTCCCTTTTCGTGAAACATTTTTGTCTACATTTTCAGTAACTCATCTCACGACAGGCTACTCTTTCTTTCCTGCAGATGTGCATTGGACTTTGAATTATTCAAGAAACTATGGGATGGATGGACAACTAACTGTATGTTATGCCTTTATTCAAATTTGTGACAAATCCATTCTCCCAAAGAGTCTCTTTAAAATAGCGGATGGTGGCTTGGTTGTTACAAAATCAGGTAAAGTGTTGGCCCCTCATGAATTTGCAATTATCTCTGATGGACGTGCTGTTGTTTGCAATTTTGAAGAGCAAAGTTCAGATATTCTTGGACTAATAACATTAAGTGGCACAACATTTTCTGTTATTTCGTTGGTTGTCACCTTTGCAATTTACCTTTTCAATAAGGACCTTCGCACAGTCCCTGGAAAAATGATGATGAACTACATAGCAGCACTTGTGTGTGGTCACACCTTACTTCAGTGCAACCGGTACTTTTTAAGCTACCCTACGGCATGTAAGAGCATAGCTATGCTGATGCATTATGTTTGGCTGTCTACTTTCACCTGGCTGAATGCAATGGCTCACAGGATGCATAGGACTTTCACTGATATCCACCTCTTCAATTCAGGTGACAGTTCCTCCAGCGGTATTCTCAGTTATGCTGCCTATGCCTGGCTTGTTCCTCTTTTGGTTGTCATACCATGCTTATGTTTCGATCTTCTTAATGCCAAATGGTTCAAATATGCTGACAAAAATCATTGCTGGATATCAAACACTATCCCATATGTCCTGCTTTACACATTCGTGGGACCTGTCATCCTCCTGGTCATTGTAAACATATATTTTCTGATTCTATGTGTTATAGCTTTGTATTCAACTCTCTCTGACATTCAGAGAGTACTGCAAACTGACCAAGGGAAGATATTCAGAGTATATGCAAGCCTGTTCCTGATGTCTGGTTCAACATGGCTCCTTGGTCTGCTGCCGGATATCACAGGCATTGAATTCTTTTGGTACCCCTTTGTGATTATCAATGTTTTACAGGGATTTTTTGTATTCCTTTGCTTTGGCTTGGGAAAACTCAAGTGTCGATTGTCTTCCACCAGGGCAGTTTCAACAACACAACAAACTTCTGTCAGAGACATCAACAGATATTAAAATCTGAAACCACCCACAGAAAGTTTAAATTGGAGATGGTTCGTGACTAAGTGCCTGCAAAGATTCTGAGAGTTTCCTTTGTCATTTAGACTTGACAAAAGATTTTTACAAGGGTGTGTTGTAAATTAATATGTTTGGGAAGTAAGCAAAGAATTTGCCAACAAGATATGACAGTATTTGCAGACAATATAATATTATGAAAGTGTTTGCCAACAAGATGTGAAATGATTTGCCAATAAAATATTAAAGTATTTGCAAACAAGATATGAAAGTTTTTGATAACAAGATATGAAAGTGTTTGCCAACAAGATATGAAAGCACTTAACAATGAGATATGAAATGTATTTGCAAACAAGATATGAAAGCACTAAACAATGAGATATGAAACATTGTTTTATTGATTAGGGACCGTTCGGAATTTATGACTGGGGGGGTGGGAGTTTTGGCCGAGGGGCTACTAACTTTTCACACTTGTTTCATGGGGGTTATTAATTTTTGATAACCCTTCCAAGGGGGGTAAGAAATTTTGACAAAGAAAAATGTTAAAAAACACGCATAAACTAATTTTTTCAGACAAAAGTCCGCGAAATGACGCGAATCTGTACGCGTGGCCATGTATAAAAGTATATATGTATGCATTGCTTTGTATGTCGAGGGGGATACTAAAAATACTCGTGAAAGCTAAGGGTGGGATAGTAAAAATCCACATGAAACTCAAGGGGGGTATACATTTTTGACGGGAAGTCCCAGCAAAACTCCCATCCCCCCAGTCATAAATTCTGAACGGTCCTTTATTTGACAGATTTTCACCAGTATATATGCAGTAGGTGGCAAAATAAAAAAGAAGTAGGTTATTTATGATATCTGAAAAACCGGTAAAAGCGTCTTGATATCCTTCACATGTATTAAACAAAGTAATAATAATATGCTCCAAGAAGGGGCGGACTGGCCCTATGGGCCAGAGGGCAGTGCCCTGGGGCCCACCACCTGAGGGGACCACCAGAAACTTTAAAAAATCCGAATATTTATAAAATTTATCAAAAATGATGTAAAAGAGGACTTAAGAGGTCAAAATCGATCCTGGCCTAATGGAAATGTAAAAAAACAAATCTTCAATAAAAAAGTTCACAAGCATAATCAACATTGACACCAATGAATAAAGGGCCCCTCTCTCAGTTTCAGATCCAGGAGGGATCTGATATTATGAATGGACATTTGGGGGCCCTCCTTGTAGTATATTTTGCTTCAAAATTGTCCGGGAGGGCAAGGGCCCTCTACGTCCCCCATCTGAATCTCCCACTGTCTGTTCCTCAATTAATTGTATAAAGGAGGAATGTGTTCAGGACTCTGACTTATACATTTTTTGCATGAGGATACTTTCATAATTATTAGATTTATCAGATAAACAAGGGCCCGCTCCCTGTTATCATGCAGAAGTTTTGCTTAATGTCATACTCAATATAATGCTTTTATTATTTCATATCACATCATGCAGGTAAGAACAATCTATGTTCTGCAATCGAAATGGTATTTGATGAAGGTGTTAATAAATTTGAACATAATCTGGAAAATGCCGCTATTGCGATAATACATGTAAGGGCCCGCCAGTGATTTTGCCCAGGGGCCCACTGTGGGGCCAGTCCACCCCTGGCTCCATGAAGCTGATACCCTGTAAGTTTTGTACAATTACCATGATGCAGCGAGGAGTCACCCCATATATAGCAATCAAAGAGGGAAATATAATGTCAATAAAATTTTTTTGGAGGGCACTATTTTCGATTAACTGATCCTGCCTGAGGTCAGAAATCATTAATGCCTCAACCTTGGCATTATTGACTTCTGACCATGGGCAGGACCAGTTAATCACAAGTAATGCCTGACAACAAAACGTTATATGTCATTATGCTTTTCGAACATCTCATATTTCATATAAAACTCTGAATCTTGACTTTACCTTTCTAATGCTGATCCTCGCGTTTTGCGTTCCCAAGCTGTTAATGTTATTATTCAATATAGAGCAAATCTGTGTTTCTAGATTTTATCATTTTTCTCCTGATCATTTAATTTCCAAAATCGGACAATTTTTTACCAAAAGTATTCTACCTCAGTCAATAATAACATCGGCATGGCCTCACTTTTGACGACGTCACGATAGATTAAATACACTATCAGGTGCTTTTGTGGGTGTCAATAGGGCAATAGTGTTTTTTATGGAGAGCCTTGGCGATGGCATTAATTACTTCTGACCGAGTACAGGACCATTTAATCACCAGTAATGCCTGACAACAAAATGTTATTATCATTTTTTAATACAATTTATATCCTAGCTAAAAGTAGCCTTCACTTCTGTATTCATTAAGCGCAGAGCATTTTTTAAGGAGTTTCGACTGGGAGACCGACGGAACTTTGTAGCGCCATGGTGCACGACATCTACATGTATGATATGATTGTAAAAAGGGACTTTGAACTATTGAGTTGACTACTAATTTAGGATTTCAGCTGATTTCCAGTAAAACATTAGACACATTTTTAATCTAAAAACATTGGAAATAAGGAAGATGGCATCATCAGAAGTACAATTATAAAGACTGTAAAATAATATTTCTTGATATGGAAAGAAGACGCTTCGGTTTCAAGATCACCAAAGAATTACAAATCAAGACAATCTAAATGTGAAATTAATGAGACTATCTGAAAAAATTGGTCTCTCAGTGATGCCAATTTGGAAATGACTGGGAGACCAAATCTGTCCACTGGGAGACCATTTGGTCTCCCAGTTACTATGTTAAAAAATGCACTGATCAAGCGTCTGCACTGTTTTTTCACTTTTACGTCTTCATTATTGAAGTTAGAGCAAATCCATGTCCCAAATTCAATCCTGTTTTTTAAATCTGACAATTTTTTGGCGCATTTAGCCAAATACAGGGCCAGAAAATCTATGGTAATAACATCGTCATGACTTCACTTCCGATGACATGACGTTAGGTAAAATAAACCAGGGAGAGTTTTTGTGGACGTCATTTGCCCATAACACCTGCGAACTGGGTGTTAATGGCCAAACAATGCCCAATAAAATTATCTGTTAATGAGAGATAAACTGAAATTTAGAGGGGTCAATGAAACTCAAACCAATCAGTGCAATTTATTGTTGAAACTGAAATGAATGTAACTGCCTTTCAAAAAGCATAGTCAAATCCAATACCAGTTTAAATTGTTCAATTATTCAGAAAACTCGGAAATCAGAGTTATGTGAATATTCACAAAAATGTCACATTTCCACAAAATTTAACTAATTTTGTTTCTTTTGTGACCTAATGTTTATGGTTAAATAATTTGTCAAAGAATTACATGGAATGTAGAGTTACTAGCATCACTTCCCAGCTATAATTGCATCCTGTATTGAGATGTTGATTTCATAATTTATTGAGCACTATGTTTACTCTTAGTATTCTGCAATATTATCACATTGCAATCACATGAATTAATGCATTTTTGTTTGTCAACATGCTTTTTAGTTAGGCTTTTATCAAAACAGCTGATTTATTGCAGAACTTTCGCAACTTTATTTCTTCCCACTTTGCCCCATATGAAATTCCATTTTGCCCCAAGCATGGGGCAAAACGGGATAAAGTTGCATTTTTGAAAATAGGGGTAAATTTGAATTGGAACTATCAAAAAAGCACTTTTCTTTGTTTGAGCAAGTAGTATTGGTACTTCTTCATGGATCAGACCTTATTTGGCATTCGCATGATATACCACCTTCGTGTAGCGAGCCTTTGAAGTTAGGTGGCCCGTTTTGCCCCTCGTTCCCCTACTGTACACACTTAACAGAAAGGTTTTATATGGAACCTTTACGTTTCTATAGATAAGGAACCCTAAAGGTTCATTATTCAACTTTTAAAATGGGTCTAACATCAAACAAAAGCAACACTTAGATAATCCAGCTGCACTGAAATCCCACAATGGATATCTCTCAAGTTGGGAGACTAGGATCATATCATTGGGCCTTTCCATCAGTATTGAACCTTTTCAATTCAGTTGAACCCTTAAAAAAATGTAGAATCTTATTTGGGATGAGGGTTCTTTATATATACCATCAAGAACCTTTCGCGTTAAAGAGTGTAGGGCCTAGATTTTGGATCTTGACACTATGCTGGATCTCGAGTGACTAAACCAGACATACCCTGCCACCACCCATGCATGGCGTAACGTCATACTACATTTGATTTTCTTTCAGGGAGATTTTGGAAATCCAGTGGTGTGTAAGCGAGATGCAAAACATAAGTAGTAGGCTCATTGATAGTTAACAACTATAGCGGAACAAGGTTCCAAAGATCAATGTTTGACAGCATGTCTTCCTACAATTTTCTCATAACGTTCCTGATGTATGATGTTCCAATTCCACCTAAATAAATCTTTTGGGGCATCCTTTACAGAGGCTTCAATGTTCAACTGAAATTGTTGTCATTTTGTTCTGCTTGGCCAAATGGAATCACAGAATAAAAGCTAAAAAAATGATCATGAGTGGCTGTTGATGCTTCAACCATTGACTGAGTTTGCATGCATTGAGCATTTAATAATAAGCTGCTTCGCCAAATTTGGATTGGGTGGGTGGGACCATGACTTTCCTGTTGCTGGGTGCATTCTGAAAATCATCTTTACGAGAAGAAGCTACCATTTGCCATGAACTCGAATTCACAATTCCAGTCTTGAAAACATGTGCTCCAATATCCAGCTCCAATGCAATGAATTGTGCAGTACAGTTGCATCGAGAGCCACAGCAAGAGCTATCTTTTCTTTTTTTTAATTGTAAATTTGGACTGATGGAATTTTGAGAATGACTCTTTCGTCACTGTGCTCAAGTCTTCAATTCACTTACAAAATTATTTTTTTCCCTGCAAACTTTACTCATGGTAGGAATAAAATCATAATAATGACAGAAAGAGAAAGGTATGTTTTGTACATAAGGCTAGAAACTGAGATTTCCTGTGCCCATGGTATTAATTGCAACAACAGTTTATTAAAATTTGTTTTATCGTCTCAATCGGCCATATTTCAATTGCTTCAGGATTTTCTTTACAGATGTTGAGAATTTTTTTGATTTAATAGTTTCATTCAGGAATTCATTCATTCAAGTAGAAACAGTGGCCTGGGATCACCTGCACAGATCTTTGCAAATACAGTCATCATTATTCCAAGATAATGTTGATCACATACATTCAGATAAATTTTAGGGTTTTCAAGAAAAGTCCGCATACCCAGGCCATCAATGTTATTTATCAATCTCCAGGGTTTCAATGGCTTGAATACTCGCAGAGAGAATGGCATAGTGTAGTTCTTGATGGTCTCAACTGGAACAATCACTTTCGTCTCTTGGAAGTACATGTGAAGACATTGGTCCCGTTGGAAGTTCGCCCACTTGTCATGAGCAAAACTTTGGTCGATGTAGAGAAAGTAGTACTTGGAGTTCTTGATCCCGTACTCTACTGCTTCCAAGTAAGTCCTGTCCTCTCCCTCAAGGTCACAAACTGACGCCCAAATTCTTGGTGTCCTTGGAGAATTGCGACACAGCATTTCCACAAGTTCCATGAACAGTACGACCTCGTCCTCACTCTCCCTTGAATCAGCGTAGAAGATGGCCAGGTCAAATGACAGTCCATTCATTGACGTGAAATTAGGTTTCTTATTCAGCAGGAAACCAAACGGCCCATAGGGGACTTTGTCAGATGTATACACATGGTCTGAAAGGAATATTTATGAGATATCACAATACGATTAAAGGTAATACAATGTATTGGGTTAGGATGTCTCCCAGCCAACGGTCATTCAGGCGTTATTGCGGTCTCCTACAATGAAATACATAGTCCTCCCATTGCTTTGATGATGTATTAATGACGATTTATATTGGTAAATAAGTGATCTGAATCTGAATCAGTCACCGAGGCCCAGTATATCCTGAAACTTAATACATGACACGTGCAATATTTTGATACGATATGGCATAATTAAACTCCCTTTACATCATGTTATGATCTCAAAATACATGAAGATTCACTTAGGCAAGGTGTTGCGTACTACAAGTGAACTCATTATACCAAAGAAATTCCAAATTCATTGAGCAATGTTGCCAGGAATCGACACACATATTCACAGAGAAAAAAGCAAAAAGCCCAGGAAAATCCATGCTCAAAAATAATCAGCCTGCAGGCAGAGTGAGTAAACTCACGTAATTTTCAAAAATGCACAACTATGTTGCCTCTGGTTGGTTAATGCACTTTTCAGCTTTTTTTGGACAGAACTGAAATTAATGCTCTTAAATGATGCTCAATTAAAGACAATTGTGCAGTTTTACTCCAAATTTTCGGCATCAGGAGTCTACTAAAATAAAAATAAAATAACATGTCAGGGGAAATTTTTTTTTCGGGGGGGGGGGGGGGGTCACTGCATCTTTTAATAGGAAAAAATGCTATTTTTAGCTTAAAATCTGATAAAAACACTAAAATAGAGGCCAAGGGATGGATTTTAATAGTAGAAATGCAAATAAGGTGTCAAATAAAAGAAGAGAAATAGCACTATATGATCCTGGAGGCGCGTTTTTGAATTTTGGTCTGAGTATTTTTTTATTCCCAATAAAGATGCCAAAAATGGCTCAGTTTCAACTAAAACCCCCATGGAACAGGGATTAAAATTAAAACTTCAAAAAAGCGCCTGCATCACCTTGTAGCACTGCTTCTCTGCTTTCATTTGACTCCTCATTTGACTTTCTACCATTAAAACTCACCCCTCGGACTTAATTTGAAGTTTTTCTTCAGATTTTAAACTAAAAATAGCATTTTTTACTATTAAAAAATACAGTGCCCCACTGAAAAAATTTTTTTTTTCCTTGACATATTTTCTTGGAAGCCTTATGCCGAAAATTAGGATGAAATATACAGTACTGCCTTTAATATAGTAGCAATGAAGGATTAGCAGTGCAGCCCTCAAAAAACTCAAAAGTGCATTTTAAAACCTACCAGAGGATTGGAAGTGGTTAATATCATTTTCATATATCTGTCTATGACTTTATGTACCCAATTGCCAGTTACTAAATTTGTTAACCTTATTACTTTTATCGAGGCACAAAGGAACAGGTGTGCATTGGAGGTCATCCTGACATTAGCAAAACATCAGTAGAATGTAAATTGTTGACAGGGATCTAGTTACCTTAAATTGTTAAGTTACAAACCTGGATCAGGTTCCGGTTCACCAAAAAGACGTGAAAGATACGCAGCCAGCATCAAGAATATGGCTGAAGATCTTAGAAAGACTGTTCCGAAAGGACAATGAGCATCAATATCACGAGCGATGATGGATACAGCAGCAAAGTGGTTCAACTTATGCCTGGTTCTCACGACGGCGATTTGAGAGCGACGCATCAAGAGAAGTCATTTCTTGGAAAGTTGTGGCGTAGAACGTTGGTTTTGGCACATTACGTAATCAATTAGTGTCATGTGCGACGCTTAAAGTTAGTAGCCGCGGTGATTCTTGAGGTGTCCGCGGCGCTGCTTAAGCTTTCTTCGCCGCGTTCCGCCTCTCTTTCCTCAGCGCAGTTCCAAACAGACGCGTCGCACTTTGTTTTGGAATTCGGCGAGGCTGCTTTTACTTCGCCCAATGTTGTTTCCTCTTACGCCGCTGATGGTTGTGAGGCAGCTACGTCTGAAATTGGCGACCTGCGACGCATCAGGAAACCTTCGGCGTACACCCGAGGTAAGATGCGTCGCTGAAAATGACAGCCTCGCCGAAGACTGTAAGGATGCAACGCCGCATTTAGGGACTTGTTACTGCGTAACTTGATGGTTCATCGTCGCACATGCATTCATAAAGCGCCGAGGACATTACAGGCGCGTCGATGCTGACCTTCTTCGTCGTCCTTGCCTTAAGCAGCGACGAAGGTCTCTTAAGCATCGACGAACGTCTGTTGTTGCAGCGCTGCGGCAAAGTGTGTTTGGCTGCTGCAGGAGTCACTTTTGGTCATTATAAAAAGGGACACAGAGGACCTCCTTGCTTCATTTGCTGATTGCCCTTCAATGAGAACACAACGACTGCCTACTGAACATATGCATGATGAATGAAGAAGAAATTATTGTTGTGGCTGGTGCTGCTGCTGTTGCTATCGGAGCTGTCTATTTGAGACACAGGAGGAGGAGGGCCAGGAGACAGAAAAGGTGGTGGATTCGCAACTGGTTGCTGCAGAGGGAACAACATGGTCACTTCCATCAACTGCTGCCTGAACTGCAAGTGCGTGACGTGTCCGGCTACTACAACTACACTAGAATGCCCCCTGCCATCTTTGCTGAAATCCTGGAAGCTGTTGGACCACTCATCGCTAAGCAAGACACCAACATGAGGAGGGCTTTGGAACCTGGTCTGAAGTTGGCTATCACCCTGCGGTACATGGCAACAGGAAACAGCTACAAGTCCCTAGCTTATGCTTTCCGTGTGGCACCCAACACCATCTGCAACTTCATCCCTGAGGTCTGCCTTGCCATCGTTCATGCCTTCGAAAGACAGCTGGCACTACCCACACAGCCTGAAAGATGGAAGGAGATAGCCAAGGCTTTTGAGACGAAATGGAACTTGCCCAACTGCATTGGAGCTCTGGATGGCAAGCACGTCGCAATCCGATGTCCCAAGGCTGCAGGCTCCTTGTTCTACAACTACAAGGGATTTCACTCCATTGTCCTGATGGCCCTCGTTGATGCCGACTACAAGTTCATCTATGTGCAGGCTGGCTGTCAAGGAAGTGCATCTGATGGCGGCGTCTTCAGGGACACAGTACTTCGACAACTCCTGGACGAGGAAGATCTAGGCCTACCACCTCCAGAACCTCTACCTGGCACAGAAGACAATCCTTTCCCATATTACATCGTGGGTGACGAGGCATTTCCCCTGAAGACATGGCTGCTCAAACCAGTGCCAAGAAGGAACCTTGACATTACTTCCAGAGTCTACAATTACAGGATTTCAAGAGCCAGGAGAGTGGTGGTCTGCTGTCACACAGGTTCAGATGCTTCCTGATCACCATGCCCCAACGACCTACAAGAGTGACATACATCACAATGGCTGCTTGTGTTCTACACAACATTCTGCGAGACAGAGTAGGCGTCCACCATGCCCGTGACAATGAAGTGATGGACAGAGAAGATCCACAGACACATGACGTCGCTGAAGGAGTTTGGAGGGGAGACCGTCAATTGCATGACCTAGGAGAACCACTTCGACACGGAAATGCCTCCAGAGATGCCAAGGCTGCTCGAGACTACCTACGTGACTGGGTCAACAGTCCGGCAGGAAGTGTCCCTTGGCAGTTGGAGAAAATCTGAAGAAGATGCAGACTATCTATTCAAAACAACAAACCCCAGGCCCTTTTAAGGGCCACCAAATCCTCCCAATTGAGCTGGCCATGTACACATCCTATGTTGACAAAACAAGCCCAAAAATCAATCAATCAATCAATCCCTCCATCCGTCTATCTATCTATCTATCTATCTATCTATCTATCTATCTGTCTATCCAAGTCCAATTCCTGCAAAGTGACGACAACTGCTTTTCTTTTGCTGCAGTGTATATATGTAACGAGCATTGTGTTCCATCTATCTATCTATCTATCTAGCTATCTATCTAGCTATCTATCAAGCTATCTATCTATCTATCTATCTAGCTATCTATCAAGCTATCTATCTATCTATCCAAGTCCAATTCCTGCAAAGTGACGACAACTGCTTTTCTTTTGCTGCAGTGTATATATGTAACGAGCATTGTGTTCCATCTATCTATCTATCTATCTAGCTATCTATCTAGCTATCTATCAAGCTATCTATCTATCTATCTATCTATCTAGCTAGCTATCTACCTGCCACTTGCCCTAGACAAGTGAAATTACAAAGTGATGCACTTGTACTAGTGCAACCAACCAACACAAGTTTTAAAACCAAAGCACTTGTACTAGTGCATTACATTTTAATTAAGAAATTCATGCACTTGTACTAGTGCAATAAAAATATGTTTATACCAAAGAATGCAGCACTTGTACTAGTGCTGCACTTGGTATGTTTTGGGGCAAAGAAAGGGGGAACTAGCACCTTGCTTTTATGAAGGTGATTACTTTTAATGAAGGCCAGGACCGGACTTTTGTTTTGGGGGACTTTTTTTTTGGGGGACTTTTTTTTTGGGGATTGTCAACGTTTTTTTTGCTCTTTTTTGGCTCTTTTCGGTCAACACAAGCTCTTTTTTTTTGTCAACATAAGATGTGTACGTGGCCTGCCCTTTTGGGAGGATTTGGTGGCCCTTAAAAGGGCCAAGGTTTTTTGTTGTCTTTGCTGCATCTGGTCTTCTACTTTCGTGGAGAAAGGAGACTTGCAGTCCAACTGGCCGAAGGGGAAGGCTGGTGCTGGTGATGGGCGGCCGGTTGACCAAAGCTGGGTCCAGGGGGGTAGCCGTACTTCTCGGGGCTCTCCTGAGCATCCATCATCAGTGTCATGGAGGATGGGCTGGGCTGCATCACGGTGTAGCTGGGAGTCTGCCTGGAGGATCCTCCTTCCCTGGGCTGGTGGTGCTGGTAGTGATGGCTGCTGCTGGAAGCGTGGTGATGCTGCTGGTGGTGGGATGGCACATACGTCGAAGAAGGAGGAGGAGGAGGTGGCATCTGCAGGCGCTGAGGAGGATGAGGAGGCTGGAAGGTCTGCTCCTGATGATGACTTGACTGGCGGCTGGCATGATCCATCTCACTCTCCTTGTCCCAGAAGAGGGCGGCCTCTGCAATGGTCCTGACCATTTTCCTTCGGATTTCAGGGCTGGCGTGACATCCCAAGTGGTAGAGGTCCTGGCACTTCATCCTCCAGTACTCCTGATCGGGTGTCAACTCCTGGTGGTCGGGGCACATGTTGCAGCCAGAGCCTTTCAGGATCTTCTTGGCGGAGGACATGGCTTGCATGCTGCCTGCGATGACGTGCATGGCGGAGTGCATGGCTTCATCTCCTGGGGCCTTCCTCTTGGTTCCCTTGGCAGCGGCTCCAGGCTTTGGTGCTCCAGGGAAGACTTGGGACTGCTGGCTGTCAGGTCTGTCCTGTGCTGGCTGTTCAGGTGGCAGGTCCGGCATGTCATAGGAAGCTGGCAGGGAATCCTCAGGGTTGTAGCTGTCCCCGGAGTCTGAGGCTGGTCGGTTGGCAGACAGTTGAGAGATGGCGGACAGCTCCTTGCCTGGCTTGTGGACGATGGAGTCCTTCAGGAACCGACAGTTGGTTAGGATGTACTGGTCCCTGTCTGTCAGAGTCTCCTTCCTGCCGGATCCTGAAGCTTCAGGCCTGACGAGTCTGGAGTAGTGGGTGCGGACTGTCTTCCTCCAGTTGAAGATGTCCTGGGAGGTGTACTGGGGTCCCAGCTCCTTGGCTTTTTCTGTGTCCAGCAGCAGCTTCTCGTTGCCCTTGTAGCCTCTGGAGCCCTTCATGTAGAGGACAGGATGCTCTCTGAACCAGTTGATGAGGTCGTCTTCTTGTTCAGCTGTGATGCCCAGGTTGTTCCTGATGTTTTTCTTGGGGGCCTTCCCTTTGCCCTTCTTGCCCTTGGACTTGGCTTCAGCAGCAGCTGCAGGGGTCTCATCAGCAGAGTCTTCTTCTTCCTCCTCGAAGGTGTCCTCATAGATGGCCACTCTGTCTAGAGCAAGAACAGGCTGGCTCTCTTGTGTTTTCTTGGGAGTCTGCTTCGGAGTCTGAGTCTTCTTCGGAGTCTGAGTCTTCTTTGGAGTCTTCTTTGGAGTCTTCTTTGGAGTAGACTTGGCAGTAGGCTCTGGAAGACCCGTGGAAGACTTGGCAGCAGGCTTGTCAGCAGGCTTGGCAGCAGGCTTGGCAGCAGGCTTGTCAGCAGACTTGGCAGCAGGCTTGTCTCCTTCATCAGTTTCAAACAATTCAACTGATGAATCTTCGTCTGTGCTGTCTTCTGGCCGGCCCTCGAAGATGGTCTCCCTGACGACAGTGGCTTTGGTGGTTGAAGTGGTGGTCTTCGTCTGGCTGCCAGCTGTAGTGGAGGTGTAGAGCCCAGGTAGAGAGAGGTCTGCCATGGCTGTAGTGAAGAATGTAGTCACTGCAGCATCTGAAGGTTCATGGAGAGGAGTTGCAGCTGGAGTTGTAGCTGGAGTTGTCACTGGAGTGCTCCCAGGAGTGTGAAGTGTTGACCTGGTGCTGAGCTTGGTTGGTGCCCTGGTGACGACGGTGCCCTTTCTCCTCTTTGGTCCCATGTTGTAGCAGCAAAAGTACAATTGTAGCAACAAAAGTAGCAGCAAATGTAGCAGTTGATAATAGTGTCGTGGATTCTAGGTGTGTTCTGGTCGAAGGTCTGAGTGGGTATGGTGCTCTAAACTGGCCTCCTCTATATATATGCAGGGTGCGGACCGCCTCTTTCCCCCTCCTTCGCCCCCCCTGCTTCGCTGCTGCTGCCCCAGCCGCTGCGCAAAAAGAGGGTGACACGCAGACAAAGGGTTGATGCTAAAAATAGAACAACGCATGCACTCAGGCGCCACTCTGTCTGCTGCATTGGGGGTCCAAAAGACGCGGCGCGCACCCTCTCACGTGCGTCGAACATGTGTCTTTCCGCGACGCGTGTCTGAAACATGTGACATGAAGCAAGAGCTTTCTGCTACACTGCTGTTTCTGCGTCGAAGCTCTTCTTTGTGCGTCGCAACTTTAAAAATCTGCGGCGCGCACTGATTTCTTTTTACGCTTCTTCTTGCTTCACCACTTCTTTCCTCGCAAAGATTCAACCGGTTGAATCTTTTTTTCCTGCATCGTCAAATTTCTAGGAATTGCGTAGAAAGACCTCTTAAAACGACGCATGCTGTTCCTGTTGCGCCGTAAAGCCAAAATTGACGGCGAACATGCTCAAATCTTTGCCCTTTCCTGGAAATATAAGAAACGCCGTCGCTTAAACCCTCTGTTACGTCTCCGTGAGAACTAGCCATTAATTGCAGCAGTCAAGGTGTGATATAGTACTTTGATTAGGCCAATGCCAGCGGCCTGCCAGTACCTCTTCCATGTGGATGCTGATTTGATGTGTATAAAATTTGGGATGTCTGGTACATTTGTCAAAGGCCTGGCAAATCTTCCTGAAAAGATAATCCAAATAGAGTCTTCACCATCAACACAGTGTTTCATTTTTTGATACCTTCAAAACATTGCAAAGAAAGCAAGGGACAGTTCTGCGAATTGGAAAAAGAAATGGACAGTTGTATGAATCATTTTCAAAGCAAACAAAACAAAAGACAGTTATGTGAATAGATTAAAAGCAACGGATAGTTGTGTAAATAAATTACAAAGAAAAGGACAGTTGTGTAAATCAGTTACAAAATAATGGACAGTTGAGTGAATAACTCACAAGTGAAGGAACAGTTGTGTGAAAAGAAAGACAGGTGTGTGAAAACCTTATAAAGCACGAGACAGTTGTGTGAATAGGTTGCAAGTAAGGGATGGTTGTGTGAATCAATTACGAGACGAGGAAAAGTTTTGTTAATTTATTGCATATTTGCTCTAAACGAGCTGTACTCACGCCGAAGAGTGCCTGCTCCTCTGAATTCTCTACCTTTGCTCATGTCGCTGTCTTTGCTGTGAAGCTAAATGTTAAATTTCAAATCGACTTTGTAAAACCTAAAACATAACCAAGGCATGCATTACATTGTCTGATATTGTAGCTATAGGAATCACATCTAAATCAATAATGTTGTGTGAAGGCTCAGTTCTGAGTGTGGTTTCTATGTCATAGATTCAGATTCAGATTCAGATTCAGATAATTTATTTGTCTCATACAACATAAGCACATTGGAGACCCCTCTAAGGCTCCCAAGAGCCGCTACCAAGGGGCCACCAGTCAAAATATCTCAAATTTCATATAAACAAGACCGTTATATGAGTTTTAATATATATAAAGATTAATAGACAGGAACTAGAAGAGAAAAAGTGCAACGTATTCGCATACTGATTGGAGTTTTCACACAGTGACCGGAGAGGGTGATGCAGACGTAGGAGGTTAAGAAGATGACGTTTAAAACAATTACAATTCTGAAGTAGATAGATTATATATGATTTTGAGAACAAATATAACAATTATCATTATTACAATATGTTTCGTAGTTTTTTATCAGACTATTTTTTACTTACAATTTGAATCCAATGAAACTGTGAGTGAAAATCTTTTGCCTAATAAGTTCTGTCATGTCATTATATCTTAATGGCAATCTATATTTTAAACTCTGTTTTGCAAATTCATGCTTTACTCGAGGTAAAGGTAAGGAGTGAATATCATATGATCTGGTTACATACCTGGGTCCAGGTCCCTCGTTCAGGACAACACAGTCCAGCAATGATTCCGGAAGTGTGGCATTAAAGAATTTGTAACATAGCTTATAGTCATGTAGTGTGCATATGTCTCTAAATTTAAGTATTCCCAAATTCTTAAAAATTACGCTGGTGTGGGCATTATATCTGCTCTTGCTGAGTACGCGTACTGCCTTTTTCTGTAAAATTTCTACCTGCCGATGTTTAACACCCCACAGAAAAACGCCATAGTTAAGATGTGACAGAATCAAGGAGTTATATATGTTAAGCAGGGGTTGTAGAGGAAGAATGTTTTTAAGTCTATTTAAGATACCTATTGTTTTTGATATCTTCTTAGTTACGTGATCTGAGTGACCTCTCCAGCTAAGATTTTCATCCAAAATTATTCCCAAGTAGTTGAATGTTTTAACGAATTCGATTTCCTGTCCATTTATTTGGATTTTTGGGGTATCAATTTTTCGCTGGTTAGTGCGGAATAGCATTGCTTTCGTTTTTTTACAATTTAATGACAATTTGTTAATCTCTAGCCAGCTACTAACTTTCTTCAATTCATTGTTGATGAGTTTATTTGTATTTTCATTAGGATTGATTAGTTTTATCGCTTTCATTGTTGTTATTAACGTAGAGTCATCTGCATAAGTTATTGGATAAAATATATCAGAAGCATTGGCCATGTCATTGACGTATATAATAAATAGAAGAGGGCCTAAGATAGACCCTTGAGGTACACCAGTAGTTATGGGCAATAAATTTGATTTATTTCCATTGAATTCCACATATTGATACCTATTTGAGAGATAGCTTTTTAACAGATAAATATGTATTGTTAATTTGTTAAGCTCAATGGATCACGATAAATTCGTCATGTGATTTATGTTGTTCTGTTGGTGTTATGAATGCCTACTTTTGCGAATTATAAATATTATGTTGTAGCATGGTGCCTCACATAATTTGTTTTCATATCTTGAACATCATCCAATGATTGGCAGTTCTTTAATGACACGAACCAGAATACTGATCTGTTCCATAGTATATAAAAA
This sequence comes from Platynereis dumerilii, assembly GCA_026936325.1. NCBI lineage: Eukaryota > Metazoa > Annelida > Polychaeta > Phyllodocida > Nereididae > Platynereis > Platynereis dumerilii. The sequence goes on from JAPTHN010000020.1 coordinate 12,847,392, forward strand.
ATCCATGGGCACTATTATTAATCAGTATTATATATAGTTAAATAAAAATTACCAACCTGTTACTTGTCTATGAGTCAAAGGTGCAGCTGAAATGTTGTTTTGTAATTGCATGTGCATCAGTAGTGAGGAAACATGGATGTATCCATGCGTAACTTGCATCAGTAATAAATAATTCATGTCTTGGTTTCGAAACTGAGGGAGTTCCCCTTTTACAGAATAGTTATTTATGAGGTGGGAGCTCTGACTTTGTTGGATAACTTCCAGATATTCCCCTCCGTTAGGACAGTAAAAAATTATATAAACAAAATCTGCCACAGATGACAGCACTTGACATGCCTAATTTGACTGAAGATTTTGGCTCTGCAATCTGTATTTATGCACTTGCAGCTGACTGACAAGTTCGAAGTTAACTGTATCATATAATCACCCCCCCCCCCCTTAACACTCACACAAGTTTGCCTCTGCCACTATTTTCTCTAATGCTTGCCCCTGGTGATTATTGATGATTAGCCAGTGTTGCAACAATATGCAAGATGCATGAATTACAGTGCTTTTGATATTTAATGTGACAATACCTGACTATATCCAAACTAAAAAATAAGTAAAAAACATATTCAGTCTTCACATTCTTTGTATCTCCATGTACTGCCGACAGAAAAATTGCAACATGAAATTTATGATATTAATGTGTTAATTGCTTTGGAAGATTGTAAGCACATGAAAAATCAGTGGCATGGCCAGGTAAGCTCCAGAGGGGGCAGATTACGTGAGCTGTGATTAGGGCAGTTGCATGATCAGACATTTTGGTATAGTTTAATGAAAAAAGTATTGCTTAGGTCACTATAACACCAGCGACAGTGCATGTGATTCTGGTAATGGAATGAGACATAAAATAAAATGTAGACTTTTCTATTTTGTTTTTAAAACATTCAATTTATAACGTACAATGTAACAATTAAACATCATCTTACAAATAATGAAGCCTCAAGTAAAGTAGTCCAGGACTTATTCACTGCTATGGCACTGTGATGCATTGGAAAGTTCATCAAATCACTCCCCCAATGGGAGTGCAAGGATGGTCTCGGAGGGGGGGGTATTTTCCTCCCCACCCAGCCTGGCTATGCCATTGGAAAAGACGCCAATTCGAAGGTTGACCAAACACTTATTCTTCGTCTGGAAAACACATCAGAGCCTTTTGCGTCAACCTCAACAGTTTGTCTGCAATTGAAACAATATTATTACGAGAGTTTTGATGAATGTCGGTATTTATGTATCATGTATGCACAAACGTTAGAACAGATATTACTACTGAGTTACCGATACATTTAGGTCAGAAAAATCTGGTACCAATATACATATACAGGGGCGACCATTAGATTTTCAGGGAGTCTTATCGCCATAGATACCTGAGTTAACAAGAGATGCGTAGATAACAACCGATATCCTAACTTTTTACCTGATGGGCTTTTAAGGGCTGTCATCCGGACGATCTTTTTGACAAATAACAGGTAATACGGAGTGGCGGTGAGGACAGTTACGAGCAAACCAATTCCAACCTTACTAGGCGTCAGATACAATGCCACTGTTATCAGGAAGAGTTGACTCAGTGCATAGCAGACGTGAATAACCAGGGGAAGCTGAAATTAAATAAGGACATTGTAACACATAAAGGAAATTTAGACCTGAATAACCAGGGGAAGCTGGAATGAAATAAGGGCTTTATAACGCAGTAAGGAAATTCAGACACCAATGACATATTGTTATGTGTCACATTTTTATTCAGAAATAGATGATTTATAGCTTTTAAATTCATTGTGACCAATTTTCTCCCACAGAGGTGTGCAGTTATTTCTGCATTTCATATGATATTACATTGATTTCCACATTATGGGAAGGGTGAGTGAGTGAGTGAGTTTATTTATGCCCCATCAGCACCGACTTGGGCTATTTAGAGGCTAACTATAAGGGAAAGCCAATCACATGAATAATGATACTTGCCTTGAGAGGCTGTTGTCTCTTTGGTTCCTGAATCCTCAGCCGAATCATTCCGATGCTTGTTAACATATTAGAAATGATTGACAAAAAAATTGTTTGGTTGATAATTACATACATGTCGTCAATGGCAAACATCACCATTGCTAAAGTCAACTGCAACAAAAGAAAGCTGATGTATTTAATGTTAAATGGCAAAAGTTTTAGTTCGACACTGATATTTAGGTTCTAACAAGCATATTTGTCAGTTATATCCATCCCTCTGTACCAGATTGTATCAACGCTTAACACGGATTATCCTAAGGTGGTCTACTCCTATAACCAGTGGAGTAACTAGGGGGTCTCGAGCTGGGGGGGGGGGGACCTGGGGGGTATGAAATTCTCTGGGGGGGGCACCCATAATACTAAATGTATATTTTAGCCAATGTTGAAAAGTTCATATGGGGGCCCCTGGGGGGCGGGCACAGGTCCAATATGGGGGAGGGGACACATAATAGGGACGCCACTGCCTATAACTTAACTAATAATTTAGTCATTATATAACATGAGGTCAGCTTAAAACAAATTGTTTTCCCATTGACCCTGTTAAAAATAAGTTATAGGAGTTGACCACCAAGGATAACCCATGTTAAGCGTTGATACAAACTGGCACTGGTATGAGGTCGAATTCAGCTCGACAACTCATTTTCCGTTTGGTCAGAATAAGGCAAAAATAATTGTTGGAATCCGAAAATTAACAATACCTCTAAGTCATACTTCTTGGAAAGTAAATGTCAACTGATTGTATTATTAACATTCAAAATGTCAGTGAGACCCCAGATTCTAATGGCAAAACTATCGTGTTGAGGCTTTTACTATTGAAATCATTTTTAATAATTATCATGAATGGCAAAGAAAAAACCTGAAGGATAAGAGATGGCACAGGAGAACGGAAGTGAATTTGGAGGAGAGACAAAGTCTTTGGGAGATGTCCATTTCTGGCACCGGCAAAAACAAGTCTGAAAGAAGCAAAACAGATTGCAAGAAAATTTAATCACAAGAGAAGTATTGTGGATTCATTTTGAAAGTACTGGTTACACTTAAGTATTAAAAGTTTGAGGAATCAGAGTCTTTATTTTATCGCATAATTATGAGATAAGGCAAAAGGAACTATTTACGCACCGTGAATGTCCGTGATGCCACCAATATTCCACTGTTCAAACTTCCAAGGCTGTTAATTGCAATAAGAATTGCCAAAACTGTCACCGCTGCGTTTCCAAGCGTCAATAATCCAAAGGTCTGCAATATTGGGATGATTATGATACTTGTCACACTACTAGGCAGATATGCAAATATACATTTCATTCAATAATAATAAATCAGGGATACGATCATTGTGCAAGAAATGTTTTACTGGTAGTTGTCAGAGACTTTGCCATATTACATATCTCTCTCTCTCTCTCAAACTTTTTACCGTAATTGACCTCCTGCGATAATGAATTTAAATATATTTGTTTTCCATAATATTAATAAGCTACGTTAATAAGTAATATTTTGAGACAAAAATCAGTAAGTGAGATCAATTGACTTACAACAACTACGGCTTCAGATTTAACCATTCCGTCAACTCCCAGTACAGTCAGATAGCCAATATTCACCAATATGTAGATCGAACAAACAATTGCCATTGATATGATGATGGCTCGCGGTAGATTTCTATCATGTCGGACACAATACATTATAATGCAAGAAAACTGAAGACAAAATAATTAATTGCTAAAGACTCCTTAAAAATATTTATCGTGAAATATATTCCAAGTTTATAAACCACAATTTATTGCATTGTTCATTACTGTTGACATGATGTTACTTTGGTGGTATTAGGCGATAACTGATTGTAACTAACAGTTTACATGACCAGCTGTTTCAATACGACGTGTTAGCCATTGACTTTAGTATAAGCTTGGAAGTTCATCAAACATGTGGTTTGGCCGGAAATATCAAACTTACTTGTATGGGTTCTTCAGTTCCTCTATCATGAAATTCAAGGCAAACCTGAATGAATTTAAAAAGCACAAAAATGTAGTTGATTTTATCCTTAGCTGTCTTTTGATAGCCCAGGTATTGTAGAGGGCAGCGTTGTCCGTCTTTTGGGCTGCCCATTCTCCTGCTAGCTGTCTGCCTGTCAAGCATCCAGGTGTGCAAGATACATGTAACTCTATCAGACTGCATAGCCTTCCAAATTTCATACCAAATGAAACCGCAACCATTCTAATCCGAAAACCAACACCAAAACCACAAACCATTTTAAACTTTCAGTAAAAGTTTTGGCAAACCAATTAAATCTTTATGATCTAAAATCATTTTAATCCTCTTTTAAAACCAATTCTAATGATGTCACACATGTTGGGGTTGCAGCAAAAACAAGAACCAAATTAATCGGAATTGTCAAAAAACCAAAACCATTCTAATCCAAAAAGGCCAAAAACCCTAAACCATCCAGCTGCGGAGCCTCTATATACACCCTGTCACAGTCAGTAACCCCCCCCCCCGGACCCATCTGTGCCCACATTTTTGGCCTCTTTGCCCAAATTTGGATCTTTTCGCAAAGTTTTAGGGGGCGACGGCCCCCTCCCTCTGATAGGCCTATGCCTGCCTGATCCTAAGATCACCAAACTCACAGATTTTATATGAGTGACCTTGGCCTACTTCTGTGACCTTGGAGGTTGTTTTGTGTGAACTTTGTGAACTTGATTACTGTATTTGTATTGATTTTAAGATCACCAAAGTCACATGGATTGTTAATCGCAGGCTGACATAACTTAGTTAAAACATATATATCAAACTATAACATGACCGGTCTTCTAACTTCTGTGACCTTAATCTGGAAAGTGTAGGAGGAACTGGGGCACATTTGGACAAATGCTCACAAACTGTGTCAAAGTTACTTTAAAGATCGTTTTGTTTGGGGTTCAAATATTTTGTTTTGTCTCTACTAAACCCAATGCAATCAATGTTAAGAAATGTACCAGCCATCGTAGGCGAAGGTAGCAGAATAGAGACCAAGTACAACTCCCGAAACAGATATGGAGTCAGAAGTTGCCATCGATAACTCTGACAGAGGAAGGCGTACATCTCCTGAAAAAAATTAATAACAAACAGCCAACTAAAATAATGTGAACTAGCAGTAAGTGCCCGTGTAAATAATTATATAGTTTAGGCACGTGTATGGGATCATCGTTCGTCAGCATGAAGTGTCATTATAAGCTGGTGTTCCAAGGAAGATGGTGGAGATATCGCAGGTGCTGCCCTCTTGTGTTTTGTGTATGAAATACCTTAAAACTAATTATCATTATTTAGGGCATTTAGAGGAAACCAGTTTGGATGAAAATGCGGCAGTGGCACCCCATCAGTATTAGAAAGACATGGGGAAATGTGGAAGGCCAAGCATCAAGTAGCAACTGAGAAAAATCCCGGACACTGTTATTTTAATATTAGTAAGAAGATATATCTGTTTGAGCTTAATTTCTAGTGATTCATTTTTACTACCTTGCAAGTGATACATGTTTTACAATTGTAATGTGTAAGAACTTGGATTTGTTGAAATAAAACTTTGTATCCAATATTTGTATCATTCTTTTCTCTGTTTCTGGAATGTGGCTACTGAAAAGTGGGGTATATTTGTCGCTTTAGGAGTACTGCAAATTCTCGTTGGACCCTGCTTTAATCAATTCCTCGAGTAGCACATTCATTTTTAAAAAATCGTCTTCAGATGCCCTTCATAATATCAAATAAGTGATAAAATTGAAGTACAAATACATTTTTAATTTAAAGAGTATGGATATAATGTATATACATGTTTGCGATTGGAATAAGCATCATAAAATCAGTAGCAATGCTCATAGGAGGGCACGGATGGCACATACTCCCCAATATTGCAATTCTCCCCCATGTATATATTAAAATTTCAGCGCACTGCTGGTGGCCCTCCAGAAAATCACAGCCTTGCTGGTACCCCCCCCCCCAAGATATGCAATTGAAAGTAATAGCAAAAATCCAAAATATGAAAAAAAAAATTACTGCAACATTTTTTTTTTTTCATTCTATTGTACAAGCCTTTTAGGACCATTCAATTTATTCTTCCAACACTTCTAAAGTAATTAAGGATGCATAAGTATTTGGATGTATAGATTCCCTTACAGCCAAACACTTTGATATAGAATTAGAGTGGACTGTGGCACTGTGAAATTGGCACTTCGTGTGTCATCATGCTGATGATTTGTCATGATCAAACCCAATACTTTCAATGTTAATTTGATTGAAGGAGACTTATCCCACTTGTTGGTGACGGCCAAACGAAAGGATTATGCATCTGATTTTTACTCTAAAATCCGTTATGAGAAGTCAAATGGCTTTCTCCTGATCATGACTAATCAAACAGCCTCTATGTTTCCCATGTTGAAAGTAGAGGAGATGACACTTTTATTGGAATGGAGGACGAAGTCAGTTGATACGCATAATTCTTTATTTCGTAATATTCAAACGATGAACAAATGAATGTATGGTTCCCTAAAATTGGAAACAAACAGAAAATATAAGAACCAACATATAAGTCACAACTAAAATGAAATGACAAATAGTATAAAATAATAAACTAATTAATTCAATTATTAACAACTTACAATTGTGACCAGATGTACTATTGGTCCTCCCCAACAACCAGATAAGTTCAGATAAGTTTGGTTTCAGGTTCAGGTTCCCTAAAATAATTACAAGTAAGTCTTACAAATATGCTAACTCATAATATAATTAATATAGATAAACTGAAATTATCACATAGTTGTGCAACACAGTTGAAACAATCTGAGTTGAAACAATCTAGTATTACAAGTGATTCATACCAGAAAATAATCGAAGTAAATTCTATACAAGAAATAAATTATAAATAAATTCACTTACATTGCTAAAATCCAGTATCACAGTTCAGATAAAATCCAGTTAAATCAGTGTCAATTCATATCAGATATCAGTAGAAGTGCAGCATAAATGCTAAAAGCAGTTGACACTCTGGCTTTCAGATGAAGAGTGACTGAGCTTCACAATTTTGGAGGGAACTGAGCATTACTGCCACAAGGTGGAGCTTTTACAATAAAAATCTAATTTACTGCCACCTGGTGTCAATGCAAGAAATAAGCCACTGAATAGCAAAAAGAGCATACATTCCAACACAGCGGAGGGACGCATGTTGCTGCAATTACAATTGTCAGCAATTTACTTTACATAACATTCACAATTTTTATGAATTGAAATTTGACATGCACACACAATAAATAAAGTAAACAGTATACAATATCAATGAATTATATCTCATATGAACAATACAGAAATAGCTTTCTTTTTTTTTTTTTTTTTTTTTTTTTTACAAAGTTTTTATCACAGAACAATAATTTTAAAAGTAGAATTAAAATGAACACATATCGGATGATCACACAAATAAATAAATAAATAACATTCAGTTTTGTTGATCAACCGGAACCAATAAAGCTAATTTATGTACACTGCGAGAAACCTCAGTATCTGGCGCACCAGTATACTTGTCAAACTTTTCACCAACTTTGAAGTTTTTGTAGATTACTGTGACCTTTCGAACTTTGCCATCTTTGCCAGGGAACACTTGGTTGACTTTTGCAACCCTATATTGACCTCTGAAAACATTTTTATCTGCCACAATAACTACATCTCCAGTTTTTAGATTTCGATTTGTTGTGTGCCACTTACTCTGAATGACAAGAGCAGGCGCACACAACTCACACCATTTTTCCCAGAAAAGATTGGAGATGTTCTGCACAAGACTAAATTGGTTTAAATGCTGAGTGTTGGGTTGCCAACCCCCAGGATTTTGTGCAGTTGCCCTTCCCATAAGCAGACAGTTTGGTGTGAGCACACTGATTTCTGCATCTAAACTTGGCAAGGAGCCAATTGGTCTCTCATTCAAGACATTGGCGATTTCATAGCACACACTCAAGAATTCTGAAGATGAAAACCTTTTACCATGAAATGCAAATGTGAAGGCTCGCTTGACAGACTTGATTAAAGATTCCACAGCACCTTGGTACCATGGAGCATCAGCAGGTCCAAATACCCACTGTAGACCATTTTCAGCACCATCCTTTGAGAGACGAGTATGATCCAACTTTGACCAAGCATCCCTCAGCTCTTTATCTACACTGACCAACTGGGAGCCCGTGTCACTGTACACTTTTTCAGGCCAACCTCTAACAGAAACAAAGCGACTGAAAGCCAACAAAAACGAGTCTGTGTCATACCCAAAGATTCCTTCAATATGAACTGCCCTCATGGTCATATCTGTAAATATGACACCATATCCTTTGCCAGAGGTACGTTTCCGAACCTCACCACGGATTTTGAATGGCCCAAAAAGATCTAGCATCACATAAGTGAAGGGGGGTGCTGGTTTGGCTCTCGACTCTGGCAAATTACCCATTTCCTGCTCCAAGAGTCTAACCTCCCTCAACTTACACAACTGACAAGCATTTCTAATAGACCAAGCTACCTTACTACCATGTGGGGTCCAGTACTTGCCCCGGAACCTTGCAAGGGTAGCATCTCGACCTCTATGAAAGCTAGCTACATGAGCATCTCTCATTAGCAGCCGCGTGACAACATGACCAGTTGGTAATAGAGCTTGTGCGTCGCCTTCAGGAGTCATAGGATTTTTCTGGCCCAAGCGTTTACCAATGATCCAAACACCAGATGAGTCCAAGACTGGATTCAAAGCTTTGAAGCTTCCATTCTTCTTACTCAACTCTTCTACAAGAGATTTTTGAGCATCCTTGACAATCAGCTTATCAGCATCATACAACAATTTGGGAGTAACAAAGGAACTGCGACCACCTTTGAAAGATTTTGACTTTGCGATACCCAAAAGCCTCGCTACCAGCCAACGTACTTTGCGATAATCACTGAACCTTTCATAATCAACGAGCCTCTCACTTGAACAAGCAACCGACACAACAGCAATTCTCTTTTCTCCAGGCAGACTTTTATTATCCTGTTGTGAACCAAATTTGATACCCCAGTCATCGATCTCCTCATACAAAACACTCGGACCTCGAAACCAATCTGAGGATGCCACTAGTTCACTCGGATCTTTACCAAGAGTCAGCCAATCAGCAGTGTTTTTCTTGCCTGCCAACCATGCCCAATCTGACATATCACCATTTGTTGAAGCTTGTATCTCTCCGACGCGAACTCCTTCAAAGACCTTGAACCTCGTGCTAGTCTTATGTAACATGTTGAGAACAGTTTCTGAATCTACCAGATGCAAGACTCTCTCGAACTCAAATCTAGATTCCTTCTCAATGACCTTTCGACCTCGAGCAGACAGCACTGCCGCATTTAACTCCATCTGAGGAGTACTCAGTTTTCTCATTGGAGCAATCCTACTCTTAGCCACCATAAGTCTACACCAGTACTTGCCAGAGTTCAATTGCCAACGGACATATGCAGCAAAACCATAGGCAAGGTCACTAGCATCTGACAGCAGAATGAGCCATGGCTTTCCCACAGCCTCTTCAGGATGAAGTTTCCTGTCGAACACAGTGCTACTCAATTCGAACAACTTCTTAAAGAAAGAAACCCACTTCCTGTACATTTCAGAAGGAAAGGGGTCATCCCAACCAAGCTTTAGGGCCCAACTTTCTCTTAGATACAACTTTGCAACCAGCGTAAATGGACTCAGCAAACCCAGTGGATCGAATATGGACATGACTTGTTCTAAGACAGAGCGACGAGTGAAAGTCGGAGGTAATGACTCAGGGATTTCCTCCACAGTCAGATTAACACCAGTTCTATTCCCTCGCCTTTTTGGAGAAAAGTTTACAACCGGTTTGAAAACGATTGTATCTCTCTCAGAATCCCAATCAACTCCTAAGACTCTAGTGCTCGTTCCATCACTTTTCAACTCAGAACTCACCTCACTTTCACCACTGAAGAGCCAACATTTAATTCGAAAGCCACCACAACTAAGAATATGCTCAGCCTTCTCAACAATACTTCTGGCAGTTTCCCGATCAGAAAAAGAATCAACAACATCATCCACATAAGTTGACTTGAGAATCATGCGAGCCGCTTCCGGAGAACTGTCACCAAACATCTCTGCAGTTTTGTAGAGAGCCTCTGTACAAATGGCTGGAGCAGGCGTATCCCCCATATTTACACGAAGCATTATGTACACATCTGGAATACGTGAACCATCTAAATCTCTCCACAAAAACCGATGACAATGTTGTTCAAGCAACTCTAACTTGACCGAATGGAACATTTTCTTAATATCACCAACAACCGCTACAGGTTCCTCTCTCCACCGCAACAAAAGTCCCAGAAGATTATTCATGTAGCCATCTGGTCCCTTTGCCAATGCACTGTTGAGCGAGACACCATGACAAACCTGGCTAGAATTAAACACTATCCGAACAGGAGTGGAAAGGGACTTTGGATTGCTGACAGCTAAATGACTTATGAAAAACTTGGGCCCCTCCCAAGATTTCACCTCCTCAAGGGAAAGTTTCCGAGCAACACCTCTCTGCAACATATCCTCTATTTGATCTTTGTACTTCTGCGCCCATTGAGGATCTTTTGCAAGAGTTCTTTCAGTGTTTCTCAGAGTAGCAAGAGCAACATCATAATTATCAGGTAACTGATTTGGATCTACAAGCCACGGATAACCAGTGAACCAACATGTTTCCTCAGCACAATATCTCAGATTGTCCCTAATCAATTTGAGCTCTTGTTCTTCACGAAACGAAAAAAGTATGGCCGACAGATGGACACTTGCCACACTTACAACCACCACATTTTGGATCTGCTCCAGTAGCTAATTCCTCACCTTCAATGAAAGAATGAACACTATCGAAGACCTTCCTGGAAAGGAAATTAACATCACAACTTTGCTTAGGCACAAAGGGCTCACTGAAATTTGGCTGCATCAACTGTTTCTGCAAGACAAAGTTTGCATCAACCTTGACTCTTTGCTCGTGAACAACTTTCACCATATTGCAACTCAATTCAGTGCCCTCCTTCAGATCCGGATGACTACCAACCAAACAGACACCTAGCTCTCCTTGCATGATACTGAGATTACCTACTCTATGAACCTCCCTCTTGGGATGAAGAGCAAAATAATCACACCCAAGTAGCATATCAACACTAGCAGATCTACGTTGAAGGACAGAAACATCTCTATCAGGAAATATCTTTGACAAACAGGACACATCAAGAGAAGAAACAGGACCAGTTATATTGTCTATTCCGAAAGCTAGGACCTTTTGGACCTCACCACTGACAGTTCTAACGGCGACTTCATATAGCCTAGTATCATACTCCCGGCTAACATTTCCCATTGTTGTGATATCCAGAGTGTACTTGTCAAGATTTCTAACCCTCAACCTTTCTGCTGCTCTATGAGTTATGTAAGAGGTATTGGATCCATTATCACAAAAGACATTGGCAAACTTACCACCACTTACCACATATGCTTGTTGAATAGCATACAGCGACATACTTGCAGGAGCTTTTACAAGATGACTGCTACTGCTAACAGAAGGCTTAGAAGCCATAACCTGCGAACCAGAGTCCGAAGATGCAAGATCCTGTTTACACATCAAAGAGTGATGACTGGACCTATTACAGACACTACAATGCACTTTGCTTTTGCATTGATCACGTCTGTGAAACCCAAAACACCGAAAACAAGCATGAACATCTCTAAGAGCTTGGTACCTCTCATCAAGAGAAAATGCAGCGAAATCTTTACAGTCTGCAGTTTTATGCTTCACATTTTCACCTTTATGAACAACACATGAAGGTTTGTTGAACTGCTTTTGAGACGACTTACCAAGTGAGACAGCATTAGTATCAGTGTGACGAGAAGATTTTGGCTTTTGACTCTCTGCTAACCTGGCAACAGAGGCACGTTCATTGTCAAGAAATTCAAGAAACTTTTTAAATGGTTTGACTTTGTCTTCATCATCAAAATCACTATATGATCGTATCCATATCATTTTCGTAAAGTTAGGGAGTAACTCAGAAATGGAATCCACTTCTCTAGCAGAAATGACCTCCACTTGTCCTAACTCTTCTAGTTGTGCATGTACACCTTCTACCTCATCAACCAGTTGAACCAAACCTTTATAGTCATCTTCTTTGACAGGTTTCAACCTTTTTAGACAATCCAAAGCTGAGCTAACCCCAGCACCTACATCATCATAATAGTCAGAAAGTCTTTTCCAGATTACATCATAAGCATCAGGTTTTGTGACATACACATTTTTTACTTTTTCCTTGGCTGCACCTTTCAGTGACCTTTTAAGTTCCACTGCAAGTGCAGTTTTACAAGTGAGAGCTCTTTCAGCTAACTCACGCCAAGTGGCCTTAAATTCAGGCCAGTCTTTTCTCAAACCACTGAATTCAGGTAATTTTACTTTTTGAATATGTATGTCATTTCTTTCCTGACCCCTTGATGACCTATCAGGACTTTCATTGCGAACTTCAGGAGCCAATGCAGTTTTATCGATCTTCAAATTGCTTTGTGACTTAATGTGTTCTTTAGAACCATGACATTCTAAACTCAAATCAAATTTTAATGAATCACATCGCAAAACAATTTTATCAATTGCAGCCTTGTTGGCATCCAATTTATCTTTTTCACAAAGTTCATAAATTTGACCAAGTGATTCTTGTAACACAGAGATTAAGGAATCAGTCTGTTGAATGAAAGTTGTTGACAGCTGTGGAGTTATGACAGTCTTCTCATCCTCTATCACGGTTTGCATTCTGTCACAGAGGTGTGAAAGCCTATTCACAGAGGTGTCAATTTGGGACAATAGGCTTGTGACACCTTTATCAGCACTTCCTTTGAACACCCCAACAGCATTTTCATAAATATTCAACACTTCCTCAGAATATTCCTGAAGATTTTTCCCATTCACTACCTTGTAGTCTTCAAGCTGATTTTCTTCTACAACTTCCTTGTACTCATCATCAATTACAGAAAATTCAGACATGGCTGATTCGAGTTCACTCATAAAGTTCATAATGAAAGTTTTGTCTGCTTTCTCTTGACAGCAGAAATTAATCTCTTGCTAGAGTTGGTTACCTTCGTTTTTTGCTGTGTTCGCGAAGTTTTCAGTTGATTTGCAGCTTCCTCCATGTTGAAGTCGTAAATTCGATTTTCTGCGATTGAAGACACGGATGAACTGCGGTCCGAAATTGGAACTTTATTGGAATGGAGGACGAAGTCAGTTGATACGCATAATTCTTTATTTCGTAATATTCAAACGATGAACAAATGAATGTATGGTTCCCTAAAATTGGAAACAAACAGAAAATATAAGAACCAACATATAAGTCACAACTAAAATGAAATGACAAATAGTATAAAATAATAAACTAATTAATTCAATTATTAACAACTTACAATTGTGACCAGATGTACTATTGGTCCTCCCCAACAACCAGATAAGTTCAGATAAGTTTGGTTTCAGGTTCAGGTTCTGCCATCTTTTAGCTAATTCCCCCCCCATGTAAGGTTAACGCACGTATCTTTGTCAGAGGTAGCTAATTGAGTAGATGGACTCATTGCCGGGGATCCTGCGGGAGACACCTTAGCACTTGCCACCACGAAACACCTACTCAAGAAATACCAGAGGCTCAACAGTTTAGATTCACGTATCCATTTAATACACAATTCATAGACAGTTACATTAAGAGTCATTCGAAGAACCGATGGTAACCAACTTATCAATACATTAAACAACGATCTTAACGAATTACATACATCATTAACTAATGCCATCTCAATCAACCATGACCTGAGGTTCCTTTAAGAGTAACCCTTGATCATACCTCTAACAACAATACCCTTACCTGACGAATCGTCACCCCGTCAGGGAGACAGGTAGCCCTCCTGCTGCCTCAGCGGGAAGCGGGCTCTGTTCTGGCTGGGCAAACAAGCTCGCCCCCAGAGATTGCTACTAGGGTGTTCTGCGGCTGCGCAGAAACACCAGGGTAACTGTTGCCATGGAAACATGGGGTGAGTTCTACCCCGTTGCTATCATTGAATCTCATTACACAATAATATAATATATCACATTACTTCTATACAATAATAATACAAATGATATTACAGAATTAAGGTCTTGAGGTTCATGGCGATTTGAGGAAAGTTCCTATAAGAGGAAAGAATGAAGACACCTCTGAAGCTAAAAGCTCAGCGGTGACATCCCGACCGATCGAGGATTTTTTATAAGATGGTTTTTCTCCGGTTTGAAGAAAACATTATTTTAAACTTACAATCGAATACGGATTACATTCACGTAATAATGAATTAATATATACTGTGACTAATAATGTAACTATTCATTGAAAAGCCAAGGTATTTCCTTTCAAAGATAGAAGCCTGAATGCTTCATGCTGATTAACAGAACGATGTAAAGACTTGTGAATAGATTTGTGTAACTATTGAGAGGATTGTTAATCGACTTTGTACATGATACCAATTTAGGTACGGACAGAGGAAACGCGTCTCATTGCACCTGAATTTTGTGAGTGCTTTAATGAAAGTTGTGGTGACATCAGGATGATGTAACCACTACCACCGGGCAGGCGGAAGGGGGGGAAAAATTTTAAGATAAAATCGGGCGTGTGCAATATGCCCATGAAAGACAATTCGGAAAAAGGAAAAATTTTGAAAGGGAAGCAAGAATATGACTTGCATCCGTGAGAGGAGAGGAACTGAATGACAGTTCTTTTAATGGTGTCAATGAGATGCTGAAAGGGGAGCTCAGATAGGAAAGTGAAATCTAAATTTTAATGATTGACAGAAAAGGACAAGTTATTCTTATGACCTATTTGCCAAATTTTTTCAATTTTTATGAATCGTTGGTTCGTCGGCCAACGTTATTTTTGGAAATAGAGCCGCTAATTACATGGCTCCTCAGCAAAAGAGACTCAAGCACCAGGCGAGTCAAGTAGCCGTTTTTATCAAGGGCAGTTACGGGTATCATCCCTTGCGTGTCATTGGATATGCATAGAGCTAAACCAAAAGCATGAAGTGCATTAAGACAGGACAGCCTTATAATTTTAAATGGGCTGGTATGTCCGATACCCTAAACTACAAAAGTAAGTAAGTAAAATGACATATAAGCGATAAGCGATTTTAAAAGCAACAATTAAATCATAAACGAAATATAGTCGAATCACGAATATCAACAATAACATGGATTAAAGCAACAATTATTAATTTAAAAGCGACAAGTAGCAGAATAATAATCAAAATGATGAAACAACAGTCCAGTATGGAGATAAAGAAGTCAATAGTGGACTATGGTTTCGTAGAACTTGTTACGTACACTCTAAACAATCCGAGTGAACTGTAGGCATAAGGCGTACAGAGAATTAAAACAATGCGAAAATAGGTAAACAGTATACTGGTGCAGTGGAGCAATAGTGAAAACATAGGTACATATTAATACACCTGAGAAAACTTGTATAAGAAGGCTGGCATGCATAATGCATAGACCAGAATAATTAGCAAATGAGATTAAAGCATAAATCTATTTGATGTTAAGCTTATAAGAAATGAGATCAGATGTTTACAGAGAAAGTTCAGTGCAAGAGTTGACTTGTGATAACTGTTCGTGGACGCGTTGAGACATAACCTAGTGGCAAAGGTTTGAGTACTGAATTGATCAATTTCAATGAAAATGTGGATTATATCATCTAAGTTAATTGTAATTTGTTGGTTGATGCATAAATGTCTAATCAGTGATGCGCTTTACACAATACTAGTCAAGAGTCAATACATGATGTCAAAGATAACATGATCTGTATACGTGTAGACGAGAAGATTGGAAGAATCATTGATTGAAGGAGTCAGTTGTATAAGTCATTGATATAGGGCGAAGGAGGCAACACCGACGCTCGGTGCGTGGTGCAGAGGGTGAGACGTTGGCAGCGATTGGCTTGTCAAGTTCACATGAGATGTGTTTGTCAAGGGCAAACGAGGTGTCGACAGCGATGTGTTTCTCAGGGTCGAACGGAGTGTTCGACCTGGCAACTTGAAAGATGCCGGACGT
The DNA here is from genome assembly GCA_026936325.1 of Platynereis dumerilii. Taxonomy (NCBI): domain Eukaryota; kingdom Metazoa; phylum Annelida; class Polychaeta; order Phyllodocida; family Nereididae; genus Platynereis; species Platynereis dumerilii. The sequence continues at coordinate 12,863,519 of JAPTHN010000020.1, forward strand.
CGTGGACCTAACGGACGAGCTGCGAGAGTTCAAGGTCCTATTACCATCCACCCAAAACGATGAGTGGGTTGTTACTGTTCTAACAGATACAGAACAACAATGTCATCCTGGATGAGTGGTCCTTCCACCATTCTCAGCTGTACCGAAGTGGCGAAGTGAATGGAAGCCATGAGAGACTACCATTACACGTCGGTCAATGTCATTTCGGAGGAATATTGTCTCTGTGAATGGAGCACAGGCGAGGTGCGAACCGGAGTGGTGGAAATAGCTTGATGTGGTGCCATAGGCACGACAACTTTAGCGGGGACAGGAAATGTTCTGAGCGAGTAACTGGTATTTTGGTGATTATGCTGAAGACTCGAGGGACTGATATAGCTGCAGTACTGCGAAGATTTGCCAGTCCGGCCTCGTTGCGTGACTAACCCAGGTTAGGGTCAGGCGGAGGAGGAGGTGGACTGATCTACACCTTGAACTGTTACTCACACTTTATGTTGGGGTCTGGCGAAGGAGGACGTGACTCGTTCGACACGACCTTCATGTTTTTATTCAGACAATCCCAATATCAGGTGGACCTTGATGGGTCATGGAGAAGAAGACGTCGTCATGAGTCTTTCGTGTATGCGCTTTCTGAGATCACAATGTTTATTATGTGTTATGTGCGAGCACAACTTTGTGCGAGAACGCTGGGGAATGCGTGGTGAGGAGACTCTTCTGAACTAGACACAATCCATATTAGTGTCTGTCGACGGTAACTGATAGCAGGGGCAATCCGTGTTAGCCACCTGAATAAGGTAGTTACCGAGAGGAAAAGAGTGTCATTAAGAAGATGCAGGCCGGAAGGTAGTTGAGACAATCCATATTAGTCACCAACTAAAAATGAGGCCATGCTCTTCAAGCACGATTGTTCGTTGATGCTTGCTGTAGAAACAGAGGCAATCCAGATTAGCCGACTGTTAAGAAGCCAAGCAGGAGATGACATCACCATATCATCATACAATGTGAGCTCGGTTGTGAATGGTGACATGTGCGACGAAGACTGCACAATGCCAAGCCAGACACAAAAGTTCAAAGAAAGTTCTGCAGTAATGTAGCCCCATGTTGGAACCAGGTCAAGGCAACGATATGCTTGCCGTGGTTACGACGGAAATGGAGTGAAACGGAATGTTCACACTAGTGGTCGCCCCGAAATGGTGCCCTCTTCATATTGCCATGGGATGACGACAGGAATACGGCCGACTCGAAGTGGTCGCACTTGCTGTCGGAACGTGGTCCCATACGCAAGCATGGTGCCCAAGGAGGTGGTGCTCCAATCGACTGACTTCCGGATGTTGAATCGGACGTGTCTCTTGATAGGGTGCCCGTAACAGTAGAAGTCACAGTGGAAGCACAGGCTCTGTAACGACTGTCTCAGATCAAAGATTAAAGAACATATGCATCGAATGTGTCTCTGATCATAGGTGCCCACAGCAAGTCTTGCACTGATGTTTGACGACCAGCCCGACCAGCAACTCGTGATCAAAGAGACATTCCCGCAAATTATGTGACGACACAGCATTAAAATGGTATGCAATAGTCATACTGAAATTACTTTAAGAAACAGGCTAGGTGCTAACTCATAATATAATTAATATAGATAAACTGAAATTATCACATAGTTGTGCAACAAAGTTGAAACAATCTGAGTTGAAACAATCTAGTATTACAAGTGATTCATACCAGAAAATAATCGAAGTAAATTCTATACAAGAAATAAATTATAAATAAATTCACTTACATTGCTAAAATCCAGTATCACAGTTCAGATAAAATCCAGTTAAATCAGTGTCAATTCATATCAGATATCAGTAGAAGTGCAGCATAAATGCTAAAAGCAGTTGACACTCTGGCTTTCAGATGAAGAGTGACTGAGCTTCACAATTTTGGAGGGAACTGAGCATTACTGCCACAAGGTGGAGCTTTTACAATAAAAATCTAATTTACTGCCACCTGGTGTCAATGCAAGAAATAAGCCACTGAATAGCAAAAAGAGCATACATTCCAACACAACACTTCATCGCCTATCACGAGTCACGAAGTGCCATTTTCACAGTGCCACGGTCCACTCTAATTCTATATCAAAGTGTTTGGCTGTAAGTTCATCTAAGCCCTTACATCTCAAAGACAAGAATCAGTACGTACCTTTGATGATATGATAAAAACTGACCACAATAACGATACACAAAGTGATCACGGAGAGGGACACGAAGAAGTTTTGGACCCTGGCTGTTATTTTGACATTCACACAGTTGATGAATGCTACGGCCGCTGAAATGAGACAATAAAAACAGTATGAGTTCTTGGCGGTTTTTTTAAACGAAATTATTTTTTTGTGTTTTTTTTTAATGAGAAAAAAAAATATGTGAATGGATGTTGGTAAGTTGGTATACAGCATTAAATCAAGAAAAAAATAAGTCTATTGCTTCATTGCTTCATGGTTGTCAAATTTCCTTCCTTGTGGGAACCTTTCAGTCAGTACAACAAGCTTTGAAAATTACCAATTGTGACCACATTACCCAGGCTGCAACAAATAAAATTTAAAAAATGATGTAACAAAAAATCACGTTCACACTCACCGAGTATGCAGATGGCAAGCAGAATGATGGCAGAGTGCGGGATGTCACAGTGAGGGAGAATTGGCTTAAACACGTAAGTGGCAAACACCCATGCCTTGATTGCATTGTTTGAGGGACGGGGGAAGAAGGAGTACTGCCACAGCTGAAGAAATGCTATGTAGTCTCCGTACATTATCTGAAACATGTGATTATCATGTAGATGGGTTATCGTATTCAAATGAATGACTTTCACTTCATAAAATGTTTCTTTTTTCCAGCCATTTTTCCATAACACTTTGTATTGCACTTACTACAGGACTACCGAGAAGATAATTTTGTTGACTTAATTTTACATAAAAACATGGTCTGATTACAATCCTGCGTATTATGCTGTGTACATTCATCCAGAAAGTTCAACCTCATCATTGATAAAACAAATTGAACCCTTATATCATGTCAACGTCTGAACCTGTTTCAGATATAAAACACAAACAACAATCAATACCTTGAGATAAGCGTATTTTTCTCCTGCTACAGGAAAAACTGTCCCAATTTCTGCAAATGTCAGAGCACCAAGGGTTGCCATGACGCCTGCTGCTGCCCAGATGATCAATGCGACACCTGGTGAGGGAACTTCCCGCAACACTCCTGTCGGAGAAACGTAGATACCAGTGCCTGAAGAGTAAAAATACTGGGTTCACATTCTTGGTGACAGCTGTTTACGTTTTTTGAAATATTGCCAAGGGGGTCCTAAAATTTTTACAGCAGGATATGTCTCCTTTGTTTTTCTGGGGGAAAAAAGTTGACAAAAATACTATTCACCCTATCACTTTCAGCTTACGATCCAGAAATACAGAAATAAAAATGGATATCCGCTGTCAGTCATCAGCGGCAAAAAATTAATTACAGACTTCACGCTATTGCCTACCTTCCTTCCATCAGACATCACCCGCCAACCCCAAATATTGATCAATAGGCCTACAGACTGTTTTGTCGATCATTCAATATTAATCTGACAACAATGCCTTTCGGATAAACTGATTTAAACTATCCCAGGTGGCAAAAATTAACATTGTAGTAAACTGTATTGGAGTATCGACAAGGGTTGAAAAATTTGTAAAGACAGCTTAGACCAGAGCTAATGTATGCACAATATTCTCTAGTGTGCAGAAAAGTACTTTTACACAATTTCCACACAGGATCATAGTTTGCTTGAATTAAAGATGAAAAATAATGCAGGAAAATGTAGATATTTTTTATATATAACCATGATTAGATATCATTCATTAATATCGTAACTTTCGATTGATATCTTATTTTATATCTAATACTATCAAAAATTGCATATTCCAGAATATAATGGGAGAAGGAAGCTTCAGAAGTTTTTGAGGCTTATATGGCCAATATCATCGTTCAATCAAGTTTTTTTCAAACAAGCATTACATTTCCCTGGCTGCTCTAAAAATTATGGATGAGTGAAAGTAACTTAGTATTTGGCCAATGCTTTTTTACTACTCCCAACTCATCAGTACTTCAAAGAGGAAACTAGGAAATGAAAAAGAGGAAACTAGGATATGAAGTGCTTTCACACTGATCCTAGTGTATGCACCCCTTCTTGCCGCGATATTATGTGTTATTATGATCACATAAGAATTCATGCTTCTACAAGCAGTTTGCTGCAGACGTTTTATACTTATTGAATGGCATAACAATGTTCACATTGTTACAAAGTTTTGCTGGCAGTGTAGGGCAGAGTGGGGCACTGTGAGACTGCAGGCGCGGTGAGACAAAGCCCGTAGCATCTATCAAGTGCTTTTCACAGAGCAAACCTTTTTGCATGGTACAAAAAGTAAGTAAGTAAAAGACTGTTCTATATCCTGGTTGCTCACACTGCAGACAGTGAGTGGAATATCAAATTTTCGTTTTTTGCTAGTAAATGTTAATATTTTGCCTGAGGACTTTTTCTTATGATTTCCAAGAAAAATAGGATAATGCAAATCAATTTCCATTGATCAAACACTGGTCTTAGTTTAGTGAGATGACGATCTACAATACAGGCGTCCAGTCCACATGAATCCAAAATTTTATTAAGAAGGCCCTGTGGGGCACAGCGAGACATCACAAAATACCCTAAACTACCTGAATGTAGTGTAAATCTAACCATTCACAAATTAAAAAACCAAAAACCTCTGATTTTAGTGAGCCATGAAAAGAATTGTGACTAATATATAACAGGTGCGGCATGTTAATAAGTCATTCGTATGGCCTGTGCAATGAATTTTCAACATGATGAAAGAAGGATATAAAAATTCACCTGGCCTGGTGCTTTTATTATGGTATAGTAGTTTTTGTAGCGACAATTGATAAAACAACTCACGCGGTAGGCAGTTGTGGTAGTAGAAACCCAGTCTCACTGAAACCCTGACCCTAACCCTGCTGTCTCACTGTGCCCCCCCCCCCCCCCACGGCGAACAATGAGACACTTGACTGGCATGAAAGTTACTCAAAGTTTCTTCAAACCCGTGGATGTTGGGAACTTTAAACTGCTCATTGTGTGCTCAACGGTATACCCAAATTCATTATCTATAATGTGAATCTGATCTCATTTTACTGTTAACTGCCAGCATTTTGGAGCACATGAAAATGAAAACAGTGCCTCACTGTGCCCAACTCTCCCCTACATAACAAAAAAAAAGAGATCTAAATCAAAACAAATCTGTAAGTGTGTTAAAGATACATAGCATACATTTATCATTATATTTTACCTATTATTAAGCCCACTATAACAGCAACTCCTTCGCACAGTCCAAATTCTCTTCTCAGATGAACTTTTTCATCATTTTCTTTCGATGAGTTCACAGATGCTGGTAAAGAGGTATCCATCTTGCAAGTCAAGGAAGTGCAAGTGATAGAACTACATATGAGGCAGGTTAAGCAACATCTGAAAAAAAAGGGAGCCGACTAACCATTATTGAACCGTTGAAATTAAGCCCTGTTAAATAAGTATTTTTCAACACCAGTTCACTAAGTATTGACATTTATAATAAATCATTCTTCAATCCTTTATTCAAATGATACTACTATATTGGTATTTGTAATAAGTACTGTGAATATGATTTAGAATGCAACAATGAACGTCACTGTGCTGTAATGGTTTGGAATGCTTATCTGTGAAACCTCTGTGCCATTGATGACTCTAAGGAGGAGTTGAATTTGATAATAAACTTACTTTTTAATTTAAAAAAGTCAATAAATGAGATAAGCATTCAAATGAGTAAGGAAATTAAATCAATGCTTTGAAAGAGAATGAAACACACATATATAGAGACTGTAAAAAGGTAATGAATAACAAGTACACTGTAAACCAAGCTGCCGTACTTTTAGGGCAGTTATCGTTGAAACAACAGTAAATGCTGTAAAAACGACAGTTTTCTGTCATAAGATGGCACATTTTTGTATTCATCACGGTACAGCCGTTAAAAGTAACGAAGCAGGTTTTATATAAACAGTAATTTCAGCTATTGCCCCGTAATATGAATGTTCTTCTGAAAAATGAATATGGATAGGCTTAAGATAAGCTTTATAAAACCAATAAAAGAACTTGAAAGTACATGGTTAATGACAATGGTATTGATGAGATGTGAAAAACTCCAAAACATCCTTGACGATTTATAAAATTGGTAGCAATACAAGTGTACAAGATAAAGAACCATACCGCACCAAGGTATATAAGAGAACTCTTCATACAAAGGGAACGGATAGATGGATGGATGATGCTCTGCTTTTATGCACTTGGTAGGCTGATTAGGACAGGAGGAGGACACAGCAATGAGCCGAAGATTGTAACTGCCGTCCAACATAGGCCCAGGTGACCCGACTAGAGTTGAATTAGAACCCTGGAAACAGCGACTGGAAGAGAATCGAACTATGAAATAAGAGATAATGATTTGTTTGATATACCCTGCTTTAAAATTGCAAGTCATGGAAGCAGAAGTTTCAGATGCTATGGGACAAAATTGGGAGTTGACACACCCAAAGAGATTATTAAAAGGTAGAAGCTCACTTGTTGGCTTCGATGCTCTGACAGCCTTAAATGTTGGTAATGTAAGCCTCATTAGGAATATAGACTATCACATGCCTGCAAAGCTCACATTCCGATAATGAGACCACTCATCCGTATCATAATGACATGGGTGTGAAGAGGCTACTGATGGGTTATTCAATAACTGCCTTTTGCTAGCCAGAACTATATAAACACATTTTAGCCAACTTTAACATTGGTTACTGTATGTAGGCTTTCTATCTCCGGTCTATAGTTATAATGGTGTGTGTAAGATCAAAATTCTTGCTTCATGCATTTAAATGTAATTTATTTTTTATTTTTTGTCCCTATCAGGGGCCCCAATTTCGTAGTTTTGGTGACAGAAATTTACCGGAAATGGGAACTAAATGTGCTATACAAATTTTTCCAGTTGAATCCTGCTATTATTCGAACCTTACAGATTAATCTACAAGTTATAATTGATGAAATAGTCACATGGACAGACTTTTCAGTGAGACTGCAAGGCCATGCTGAAGCTGTCAAAAGGTGATCATTTCCAGTGACCTGGTCAATGTTTACATGTCTGAGAATACACGTGGGTGATTTTGAGGCCACAAAACATGACCAGAACTGAAAAACGAAGAGTCTATGGATATTATAAGCCCTGTAAAACTGTTCAGAATATCAAATACCTCTTGCAAGCGTGTTCACACTCACATGACAGTCAAAAACGTTCTTGAAATCCACATTTTATTTTTTGCTGGCTTCAAATCTCCGAGTGTGTATTCCACGCTTGGTTGCACATAGCTGAGCCAGGCTGACAGTGGCGCCGCGTTTGTACACTGTGTATCAATAGTTGTGTCTGGCTTTTTATCATTTCATCTGTTTATTCATGTTGTAAAATATATGTTGTCTCAAGGTCGAGTAAAGGTGATAATAATATTGTTTGCTGCATTGTTCCTGTTGGTAGCCTTTACCTTGTTCAATACATTTTGTCGCTGATAAAGCAAATTTTTTATGCTGTGATGTCCATAAGCTTTTGATATAACTTGCATGTTTATTTAATTCTTAGTTTTTGATTGTTACAGATGACTTCATATTTGAAGACTCTGATCAAATAACAAAATATTTAGCAAAATTGTTGATATGGCATCAGAAAATCCTGAATCGAGCTGCCCATAGTGTGTCACTTCTTTCAGTTTGCTTGAAGCAAGTTATATTTGGAAAATCATGTTGTAGTTTCGACCAAGTCTAGTGAAAATGAGAACTGCATGCTGCTGCCACCTGGCACAATAGTTGATTTTGTACGCTACAGCATTGCTGTCCCCAGAAATAGTTCCAATTTCATTGCATATTCACAAAATTTATATTCAACATTGATGTATACCAGAGACAGACTCGGCAATCACATTCTCAAAGGAAGTAGACAAGGCCATCAGCACACTCAGAAACCGCCCTGGTTTCTTCCAGACAAAATTGTGTGAGTTCCTCAGACTGAAATGATGTGGACCGCTCGCAGGAGCTTGCGGAATAGCACTCTAGGCAACACATGACAGCATATGTTCTGATCTGCCAAGGCCGGAAAAAGAAATGGCAATGTAACAGCCGTCCACTTGTAGACAGGTTTTGACCCATATCCTGCAATTTTAAGCCGACTGGGTATCATGCCTTGACCAAAAGCATAGTCTGTGATAACAGTAAGGGACTGCCCAGAATTTATGACTGTTGGGTTGGGGGTTTTATCTGAGTGGGTACTATCTTTTTGCATGTGTTTCAAGGGGGGTAGTACACATTTATATATATATATTTAAGGGGAAGGGCATGAGAAATAAATGTATGAACAAAATAAAAACAACTGATATTCACCTTGTTCACCTATGCCTTTGTATCAGAGAAGGCAGAGCATCTGCTCAGAACCTAGGGAGAGTACAAAAATCCTCTTGAAACCTGAGGGGGGTATCTTTTTTTGCGACTCAAACAAAACATAAAACTCTTGGTTACAGATTCTGAACAGATCATGAGGGAGAATGCAGAAGAAGAAATGATGTGTAGCATTAGAGAACAAGGAAGAAAAAGGAAATGAAGATGGATAGATGGATGATTTTGTCCAGCATCTATGAGCCTCGCAGGCTAATAAGAATTTAGGACAAGGGGGGATAGGAGATTGGCCTATCGGGTTCCAATTTTTCATGTGTGTCAAGATGGGCTACTAATTAAGGGTATGGAGCTCCTGTTGTACTTGTAGCTTTGGTTGATTGCTTGTCTAATACCCCTACATGTATGACCTGCCCTCAAGGGTTCCTGAACCGCTGCTGATTTATAAGTCAGTATGGCATCTGGTTTTTAGCAGTTCCACAAAGACTGGGAGACAAAATTTGTAAACTGGGAGACCATTTGTTGTGCTAACTTGAAACGAGCACTCCTAAGGTAATCCGCCTGGGTGATGTGAATTTTTTGAGGCGATGCTTCAGCCCTTCGATGTACGAGGAGTGTTCAGAAAGTTCTGACCAATTTTTTTTTTGGCAGAACTTTATCTTTGAAACAGCTGAGTGAAATTTTCACACAACTATCTTCAGGTGTTTCACTATCTATGAAAATTGAAAATATCTTACCTGTTTAAATCACTTTTCAGTTGCCATTGAGTTCAGCCAAGGATTATAGAAAGTCAGGTACCGCTAATGATGTATGCGACGTGTGACTCATCTCTTTCAATATAGATCTAGCTATATATTTGTCTATCTATCTATATATATATATATCTAGCCATTTATGCCATGGGCATCTCAAAAAAAGATCTTCCCTGCTCCTTGAAAAATCTGAGCTGAGCCACAGTGTATTATGTGTTGGTCATTTCTCAGAATCACACAGGCACTGCCCCTGTCCCACATATCTAAATTTAGCCCAGAGTTTAACCAAAGCCGCACACATTGTGGATGACGATATTATGTTTCCTTATTTCCAATGAGACATCCACCTGCATGGTGGACCCCAGGTGTTAAAGAGGGCAACATAAGGACAGCTTGCAAGTAAGGTATTGTTACATGGTCAACTTCCTCATTTACATTTTAAGTTATCTCTGTTTTTTAAATACATACTTTGGATCCGGTCTTGAACCAGCCTGGAATGAGCCTGGCGCGGCGCGAAATCGTAAGGGTGGAGCTCTGCCTCTGCTGTCTTGTGACTTTCATTTAGCGGGGCAGGTACATGTATGTAGAAGAATTGGGCATTTATACATAAAAGCATGAAACTTGGCATACACGTAAAAAACATCTTTAAACACATATTTAGATAGGGAGCCAATACAGATTTAGTTTAGGTTACTATTGGCAGCCATTTGGTCAATTCTGCCATTTTGATGCTCTCTGTGCAGTTCCTGCAAATAGAATACTTTCAAATGGCAGACTGTACCTGTCCCTCTGCATGTCAAGCCTCCACCAACGCTCCGCATATCAAGCCTCCACCTTTGCTCTGCTTCCACAATATCCTGGGGAGAGCTTCTTCTTCTCATTGGACTTCCCTCATGTGTTAGGTGTGCTCCATATGATGGAACCTTATGATGTGGCGCTTCGTTCAAGCTAGGAGGGGTGGGGGGGGGGCAAAATTAAGCAGTCTGATCTCAGACCGTTCAAAATGGTGTGTGTTATTCCTTCTCTTGGCATTTAGAACATTACTGTAAAATATTTTTATTTCAACCAAGCCCCAACAGATGTTGCTTAAATATATATTGTACAGAGTTTAATACTCTTTTTTCCATATGCTCTATTGATTTCTGCACGTGGCATTGGCATTGCCGCTGTTGTCTGGCCATTAAAGTAAATTATTAATGAACCTACAGTTAAAATATATTACATATTTGCACAGGTTGGCCAGGCAGGACGTTCACCTTCAGTTCCAAAACATAACGTGCACGAGGCACTTTAAAGCGGTCGTCATGGCGTGCAGTGAAAATTTGCCATTTAATCGTAAATATTAGGCTAATAATAGTGAGGAACTTAGCTATAAGTTCCCCTCCAAGGCCCGAAATCAACATCTGAAATAGGAAAAGCCACAAATATTCACCCCTTGTTATGCGTCCAAACTCATTTCTGGGTATACGGGAATTTTTTCTTTCTGTTATACCAGGGCATATATTTTTGGTAATAAGTCTGTTACTGACGTCACTGGCTGACATCACAAACTGGCATCACTGGCTAACATCAGTGACTGATGTCACTGACTGACGTCGCCGGCTTATGTGACCTACTGATGTCACTTGCTGACATCAGCAACTGATGTCACCAGCTGACATCATCACTGGCTCACATTGGTGGCTGATATCAACAGCTGACGATACTTGCTGATGTCACTGGATGTCACCAACTGATGTTACTGGCTGACATCACCAACTGACATCCCCTGCTGATGTCACTGGCTGACATCACCTGCTGACATCACCAGAAGACATCACCAACTGATGTAACTGGCTGGCTGATGTAACTAACTGACATCATCTGCTGATATCACTGATTGACGTCATCCACTGACATCACTGGCTGATGCCACCAACTTAAGTCATTGGCTGACATCACCAGCTGATGTCACCTACTTAAAATCTCAGGCTGACGTCATTGGCTGACATCACTGGATGATGTCACCTACTGACGTCAACAGCAGTTATCACCAACTGACATCACTGGCTTACCTCACTGGCTGATGTAACTAATGTCACTGGCCGATGTCACCGGCTGATGTCACTGACTGACATCACCAGCTGATGACACAACTGACATCACTGGCTGACATCACCTTCTGACATCACCCGCTGACATCACTGGTTGACATCACTGGCTCATATCACCAACTGACATCACCAAATGAAATCACCGGCTGATGTCACTAGCTGATGTCACCAACTGTGTCACTTGATGATATCACCAGCTGACATCACTGACTGGTGTCACCAACTGATGTCACCAACAGAGTCACCAGCTGACATCTCCAACTGAAGTCACTGGCTGACATCACTGGCTGATTTCACCCACTGACATCACAAACTTACGTTACCAACTGATGTCACTGGCTGACGTCACCAACTGAAGTCACTGGTTGACGTTACCAGCCAATGTCACTGGCTGCCATCAACAGCTGATAAAAGTTGAATGTCTCATGTGCATGCATATATATGACATGATGTACTGTAAGGGGCATTAGGATTGAAGATGGTAGGCAGTAGATAATTAGCCCACAAGATTTTCCACATTGAAAGTAACAATACCGGCTCTCTTAGATACTAAGAGGGCTGCTAAAAAGTGTCTTGCTTAATCCCTTGAGCTGCTAAACATGGTAGGGGAGACCGGGGCATGTTGGTCCACTTTTTATTAGTTTTTTCCTCTCAATCAAAAACTTTTTAAATAAATGAAAAATCTATTAATTAATTTTACATTCTGACTTCTTAACATTTACGATACTCTTGTGCCAAACCAAGTTACCTACATTGTATAGTTGTGGAGAAAAATAAGACTAAAAATATGTTGTTTAATAGTCCAATGAGCCAAGAGGCATGTTGGACCGCAAAGTCACAACATGCACTCGTGTGTCATTGCTAAATAATTATATCTGAAAATTGTAGTATGTCAGTTTGGTGAGAACCAGAATATGATCCAAGTGAACTGATTGTACTGTCATACAAATCAAAAAGAGAGGACCATTTGACAGTGAAAAATGCAATTTGTGACTCATAATAGCCGATGACATGTTATCGTTATATTATTATTAGGCCTGCCTGCAGCAGGGCTTATGTGACGAGTCAAGCACTCTCTATCTGTATGACGCGCTATTATTTACAGCAAGTGTTTACAGATTTATTAATAAAGGAGACAAAGAAGGAAAGAAAAAAGGAAGTAAAGAAGGAAAGAGAGAAGGAAAGAAAGAAGGAAAGAAAGAAAGAAGGGAAGAAAGAAGGAAAAGGAAAGAAGGAAAAGGAAGGAAGGCAAAGAACGGGAGGAGAAAGAAAGGAAGGAAGGCAGGAAGGGAAGAGGGAATGAAGGAAGGCAGGAAGGAAGGAAGGAAGTAAGGAAGGAAGGAAAAAAGGAAGGAAGGAAGGAAGGAAGACAGAAGATAAATAGATGTAGATCATAAATAGATTAGTTTTAGATATTTAAAAGACGTGTTAGTTCACATTTTTCATTTAGGTGTTATTCCCAATATTAAGGCCCCCAAAAGCTACATATATACAACCAGCAAAATGTTCGTCCAATTCCTGAAATTTTTCTGCAAATTATTGTAATTTTCAGCAGTATTATATGCTTTGCTATAATTCATTATATTACATGCATATATATAATTTACCAAACCCCTCTTGATTAACAATTTATTAGAGTAGAACTTAGGGAACATATTGATAAGAAGACAGATAGATACCTGAGTAAATTTATAGATACGATTCTGACTTATACAATATATACGTATCGAATGATTGGATAGATAGATATATAGATAGATAGACAGATATGTATGTATGTATGTAAGTTTATTGACAAAAAGGGAGAAATTTGTCCATTATAAATTGAAAATGATGTTAGGCATACTATAATGAAATGATACAATTACTTATAATATAAAATCGGAAACTCTAAAAAACGGTTAAACATTTATGGCAAAATAATACAAAGTGTCTGCACAAATGAGCATCACAGTTCATCAGGTTTGCAAGTGAGGTGTAATTCAGATCATACATAGATAGATAGATAGATAGATAGATAGATAGATAGATAGATAGATAGATAGATAGTAGGGTGTTTCAGGTGCCCCCAATATTTTCCGATCCTGCTTGACCTTGGTCTGGTATTGCAGTTTATATAGTATAAGTCACATGTAAAATTTTGGCCCATTCTATAAATACTTAACTTTACCAGAATTCACTTGAAGTTTATAATGTAATTCCCCATTGGCGAACTTGCAAATCCTTTTAGATATTGCAGAAATCAATGAAGGAATAGATATTTTTTCCTCAATCCATAGTTTCTGAGTAAGTTTTGGGAGGGCAATTCAAATCTGGCATCAACTATTTTATAGCAGGTCTTCCTGATGAGCTAGGAAGTTTTGAATATCCTAAAATTCTCCCATTTTATGCAGATTTTCACAAATTTGACAGCTTCTGGTAGCTTGGTAAATGGGGTTATACAAAAAATAACACCAGATTTGAATTTCCCTCCCAAAACTTACTCAGGAACTGTGGATAGAGAAAAATATATTGATTTCTTCATTGGTTTTTGAAATATCTCGAGAATTTGCATGTTCGCCAATGGGGAATTACATTATAAACTTCAAGTGAATTCTGGTAAAGTTAAGTATTTATAGAATAGGCCAAAATTTTACATGTGACTTTTACTATATAAACTGCAATACCAGACCAAGGTCAAGCCATATCGGAAGATATTGGGGGCACCTGAAACACCCTAATAGATAGATAGATGGATAGATGGATAGATAGAGAGTTAGAGAGTTAGAGAGTTAGAGAGACAGAGAGCTAGAGAGATAGAGAGATAGATAGATAGATAGATAGATAGATAGATAGATAGATAGATAGATAGATAGATAGATAGATAGATAGATAGATAGATAGATAGATAGGCCTCGGCAGGTTGGCAGGCCTACGTATACACTCTCTGAGTGTTCGTTCTTGTTTGACATGGGAACCATAGAGGCTGTTTGATTTGGCATGATCAAGAGAAGGCCATTTGATTTGTCATAACTGATTTTAGGGTAGCTATAAATCAGATGCATAATCCTTACATTTAGCTGTCACCAACAAGCGGGATTAGTCCTTTAAAAATCAAATTAAAATTGAGAGTATTGGGTATGATCATAACAAATGATTAGCATGATGACACATAAAGTGCCATTTTCACAGTGCAACAGTCCGCTCTTCTTGCATAACAAATTTACAGTCTGTAACGTCAAAAATTACACAGCTAATCGATGCTACTTTGCCTCAACAGAGGGCTCCCTAGGCCTATAGACTAAAAATATAGAAAACAAATCAATGAATTCCTCTATGGCAACCAGACAGAGTGCACTCTAAAAAAATTCAGAAAACATTTGTTTTTTAGATTCAAAATTTTTTTTGAAAAACCAAATTTCAATGCAAAACCAACATGGATTTAAAAAAAAAAGCGGCAGCAATACGTCACAAAAATTGGATGAAAAAATTACAAAATAGCTTATCTATTATTGAGTTTGTGTCTTTCTACTGTGTGACCTTTAGATGCTGAGCAGTGAGCAATCAGGCCAAACACCGGTTTGCATTAGTCGGATAAAAGCTGACCAACAACAACGAAGTTGTTGGTCAGCTGACAACGCATTGAAAGATTTTGACATTGTGCGACAAGTTTTTTCTCGCAACTGAACTGGGCTATCTCAGCCAAGTCTGGGCCTAATTCCCAGAAATTTAGAACTCAACAATTCTGAGAAACATCTATCTAAAGTATATGCACTGACTAAGGCCAGTGAAGACCCAGATTTTTCCGGGGAAATGACAAATTTGGTTGATATTTACAGTGATCTGACCTGCTCCAGAGTCCCATGGCAGCCACTGGGGCCTTATCACTGATGGAGAATTCGTACGCAAATAGTTCTCAAAGTCTTTACTGGATGTTGATCAGCATCAATTGTCTGACCCAGAATAATCATACCACAGCATTTAGCAATATAATGGATTAATTTTGGCCTCCATATTACTTGATGCACAGTGATATTTAGAAGTGTGTCACTGTGTCTATGGACGAACACAGTCTAGTTTGGCAGTGATTCAGCCAGCAGTCTGTTTGGTCTGCACTGGCCTTTGGTCCACATTTGGTCTGCATTCTTTACCCCTCAATGTTGTATTGCCGTAGCTTCCATGGAAATGAAGCTACGACTGTTTGTTTTAGAGCTGGTCCGCATGGCCCGCATGGTCCGCATTTTACACTGACCCCATTTATACATAAAAGCATGAAACTTGGCACGCACGTAAAAAACATCTTTAAACACATATTTAGGGGGCCAATACAGATTTAGTTTAGGTTACTATTGGCAGCCATTTGGTCAATTCCGCCATTTTGATGCTTTCTGCATGTCAAGCCTCCACCAACCACTTGTCTATCCGTATCTCTCACATTCTGTATCAATCCAGTGACGGACACGGGGGGGGGGCTTGACAAATTGATCAATCTCAATACAATCTCAATACAATTTGTCTATCTTTGTAACTTCGTTGTTTATCATTTCACTCCACCACTTCTTTTTCAATCCTAACCAAACTTCGCATATCTATAGGAATTGACATTTTCCCTTGAAATAAGCTCTGTTATCCTTCAAAACCCTCTCATTCCTGTAAAATCTGCCTTCAAATGACCCCTTATCCCTGCAAAAAAACCCACGGCATTACAGCACTCTTCCTTCAAATGCTCATGCTCCCCCTGCTGCACCAACTGAACCTCTGTATTCCGGAGGGGGTATGCTGATGCACCAGAACAGCCTGCACTGGTAATTATATGCATGGGATCAAAAGCACTTGCTCAGGACTTCTTCTTCTTCTTCCTGTGAGCAACACACACCCAAGCCACTATAATACACCAAACCTAAACAAGCACATCGCCGATTTTTTGAACCCTTAAATATATATCAATTTTATCCAAAAGTCATGCGTTTTAATCATTTTTTATTCTATAACGTGGGATTTCATTCAAAACGCTCTCAATTTCACTCTGGCACTTTACATGTAAGCTATTTATGCCACAACTAGGCCTAAACAATTCCTAATTCACTGCATCATGCCTCTTTTTCGGGAATATACACTGAATTTACACTGAGCAGCACTTAACATGTGCGCTCCTTACAATCTGTGGTGTCTCCAGTGTCCCACCAATTAACTTTGAAAATCTGTCCCAACCCCATTACACAATTGCTCTTGGCTCTTGCTTCCATGCAACTGAAGCCACCATCTAATAAATGCTTTGCACAATTGTTCGTTGTACTGATTTGCTAACTAAATGAAAGTCTCCATATGTGAAACATCTATTTTCAATGGGTATTCTAGTATTCGATAATTTCACAAGGAAACAGTGTCCCAATCACAGTATTGATTAAATAGGCCTAATGTAGAAAGTGCTGTTACAGTCTGTCTCATTTCTAGAATGGGTGGTCGTTGTCAAAAGTCTGACTAAAGCGGCACCAAAACGTCACAAAAATTGGATGAAAAAATTAAAAAATAGCTCATCTATCCAGGAGTATGTGTCTTTTTACTGTGTGACCTTTAGATGCTGAGCAGTCAGGCCAAACTCCGGTTCGCATGTTGTGAGACAAACTGCATGTATAGTATAGACCCGCATAAATGGGTTTTTTTTTCTACTAAAAAAAAAGAAGATAATTTTCCCTAAATATTTTTTTCCAAATTTTATTTTCTCCAAAATTTTGCAGCATTTCCTTATTTGCGTGTTCATGGACAAATATCTATAGGCCTACACCTATTAATTAAAGTGCCAACATAACAGTGAATTTTCCCCAATGGCAATGGGCTTTTCTAGTATATTATATTGCTTGAAGATGGGAATAATTTGTCTGGTCTACCTGGAATATTTACGTGACACACATAAAGACAAGTTACTTTTGGATATGTTCCAGAAATCCCCACTCAAGCTGAAAGCAATATTAAATGTGTTTAAAAATAGACTCATCCCGGAAAACATTCCTAGACAGCTCCAGCACGCTCCAGCGCTCGCGTGCCATTTTGCAGACAGTCTGGGTAAGGTGAACATTGCTTTATATCTTTACTTGCCATATTGATGTTACCATGATTAGAAATTATAGAGATTACTAACAGATATAGAGATAGGTTGTTTGAGGGGCCATGGCCTGCTTGTCGGTTGTTACAGTAGACGAAAAACGAGTGCTTACAGAATTGGACTGAAATGTTCCTTGCAGTGTCATAGCCCTATCCATGCCATGTTAAACTCGATGAGTCATATCCTATACTTCTAATGTTATTAATCAGAGTCACTGACAAAGTCATACCACTCGACAATGAGGTCACACGTGACACGTTGCCTTATGACAAATTAGCACTTCATATCAATGTATTTGATAGGAGCTTTAGTGAGGTCACTGATGGCCACTAGCAGCTGAATGTAAGTACACGTCATTCGTCTTGGTAAGCTGTTTGGCAGCTTTTGACATGGGTGTCATTAGTTGATGGTGTGCAATAGATACATGTTGAATTATCTTATTTTTGTGTTTCATTGATTATTTGGATCAGTAGAATGTGTGAATTTAGCCTAAATGAGTGAATTGACTTGGTATGGGAGTATGGGCTTCTAAAAATTATTCTATCTTCAAGCTGCAGCTCATTTTCAAGGCCATTTTGGAAAATCTGGTCATGTGACACTTGTGTTTTTAACATATATAATCTATATTCTTTTATTGACATCTATGAATATCACAATTGATATATATAAACTTTTATTAGGCAACTAAATATCAGGAAGATACTTGTGTCATACAGGAAAAAAATAAAATAAAATAAAATAAAAATCAGTATAAACAATGTAGTCAAAGATAGAAGATAAATACAAAAGACGAATAGTAACTACATCTACGAATAAGAGCAGAAAAAAAAAAAGTATTACATTGTTATTCACTATTATAATATTCTAAGAATATTGATAGTTTATATTTTATCGAATATTATAGACATTTAAATAATAAATACTTTAATATTTTATAGGTTATACAAGAATAATTATAGACAAGTTCAAATTAAAATTTATAAGAGACAGTTCAGATAATTACATATTAAAATGGTAACACATTAAGCAAAAATTCAAGTTAGTGGTAACGGTATCGAGTAACATATATACAGTAGGGAAAACATGAAATTTTTATAACATAGATAAAATATATACAAACTTTAAAATCTGTGATATATATGTCATTGTACTGGGAGGAAATTACAATAAAATACATAAAATCAAATAATCTCAATTATATGCAATCATAACTATATACATGATATTAATTATACAGGGGGAACCAGGACACATTGGGATGTGGCGCACTAAGGGAGGGTGGGGTTTTCTTGGTTCCTGGCAAGGTATATGATATGGTAGTGCCATCATATTTTGTAATTATCATTTTATTGACAAATTACTGCCACATGCAAAAGTATGGCAAGGAAAAGTTTGTTTTTCTACTACTAAAGTAAATTTAGAGGGGTTCAGTTCAAACTATTCTGTGGACAAACCATGAACAATGAGGCTTTCTCAATGCTTGTATGAATTTGATACATCGTAACGAACAGATATGAATTGCTATCCTGATAAACACACTCACTGGTGCCTGAGAAATCAGCATTTTGGCGTAAAAGTGATATCGGGGCTTATTGGGACAGTGAACCTAGGTATTCAGGCCACAGTGAATAGAGGCATAATGAATTACCATGCTCTGTGTACACATTTATCGCAAAGCACTGTGTGATACTTATATAGATGACCGCACCCAGGACAGTATATGTTAAATGTTTAAAACTGTTTAAAGTTATTAACTATTGGCACTACAAGGTGTTAATGCATTTTATATAGTCTTACGTACCACTTATATGTAATATCTCTTGCACATTGAGTGTCAAAATGATTTCTTTATTGATGTCCCAATGTCATCATCACGACTCTTTGCAAAGGGTAGGTGCAGTCTAAAAATTTATTAGGCCTTGGATTTAAGCTCAACAGTAGGGGAGAGCGGGGCCAGTTGAACCAAATATTAGAAATTGCTCTCTTGTGTGCATACCTTTACAGCTTTCAAGGAAAACAAAGATGGAAAAGGTAGTTTAAAAAGTTGTTTAAACATCCCAACTTTAGGTTTTGGTGTGTATCTTACCACGGCCGACATATGAGCCTCCAAAAAATTTTTAAAAAGTGGTTCAACTGGCCCCACCATCGGGGCCAGTTGAACCATCCATTGGGCCAGTTGAATCATTGGAAGGATGATGGGTGAAGTGTGGGGCGGCAATCCTTTATTTTTGATAACAAGTTCAGCTAGGACCATAGCATGTTTAGGCTAAATTTGACATGTCTCACACATTTAGTAAGTAAAGTATATTTATTGCAACATATGTAGATAAATCACATTGTTGAATTATGAGAAATATATGAATATAAATTGTATGTACAACGATAAAATCACGGGTATAAGTTAAAAAATATATACATAAAGTATACACAAGTAATATAAAATTCACAATAAAAGCCAGAGTGCATAATATCACAAATAGCGTCTGACGCAATACTGCACAAAACTGTTGGCTAGTCTTTTTGTCTTAGGCTGACTCAGTTTATATGGCACTGGATGTCGTAGATCATGACTTATATTCCTGGCTGGCGGAATGAGATCACTGAGTTTGTGATTGCCCTGTAGCATAGATTTGAACATTTCTTTCTGTTCAAAGAATAGCCTGGGGCCAGTTGAACCAGTCGACGGTTAAACTTTAATAATAAATTTATTTATTTATTTTAATCCATTGTAATGGGCCTATTAGAAAAACAGTTTTACTGAATAGTACCTCTCATTGTAAATGTATTTTGTTAAAAATTTGATTTAAAAAAATAATTAATAAACTGCCATAAACTCCTCTGGTTCAACTGGCCCCACTGTGACCTCCATATATCTATATCCTTTCCTTGTCCATAGTGTGTCAATGTGTGTGCCTTTTGCAGACATGAAAATTGTGAAATTTTAGGCATGACTTTGGCCTTAGTGTGTCAATGTTGCTTGAAATTTCCTCACTCAGAAAGGAAAGGAATGTGTGCAAAAACCTTACTCTGGTGGCCAGACACATTTTTGGAACCAGCAAGCCATAGTGTGTTATGTTGGTTTTATTGCCATATATGCTCCCAGGCCAATGTGTGTTTTGTTGATTCTCTGCATCAGAGGGCTAAATTAATGCCATGGATGCTCCCAAGCCATTGTGTGTTTTGTTGATTTTTCTGCCATAGATGCACCCTGGCCAGTGTGTGTTTTGTTGATTTCCTTGACATAAATGCTCCCTGGCCATAGTGTGTTTTGTTGATTTTACTGCCATTAGATGCTCCCAGGCCAATGTGTGTTTTGTTTATTCTCTACATCAGAGCACTAAGTTTGTGCCATGGATGTTCCCAAGCCATTGTGTGTTTTGTTGATTTTTCTGCCATAGATGCACCCTGGCCAGTGTATGTTTTGTTGATTTTCATCATAGGAGGGCTAAATAAGTGCTATGGCTGTTGCCAGGCCATTGTGTGTTATGTTGATTTTAATGCCATAAATGCTTCCAGGCCAGTGTGAGTTTTGTTGATTTTGAACATTAGATGACTAACTTTGCTGATGCATGTTTTAATTTTCGATGTCAGAGTTATACCATAGCTGCAGTCAAGCCAGGTGTGTTAATTTTTGCATCAGTCAAATTAAGCAGTGTTTGTGACTCATGGGGCAGTGTCTTCTCCTTGACACCAAAGTGTTTTTCACCAGGTGGTGCCTATAAGTATTATTATGCCTTCTTTCTTAAAACTAACTACAGGCAATCTTCATCGATTTTTTAAAGCCATTTTAAAGAAATTCATCTTCAGGTACCTCACCTAGCATGGCAATTAGGTCAATGATTATTCAGAATATGTTGATTTGTATGAAATAACCTTCTATATAAATATATAAATAATGATGATAGTATAAATCAATTACTTAATTGTTGATGATCAGAAACTATCTGCATCGTCAATGGTCCATCATTATTCTCAAAACATTTCTGACAAAAACAAAATAAATAGAAATATACATTTGTGTAGGAAATTGAGCATTTTGTGATATACAGATGTATTACACTAAAATATGAACAATGCAATGGTGCATAATCTATTTTTAAGCATCTGATTAAACCAAATTCATAATATATTCCCCTCTGTAAATTTGATTGCCCACCCCCTCCCTCACCAGGACCTGCTAGTTACACCACTGGTGCACTGTAGTTTGATAAAGTCTTACTGGATTGTCATCTGGCATAATAATACACTGTCAAAAGAAAAATGAAAAAGCGTGTTATACTTTATTTTTTGCACTAAAATGCAATTATTTTTCGAAGAAATCAATAATATTACTATAATAATATTGGATTGTAACTAGGCATTGCAAACCACTGATGAATGAAAGTGTATATTATAAGTGCCCAGTAAAGAAGTAGGTTTTATATACACAAGAAAACTCTAGCATAAAAGAAGTATGCCTGCAAAAGGTCTATCTGCAACTGGGCCAATCCATGTAGGTTAGTCTGCCAATAAATCTCAAATGCATTTCAGAAACACACATTTGTGAGAGATATTTGACACCACTTTAAGTTTAGTCTTTTCCTGAACTATAATTTTATTTTGTCTCATCAAAGCAAGTATTTGTCAGAATAAAACGTTATTTACCTATTCTACCTGCCAAATTGACTTAACTCTGATTCTCAGGTCAATATATCAATAAAAATTCCTTTATAAAGGTAAAGAAATGGGTTTTCATGCCGTGGAAAACCCTTGTTTTATTTACAAAATATTCAATCAAACATTACAGGGCTCTCCATTAAGTAAGTTTTTGTAATAGAAAAATAAAACTCATTTATGGAAAACACACATTTGTATTGTATTGCCATGGAAGTGTATACTATACTTTAAATTTATCAGTATATGATCTATGACAGTAAGTTGAATTTTATATAGAATTGGCTGACTCATTAGCTTTAGAGTTATTAATCAGTGCACACAATTATGAAGTAGTATCAGCAGTAACATGATGTACAGACAGTACTAGGGATTCCTGCAATCAACAAAACACACATAGGACAAAGTCAGACCTGACAACATAGACACACTATGGCTGGCCTGTTGAGCAGCTGAGAAGAAAATTCTGGCCCTGCACAGACCAACAACATTGACACACTATGGCTGGCGGGTTCAGAATAAGTCTGGCCGTGGAAAGGATATATAGCCTGGCTGTACCCTTGTTGTGGGACACCATTTCAAGGAGGTGGGTTTCCATCTACACATAACACATTACCTTATGATGGCGTGACATCCCTGTAGACCAAGTATTTAAATGCTATGAAAGCTCCAATCTCAATGTGACAAACTTCAATTTTCATGCGAAAAATGAAAAAGTGTGATAGTTTCCACGTGTTTCAGAGTCAAAAGATCCACATGGAAAATACTAGGCTAATAAGGCCTATCACAAGGTTGTATGTATATTCCCATGCCTGCCCCACCTTGTGAAAAATTAAGGGTGGTTCAACTGGCCTGCCGGTTCAACTGGCCCCACTCTCCCCTATTGGTGATATTCATGCAAAATTCTGAGTTCTTCAGTGCTTTCAGCATTGAGCAAGATTAGTAGACATTAAAAGTGTCCCAATGTGCCCCGTTTCTTTTTTTGTCATGGAACAAAACAATTGTGGACTTCAGTTTCAATATCAGGTTTCATGGACCTGACCTAGTGGTATTCACCGGTCAGGTCCGTAAAACCTGATATTGACCTCAACCAAAGTCCATAATTATATAGAAGATTTCTTTCAGGTCCGCTTAAGGAACGATTGCCTTTTTTAGACCTTTTGAAACTGGATCAGGAGGGTTCTACGGCTGGGTACTACAATGGAGGACGACCCAGGAATAGTAGAAGCAAGTGGGGCAAGACCAAAAACTGCTACCAATGTTGACACGACTGCAGCTGGCTGTGTAAAATATAGAACGCCATCTATGAGAAACGACTATGGGAGCGGAAGAGAAAAAGATTGGTTTCATAGATCACCGAGAAGATACGAAGACCAAAGATTTTTAATAAGAGAAGAAGGAATGAGAGGAGAAGAAAGAATGAGAGGAGAAGAAGGAATGAGAGGAGAAGAAGGAAGGAGAGGAGAAGAAAGAAGGAAGAGGGATGTTGAGATGAGGAAGGTTCCCATGGAAACAAGAGAACAAGAGCTCAATAGCAATTGGAGAAGGGCAAGGGGAGAAGAAGGAAGGGGAGGAGAAGAAGGAAGGAGGGGAGGAAGGGAAGGGAATGTTGAAATAGCACAAAACTCCAAGGAAAGAAGAGAAGGATACTTTAGTTATTTGGGAAGAGCAGAAGAAAGAGAAGAAGGAGGAAGAGGAAGGGGAAGAGCAGGAAGCTTGCAAGAGGGAAGAGTCACAGATAGATTCACATGGAAAATGCCAGAGAGAGAAGAGAGAGGGGGAGTAGTAAGGGGAGGAAGAGGAGGAAGGGGAGGAAGAGGAGGAAGAGGAGGAAGAGGAGGAAGAGGAGGAAGAGGAGGAAGAGGAGGTTTGAATGGCAGGCAAGTACATTAAATGTAGCCTCTATTTTAGTACTTATTTTTAGCAACAGTATATAATTATACAATGTTAACATTGTGTTTGATACTATACAAAAGTGAGATGCAAATAGTTTTAGATGCTATTTATAAATCAAATGGCTAGAATATTAGTCAACAGATATTTCTTTTTTCAGATTCGTCACAAATGAAAGTGGCTCAGTTTTACCTATGGGCAATGACATGATGGAAGAGCTGAAGGGAAATGCTAGCCACGAAATACTGCTACAGTTGGTGAACACTTCCAATGGATTTGACAAGGAGTTGGATTCCGAGCATACATCAACCACTGATCACGATCGTATGTTGAATAAATTGGAATTGATAGCTCGGTGCTGCTCCTGTGAGTCCACCCCACAGTACACATTCCTGTTTCTCAAAATGATCAACTCTAGCGCTTTTATTCAGCGTGGTCTTTTGAATATATTCCTCATGGATGCTGGCAAGAACAGGACCATTCCAGTGGAACAATATTCCGTGGGAATCATGAATGCCCTTACTATGATGAAAACATTTTTCATCCGGAATCCAAGTTCAGACTTCATCAACAAGGCACGTTTAACTCTGCTAGCAATTGAAGGACTCATCAATGGTGAACATGAAGCTGTGACTGAGGAAGTAAAATCCTTCTTTGCCACAGTCCAGAGTCTTAACTCACAAGTTCTGGAAAGAATGGAAAAGAGAAGTAATTTGTTAACAGAGAGTGAAACAGAAGGTGATACGGTCAACCCTCCGAATGATTTCCGAGAACTACCAGTTGTCCCTTCCATGAACGACATTCATTTAGATGAAGACATCTTTCTCAGAGCTAACAAGCAAAAGGGGAAGTTTGAAAACCTTGAACATTATTTAGATATTCAATATCGTTTATTGCGGGAAGACTTTGTGTATCCTTTGAGGAATGGGATATTGTCATATCTAGATATTAAGGAAGGCAGAGTGCCAGCAAACACCAAGCTTCAAGATGTGACTATTTATGAGAATGTCAGCATCATAGGGGCAGTTGCCTCAAGCCAGGGACTAGCTCACAGGTTACGTTTCGACAACTCACGAACAAGAAATTGGAGATGGCAAAATTCGAAGCATCTCATTTTTGGTTCGCTTGTAGCTTTATCAAGAGATGATTTTGACACGATGCACATCTGCACTGTTGTGAATAGAAATGTTGAAGACCTGTCATCAGGGATTGTTGAGGTCCAATTCGAGCAAAACAGTGTGGAACAAGCCTTGATAGAATCAGATGTTGTCTTCACCATGGCAGAGACTTCTGCTTATTATGAACCGTATCGCCATGTGTTGAATGCCTTGAAACTCATCAATCCAGATGATTTTCCCTTCCAAGAATACATTGTGAAGTGTAGGAAGACCATTGAAGCCCCCAATTATTTGCAAGATGAGGTATGTTTTGACTTCACCCCTCTCACAAGAGATGATGCAACTATCGAAAAGAAGCCTGTCTCAAGAAGAGATGGCACAGAACAAAGAAGACGTGACATTGGTTATTTGTCGGACAGCGACTTAGAAGTGAGCAGTGATTCATCCGAGTCTGAGTTCGAACTTGATGTGGAGGAAGCTAATGACAAGAATCAAGACGGACAATTTCGAAACATTCCCGTGTTGGAACTGGACAAATGGCCATCTGCAGAAGAGCTTGACCTGGACGATTCCCAATACGCAGCATTGCAACATTGCCTGACGAAGGAGTTTGCTCTTGTTCAAGGACCACCTGGGACGGGAAAGACTTTTCTGGGTCTCAAAGTAGTTCAGCTGCTGTTGCATAATTGGCAAAAATGGAATTCCACAAGACCAGCAGGCAATGCACCCATCTTGGTAGTGTGTTACACTAACCATGCCCTGGATCAGTTTCTGGAAGGCATTTTCAAATTCACGAGGCAAATTGTCAGGGTTGGAAGTCGCAGTCAGAGTGGCATTTTGAAAGACTGTAACTTAAGTAACATAAGGCAGGACATGAGACAGCAGTGGAAAGTGCCTCAAGTGCTGCATGACACATTCAGGCAATTACAATCATCGATGAGCTCACTTCAAGAGGAAATAGAGAGAGCAACTTGCATTATTGAGTCAATGGATGATTACATATTTCATATCAATAGCCTCGCAAATATCATTTCTGACAAACACCTGGACCAGTTCAGGGCTTGTCAACAAGAAGGATCTGACCCACTGATCACATGGGCGATTGATCTTAAGAACCTAATGCCTGATGTTAAAACATCTCGTCAAGGTAACGTCAAGGTGAAGTCTGAGCGGGATGGAGGTGATGCACCACGAGAGGAAATAATGAACGAAGAAGCACACGAAGTGGAGAGGTCCAGACATCTTGATGATGACAGATCAGAATTTGAGAAGAAAAAGGCAGAGCAGCGACAAAGTATGAGGAACGATGTGAGAAAGGAATATTTTGCCATGCAACAGTTTGAGATGTCAAATCCCAAATCAAAGCAATCGAATACTGAAGATGGTTGGAGGACAAAAGAGAATGAGAAGAAGAAGAAACGAATGGTACGAATGGCATTTCAGAGTTTTTTCAATGGCCAACGATCATTGCAGCCCATGACAGCTGAAGAATGTGAAGCTGTTGAAGATATCTATGCTCTGAGCATCATCGATAGAAGAAGACTTTACAAGCACTGGATCCAGCTTTTCAAGAAAAAACTCAATGAAAAAACTGCAGTCCAGAAGGTCAACTACCATCAGTTATCACAACAATTAAGTGAAGCTCGAAATCAGTTGGATAAAGAGATAATGCAAAGGGCTAAAGTAATAGGCATGACAACAACTGCAGCTGCTAGATATCATCTGATTCTCCAAGAAATTCAACCAAGGATCGTCGTTGTGGAGGAAGCTGCTGAAGTTCTGGAGGCCCATGTGGTTACAGCACTCAGCAAAAGATGTGAGCACTTCATTCTCATCGGAGACCACCAGCAGTTGCGTCCTAACCCCACAGTGTACGAACTGGCAAAAAACTACAATCTGGATCTTTCTCTGTTTGAACGAATGGTGAACAATGATATTCCGATCAAGACATTGTCTCTTCAGCATCGCATGCGACCGCAGATTTCGAAACTCATGAAGCCATTCTACCCACATTTGATGGATCATGACTCAGTGCTCCAATATCCACCAGTCAAAGGAGTAGGATGCAGTTTGTTCTTCATTAGTCACAGTCACCTAGAGGATCATCACGAGGAGCTGCAATCAAAGCAAAATAGCTACGAGGCAGACTACATCCTGAAGCTATGCAAATACCTCTTGCTACAGGAATACAAACCTTCCCAGATAACTGTCCTCTCACCGTACTCTGGTCAGTCTCTGCTGCTGAAGATGTCACTGCGGGAAAGTTGTATGGGAGTTCGCATCACGGTGGTTGACAACTTCCAAGGAGAAGAGAACGACATCATCATCTTGTCACTCGTCAGAAGTAACAAGGAAGGGAAACTCGGATTTGTTAAGATAGCCAACCGAGTCTGTGTAGCTCTTTCCAGAGCAAAGATTGGCCTCTATGTCATTGGTAACTTTGACCTCTTTTCTGAACATTCTGCATTATGGTCAGAAATAAAAGAGATAGCAGAGAAAGATGACATAATAGGGACGGCATTGCCGCTATTCTGTCAGCAACATGTGAATACAAAAATTGAAGCTGCTTCTCCTGACGATTTTTGCAGAGCACCAGAAGGGGGATGCATGGTGGCATGCAATGCTCGCTTGGATTGCGGACACGCTTGTCCATTAGC
Organism: Platynereis dumerilii; assembly: GCA_026936325.1. Classification (NCBI taxonomy): domain Eukaryota; kingdom Metazoa; phylum Annelida; class Polychaeta; order Phyllodocida; family Nereididae; genus Platynereis; species Platynereis dumerilii. The sequence continues at coordinate 12,891,275 of JAPTHN010000020.1, forward strand.
ATGCCACAGCTACGACCGAGGACACGAACATATTCAATGTATGAAACCTTGCACCAAATACCTGTGCCCTGAGCACATTTGCCCCGAGGTTTGCTCAGCAGAATGTGGAGAATGTATGGTGAGGGTCGAGAAAACCCTCCCAGTCTGTGGACACACTGCTGAGATACCTTGCTCCAGACCGGCTAACTCCTGGATTTGTCAGATACCTTGTGAAAAAATTCTTAAGTGTGAACATCGCTGCCGAAAGAAGTGTGGTGAAGCGTGTGGTAGGAATTGCTCTGTTAAGGTGGATACAAAGCTTCCCTGTGGCCATGACTGTAAAATTCCCTGCAGTTCTGATATAGCAAAAGTTGTATGTGCAGAACCATGCAACAGTGAGCTGACCTGTGGCCATCAGTGCCCTGGATCATGCGGCTCCTGCTGGCAAGGGCGCCTTCATGTGGGATGTACCAGCAAGTGTGAGCGGATGCTGATCTGTGGTCACGTCTGTCGAGAGTCGTGCAGTCTGAGCTGTCCTCCATGTGGAGAAAAGTGCAAGAACCAGTGCAACCACAGTAAATGCACCAAGCAGTGTGGAGAACCATGCACCCCCTGCAGAGAACCGTGCTCCTGGAGATGTGAACATTTCCAGTGCTCCATGATGTGCAGTGAACCGTGCAACCGACCGAGATGCAATGAACCATGTCCAAAGAAACTGAAGTGCGGACATCCCTGCATTGGCCTGTGTGGAGAAGACTGTCCTCATCTCTGCAGAATATGCAACAAGGATGAGGTATGATATTTTCTGTTTATTAAATTGATAGTCATTCTTAGTGTTGCAGACCAGACTACTTTGGACAGTAGTTCCTCTTTTTCACACCTTTTTTTCCCAACCCTTTCCGATGGTTTTCCAAAATTGAGAATGAATTGGAAGCCAGTACATATTGGTATTTCGGGCTACCTTCCAAGTGAACTGACTCATCTCAACCCTGGACTGGGAGGTTCAGGACCAGAGGGTGGCAGTCTGGTCCACAACACTAGGACACATTTGTTAAAGTGGTTCCTGGATACTGTGGATAGTGAGATCCATGCTTCCCTTATAGCTTAAATATTTTTGTTGTGAACTAGGTAGGTAGCATCTCTGCATTAATATTTTAACAGGTCACAGAAATCTTCTTTGGCAACAAAGATGAACCTGATGCGAGATTTGTCGTCCTTGATTGTCAACACGTCATGGAAGTGGATGGTCTCGACCGATGGATGGAAACTGGGAATCAGGAAACAATTGGTTTGAAGAAATGTCCGAAATGCCGTTCTCCAATACGGAAGAGCCTTCGTTACAAAGCGACAATCAAAACTGCACTGTCTGACATTGAAGAAGTCAAGGTGAGTGGCATTGCAATGTTATGATTAGTACCATATATAATATAAGTGTTAATACAGTTTTATATTGTGCCCATTCCAGATAAATCTACTTACTGATGGATTCAATGATAATTTCCCAAAAATTTCGCTATAAATAGTTTCACAGAATTCATTGATGCTTTCTGAAATTGTGGTCTGTAGAATTTCCTCCATATGGTCGTGATGCAGATACTGTCCTTTACGAACTCATAGACAGCAAGTTACGAAATTGAATAAATGTTGAGAATGTTTTGGTATATTGTAGTGATTATAATCAGCCTTTATTTTTGGCCATCGGACTATGATCCTCCCTTTTTTTTAAAAGCTAATTTGTGGTATTTAGGGATGTCTCAGGGCGGAGACCTAAATTTTAACTAATGATAAAAAGTAGAAAACAATGTCATGTAGGATGAGTCTATATATTCTACAAAATTGATAACAGTGGGTGAAGGATCTCCTGAAAAATATTAAAATGGGTTGTCTTTTTAACTCTCACATGCAGAGCATTTCTTGAGGGTTTCCAACTGGGAGACCATTGGAACTTCATAGAATAAGAAGAAGAAGAAGAGGAAGAATAATCTCTTATTTATACTCGAGTATACATTACAAGAATAAACAAAATCAGCCACAGGCTGGTATTCGAGTAAAACATATGAGATTATTTACAATCAACTAACTAAAAACAATTAAGACAGGATGAAATAGGATATACTGTACATGTGTATACAAGTATGCAGGGTCTACTCATGATAGATAAAATTAAGGCAATTACTGCAATCTATAGTTGTCAACTTTGATTTAAATTCACATTCACTACTTTTCACATGTAGATGGAGTTCCAAAGTTTGGCACCAGCATATTTGTGACCAAAACGTTCGACTTATAAGAGTACATCTGGATTATCTTATCATCTCTCAGATCATAATGAGGAACATTTATTACAGATCTCATATTAGTGTGCCATGTTCTTTTCAACTGCCACAGTGCTCATGTGATGTCAGTATGGGCATATTGATGTCACGGTGGTATATTCACAGTTTCAGCTGTGTTACTTGGGACCTTACCTGATCGGATCATTACAAATCTACGAGAAATTGCTAAATGTTGGTGAGCACTGATCATTGTGTTTGATGTTTTGAAACCACCCAAAAGTTTCTAATCCCTGCTAACATGCTTTAACTGAATAAACCATCATGCACATTAATTATTACACATATGAAAACAGATCAATCAGTTGTTATTCACACTATGCCAGTAAGCCTAATTTGTTATTAGCAGTTTGACTCAATACTTGAGCTGTGGTCTCAAATGCTCACAGGGAGTACCCAGATATTGATGTCAGTATTGAGATACTGACATCATCTCTATGTAATATTCACATGGGACATGGCACACTTATATGAGATCTGTAATAATGTAAACATATCATTAAGGTAGTTTGGAATACATTTGTTGTACAAACCAAACGTGAAATTAAAGAGAATTTCTGGGAAAATTGGTCTCCCACTGACACCAATTTGGCATTGACTGGAAGATCAAATCTGTCCCTTGGCAAACCATTTGGTCTCTCAGTTACTATGGTAAAAAATGCACTGCACACCTGTGCACATCAAATATATGTATTTTAATTTGGTTTTTTTGCAGAAAATATCATATGGTAAATTCGATCGCAAGGAAATGGAGAAGTCAATCGAAGTGGAGTTCGAGAAGATGGAAGGCGTCATGAAATATATTTTCAATAAACGGCTGAGATCAGGATTTCAGGATTATGGCTACTTGAAGTTATCCTTGGGAGCTGTTCTCAATAGATTGTCACTGTCAAAGAACCAGTTGAATGCCCTGCACAATTTGATGATCTTTTTCAAAAAAATAGATGAAATCGGAACGAAGATCCGGGAAATATTCAAACGGAGAGCTCCCGAGCTTAATTCTTTCTCCAGAGATCTGCATAAGATTTTGGAATACAAAATAGAAGAAATGACAGCAAACTTTTCATTGAGCAACCAGCAGAGAGTCCAGTTCTGCCAGGAAATTGAACGATATCGGGCTGCGGTGAATCTATGCAGGTAAAAATGGCTGATGATCTGAATGTGAATAGCTTCACAAAAAAATTAAGACAAATAATCTAATTTCATTTGCTCATGAGTTGATAAAGGCATATTGTTACAAAAGAGTTTAACCTGGAGCAAGATATTTGATTTTTTTTTTCCAGTAAATTTAAATGAGACTATCTTGTGTCTTTGGGAGGGGGGGGGTTACATGTCCCTACCCCTTCAAATCTATTTGTCTTTTGTTTCCCATATTCCAGAATCAAAACTGAAATGTCAAAAACAGAAGAGGACGCAAATAAACAAGCAGAAGAAACACAAGTACAGGATTTGTTTAAGGTATTGTGGATGTATTTGAAATATTTATATGTGACTGATTATTTTGGAATCCCTTTTACCTGTCATACCAACATCATCCGTGCAAGTCAAAGGTTTAACTTCCGATCTCAAGAAATGACCTGAGACTATTCTTGCATTATTGTATAATTCAATGACAAGAGAGGCTCTCATTATTAATTACAATTTTATCAATCCATCAATGAACTATATCCATGAGGTCAAGAAGCATGTGAGCCAGGATGCCGGACCTCAGGGTTTGCCAAGGTGCAACCAATGTTTTTATCTGTTTTTAGAAGATAAAGTAGACTTGGCTATTTAGTCTGTCACTTTACCCTAATTCATGTTTTGTAGATCCTGAAGGGAACTCAACCCTTTGACGAGCAACTTCAGCAGAAATACAAGGAGGAACTGAAATACCTTGAGAAATACCTTCCTGCGAGTCTCCAAGTGACGGAGGGAGAAAAAATGAAGATTGTAAAAGCCATGGGGATGAAGCAAGGCCATTGGTTCAAGTGCCCTGAGGGTGAGTTCATATTGAGAGAAAAAATGGAGATTGTAAAAGCCATGGGGATGAAGCAAGGGCATTGGTTCAAGTGCTCTGAGGGTGAGTTCATATTGAGAGAAAAAATGGAGATTGTAAAAGCCATGGGGATGAAGCAAGGGCATTGGTTCAAGTGCTCTGAGGGCGAGTTCATATTGAGAGAAAAAATGGAGATTGTAAAAGCCATGGGGATGAAGCAAGGGCATTGGTTCAAGTGCTCTGAGGGTGAGTTCATATTGAGAGAAAAAATGGAGATTGTAAAAGCCATGGGGATGAAGCAAGGGCATTGGTTCAAGTGCTCTGAGGGTGAGTTCATATTGAGAGAAAAAATGGAGATTGTAAAAGCCATGGGGATGAAGCAAGGGCATTGGTTCAAGTGCTCTGAGGGTGAGTTCATATTGAGAGAAAAAATGGAGATTGTAAAAGCCATGGGGATGAAGCAAGGGCATTGGTTCAAGTGCTCTGAGGGTGAGTTCATATTGAGAGAAAAAATGGAGATTGTAAAAGCCATGGGGATGAAGCAAGGGCATTGGTTCAAGTGCTCTGAGGGTGAGTTCATATTGAGAGAAAAAATGGAGATTGTAAAAGCCATGGGGATGAAGCAAGGGCATTGGTTCAAATGCTCTTAGGGGGAGTTCATATTCAGAGGGTAACATGGCTACACTAGGGTTCTGTGCGTGACCTATATCTAAGCTGTATGACAGGAAGTTGAAGACAAAGTTCGGCCAGTAAAGTATGCTAACTTGTCATTGCCTCGCCTGTGTGTACAAGCAGAACCAAGCAGCTAAGTCATTCAATCACTTACTTTAGGAAATAATAACCAATAAATTAAGCCTAATGATGAAGAAGCAAGTGAATTTGAATTATTTGATATCAGACAAGATGGGGTTTTAGTGCCATCGTTTTGCTCTCAACCAAAAGATAAAATTCTTGTTGATATGATGTTTTACAAATAGTGACTGAGCTGAGCCCATGATTTAATATCAAACTTTGGGATTAGTATAGGTTATTCACCTAGGGAGAGGCAATATGTGATTTATCCAGCGAGGGCGTTAGGCCGAGCTGTGATAAACACATATTGCTGATCCCGCGGTGAATAACTGGCTTATACCATAAGACAAAACTGAAACTTGTCATTTGTTGCTGTGTTTTTTTCACAGCTTCCCTTATTATTCTCACATGGGAGGATAACTGGACAACAAAGAATATGGGTTTTATTGCAGTGAAATACTGGCTCTTGATTGGCTGACAGAGGTGTCGAGTGGTATAAACTAGATTAATACCGATATCTATTCGTTAAATCTTGACTGTAACAGTTTGTGTTATTTTGCATGAAATTGATAATCACATACTCTTTTAAATGTATACCTTTAGCAGTTTAATTGCTTTCAACATAATTACATCATATTCAATTAAACATTTTTTTCAAAAATTCAATTTCAATTGATAGACCACTAAGAAGAAAGAAATATAAATACATAGTCTTCATGAAATATTGTGAAAGGCTGACATCTCTAAGAGATGTACGCACAATTACCTATTGAAGTCTACCATAATGTATATATATTCTTGCAGGACATTTCTATGTGATTACGGAATGCGGTGGTGCGATGGAAGAGAGCAAATGCCCAGAATGTGGATCCAAGATCGGAGGAAAAAACCACCAGTTAGTCGGGGACAACGAGCTAGCCTCCGAAATGGATGGGGCGTCAGCACCCGCATGGCCAACTGCTTTCCACGGAGGGGAATATATTTGAATATATATTAATGTGAATGTAACACAAGTACAGTTTATCCGAGTTCGATTGCAAATTTGACTATAAGAAGATTGCTCGTATGGTGTTTCAGGTGTATTCAGATATTTCTCAAGCCTGAAGTTAACAGGCTGTTTAAACCAAGTGCTGGGCCATTAGTATGTTTTGGCATTTATATATAATATTATACACCTTTTCATATTTAATATAGAGAAGAAGATATTTGAGTTCTGACTATTGTATTAATCTTATCAATATGCACTATTCAATATTTCATACATTTTCATGGTTACACGGTTTGTTGTTATTTAATATCAAAGTAGTCCTTCTAATGTAAATTGGATTAGAATGTTTGCTGTTGGGACGGTTAATCTATGTAATGTGAGCATGAAGCTTGTTTAACTGAAAGACTGAATTAGTATCTTTCACTATGCTAAATCATTATCAAGAAACGATTGATATAAATAATTCTGTTGCTGCATGATCATTGATAATGTATTTGTAAGCTCAAATGGGTGTGGAATATACCATTCCGTGTGTGTTATATACGTCGGAAATGCTGCATGTAGGGTAAGGTGGGGGAAATCCGCCCCCGGGGCAAATCCGCCCCCTTTAGGAGAAAAAGTTCTCTCATGACCCAAAATATAAACGACAATAAATATTTCTCATGCAGATTAGTGCTTATGTGTCTAGAGACCACTGAAACACAGAGATTAGGCTGTTACATAGTTTTGTTTGGACTACAACTGAGAAAGATGACATACATCTCATCACTAAGCAGTTTCAATGTGCAATTGAAACTTTCAAAACTGAGGGGTTTTACAGGTACATGTTGTATAAACACATTACTTATTGTCATTAATAGCAATGTTTATTCAAAGACTTTACATGTGCAAGAGATTTCACCAATCAATAAAATGCATATTTAGTAAATAACATCCTCATAATTTCTAGGGGTCGGGGCAATTCCGCCCCTTGTCCATGGGGCAATTCCGTCCCCTCTGATTCTCATGTTAAAAACATACAAACACGAGATATGCCTTGTAAGTCACTCTATTTTGTCATAAAGCTCCACTAATGGTGATTATATTTTAATTGAGATGAAGTGAAGAATTTTTGCCATGTTTTAGGGTATTTTGAATATGCTAAATGCAAACTTTTTTTATTCTCACACATAAATTGTGAAACGATCCTTACATGTTTGTAAGTGCACCCAGAAGAGCCAGGGCTTAATTTAAGAATATAATTTACTTCAGAAGCCAAGTGTTTCTTGTCATTTGTAACCAAAACTCAAGGGGGGCGGATTTGCCCCACACTTCTGGGGCAAATCCGCCCCCTGAGATTGAACATTCATATGGTGATGTTGGCTCAAAGGTGCTGAATTAAAGCATGTAAGTTTCCAGATATGTTCAGATGTATATAATCCATCATTCCCTGAAATACAATGTTCATTTTTCATAAAGGTCAGGGACTGAGCAAGGAATATGTGTGAAAAGGGGGGCGGATTTCCCCCACCTTACCCTAGCGTTACATCTATGCAAGTGGATCAGTCGCACACCTTGGTGTGCCTGGTGAAGTGGATACAAACTTAAATAAAGGAATAGAATTAAATTTTTTGTTATCCGTAAATACGATTATTCAAAAGGTGTTCAACTTATTTTGACAAAAATGAAAACAGCCACAAAATTGAAAATTTTAGCTGCTTTGAGCTGAAATTGCTGTGAGTGATCCGTATGCTGTTCATGTTGCATGTCATATCACCAAATTATCTCAGGAGTATAGCAACGGTAATTAATTGCATGTTGTTTGGAAGGTGTGATAAAACACCTTTTGAGGAGGGGTCTTACTGCCTCAAGCATACTGTCTTGTGTCATGGGGGATGATTATGGTATTTATTTAAGCTAAATGTTCATTGTGAACCAAAGCACAAAGAAAAAAATGGTTGTCACCCTCGCAAGGGGCTTCAAAATTGAATTCCCCTGGCTATGGTTCACGGCCAAATCTAGAGTGATAAATAAATGAGATCAGCGACAAAGTCTTATCTTATTCATACAAAGATGTCACACCATTCCAGTAACAACACAGGAGGTGGACACACGTTTATACATGATTTCTGAAAGTGTGAGTTACAAACGTAAAGCCGAAAATAACTCAATTTGAAAAAAAGTGTGGGAAAAGAACCACCTGGAAGTTTTAAACATAGGACCAAAAACATGATTACACTGACTATACTAATTTATGCGTGGGTTTCATTTTAAAAGCAATGTACAGGGCACTGAAAAGACAGCTTCAAAAAAGACTAAAACAATAAGAAAACATAGGCTGCGCAGCAGCAAACCTTCAGCGAATAACACCTTTAGAAGATTACAATAATATCATAAAATTGGTGCATTTACGAAATTGCTCATAGGTATGCAATAGCGGTCGAGTAGTGACCTTCAATTATCCCTACTTGCCCGCTGCCCTGCCGTCTTCCCGTCTGTTAGATTAATATACGTATATTATGGCATAGTTTCTTGCATGTACAAAGTACAGGTTATGAGGTGTCGGTTGAAAACCAAAAAATATAACGCTGTTATAATTTTCTGAAGTTTTTCCAATAATTCATAAATTGTTATATGGATCAAAAAGCACTGCTACATTGCATAGGTGATTTGTTTAGAAACTTGTATTACTGTATATGCAATAGTGGGCAAGTTTGGCTCCGATATAAAAGAAATTATTTTAAATATTTTTTCTCAATATTACAAAAACTATAGAATAGCCATCTGCCAGACCATGAAAAGGCACAACTAGACCATTTAAGGCATACGTGTACCAAACTTCATCCATGTATATGGAATAGTGACCGGATGTTGGGCCAGAAACTAAAAATTAATTCTTATTTGACTGGAAACATGTGTTTGTATTGCTCTTTACGCACAAATATTTAGAGGTGCTCCACAGCAGCTCAAGTTATTCTGATAAAATGGTGCACTCCTGATTGCTTCTTGGATCATTCATAAGCTGTTATTGCTGTTAAACAGAGAATATGACATGGACATTATGTTTTCCTATTAGGGCATTAGGGCTTACCTCAGCCTACCCCTAACACATAGATACAGCCGGTAGAATTTTGTTTTGGGTGGGCTGAGTGACATTTGCCTAATTTTAGGATCCAAATTTTATGCCATGTCAAGCAAATTTGTTTGTTACCACTTGAAATTCCTGCATAATTTTTGAAAACGCTAATTATATCGTGCAAGGTATATATAATCACGCCCAAAAAGCTATGATAATCAACTTTTTTGGCCGGAACTCCAAAAAGACAAGAATATATATGTAGTGATCATTCAGTCATCAATTTGTCGGAAGTTCTTCACTTAAAACTGGATACTCAATTTATTTTATTTAAATTATCTAATATTGCCACTGTAGGTGTTGTTACAAAATTATTCTCTAAGTGCATCATCTTTATTTCCATTTTTCCTGAAACTTCACAGTTCATACTAGCGATATGCACTCAACTTTGAGTATTTACTTCATCCCAAAGGAGATTAAGCAAGAATACTGCTGTCATGATGTGGCTCAATTACTCAGCACTTGGAAGTACTTTGAAAATTCTACTCTGGTACATGTACACATGTTTCTGAACACGCTGCTCTTCTGGGGTTTGAAAAATTTGTGTCACTGACAGTCACTTTGACCCTGTACCAAATACAATCAAAAGTAGGATGATTGAAGAATACATCATCTGTTAGCAATTAACCGCAAATGACATTTTGTTTTTGGGACAGGAAATCATGAGGGCCAGCGTCTTGTGTCTGTTTTTGCTGGTGGCGCTTGGTGCTCTTGCGACAACTGAAGCCAGGGGCCCATCTAGAGCTCTTTGCGCTACTCTACATGGAGCTCGAAGAAGGAGATGTTTTGCGGCGTATCACAGAAACAGAAGGTATCGTCAACCAAGGGTCTGCTATGTTGTGTGGACCAGATATGGCTGGAGGAGAATATGCAGGGGCCCTAAGTCATAGAAATACATAGAACGGACATGATCATCCCTGTCAGCATGCCTCGGCGGTCCAACGTTGGTCCAGTGTCAGTCCGATGTTAGTAGCATCGGACCGGCTTCGGGCCGACGTTGGACCGCCAAGACACGCTGATAGGGGAGGCTCTAGCAGAGGAAGCAACCAAATCCACCATCTTGGAACTGCCTGGCAGCCTGGCATTTGGTAACCGTGACGTCACCAATAATAGTGAGTCACTAGTAACAATGGCATCATGTCACGTCACAATCAGCCCTACGCAACATCTTGTTACTCCAGTTGTGACGTCACAATGACGTCATGTTTCAGGGCAGTTCCAATATGGCGGATTTGGTGACCTCATCTCGAGGTGGTGTCATGCAACCTCATGTCCTTCTATGTATTTCTATGCCCTAAGTGCACGTCGTTCAGGCTTGGCAGAAGGAGAGCGCGGTTCTGCAGGGCAAGAAGAAGAAGGTGCGGAATGCTAAGGGTCAGGGGCAGGAGATATCGAGGTTGCGTGAGAGGACGGTGTTTGTACATCAAGTATTATGGGGCAGGGCATAGAAGAGTCTGCAGAAGAAGGAGATTCTAACCCAACCAGTCTATCGACAAGGATTCGAGAGAACGACATTAATTTCTGTACCAAATGTCATTAATTTCTCAATTTCAGAAGTAGTTCAGTCAGCTCTCGGTGTTCGGTACTATCCCTGTTTGTGATGAAGATAGCTTGTAACTGACTCCATGCTCGGTTGTATGATTCCAGTATTGCTGTGCTTTAATAAATAAATAAATAAATCTATCTCTCAATCGCGTCTGTTTTTATATTGCTATTGAAAATGATCAGAGGTTGGGACAAGTACATTGTAAACTCCTTAGTGAACTCCAGTGTAGCCTACTCAGGTCAGTAAATGCTTGTGCTGAACTTTTGAGAAAGCATACTGACTTTAATGAGCTTCAACTCAGCCTCCAAGAATGTGCAGTAACTGTTGCTGGGCCAGAGATTTGAACCAACAAAAACTTGTGGCTACTGAAGTGAAGGCAGAAAGAAATCTCTTACAAGATTGCATTGTGTTTTAGTTGATGTGAAACATGTCAATCTGAATTTCATGTTCTCCGTTGATTTTGATAATGGCAATGAATTATGAAATTATTATATCAATATAAGTCGATATTCCACATTACACACACACTATGACACACAAATTTAACTTATGACAGGTTGTGATGGCTCTTAAAAAACACTGAATTTTACTGAATGTAATGTGACTTCAAACATTTTCAGGGGAAAACTGTTACTTGCACAAATGATCGAAATTCCTGAAATGTTTCCATTGCAGATTCCATTCACCATCCACATCCTCTATGCACTCAGCCTGCTGTTCATGATTGTTGTATCCTTGTACTCAATTAACTCCAGATTAGGAATGGGATTACTCATAAAACTCCTGACTGGAGTTCTGTATTATTTGTTATTTGTGAGAAATAGGTTTGGATGAACTTACTTGAACATAATTATATCAGGCAAGTTCATGATGGGGGAAAGTACCTGTCTCACAGCCCTCGAAGAATTCTGACTGCTTTTAAGGTAATTTTATTGGAGTTAATAAGTATAACCATTGTTATGCTTCATCAATGTAGGTAATATAATGTTGGTTAAGTGGTTTATATCCTGTATTCTTGAAATTGGCACTCTTGACATGGTGTGAAGGGTGGTAATACTGAACTTAGTGACTGGCCGCAATATTTTTTCAGTAATATATCATTTTTGGTGTTGTTGATCTTCAGAAAAGTTCCTGATATTCACCCAAAAGATTTTACTTGGCCCGTCTGAAGAGGAATAACTCTTTTTCTGGGCATGGAAATCATTTTAGTATTGACTGATTGATGACCATAAATTAACCTTACTCACAAATAATATATGAACATTTGACAACTTTGGCCATAATGAAAAGAAATCGACTACAGTGGGAAACTAAGCATTCTGCCAAAGAAGCTTCACAGATTTATTTAGATGGGTATGGAACCTCGTACATCAGGAACGTGATCCAAAAGTTGTAGTAAGACATGCGACCAAACGGTGATCCTCTGGAGTCTGTTCCACACCAATTGCTTCCTTCTAATGTTCCAGCTAAGTATGTTTTACCATCTCTCACACAGGCCAAGGCGCCACCTTGGTCCCCCTGAAAGGACATGAAATGTATTAATACCAGTTATAAAATGTGAAAATCTGTTATTCTAATATACATGTAAAAAGGGAATGTGTTTCAAGATTGTTATGACTCACTTCACAGGTCCCTATTTCAGGAACACAAATCATCTTCTCAGGGTTGGAACCGTAATTGCAACGGTCGAGAGGGGTCACCTCGGCAGGAGTATACTGAAGAACTCCTCCAAAATCACCAGCTGTCAAAAATACACATATGAAAATAGAATTCAGCATGATCAAACACTGCTTCAAACAGACAAGAAATCTAAGATATCATAAAGCCAAGGTGGAAGGTCTTGTCACATCGGTATTGTGAGACCCGAGGGCTTAAGGAATCCTGTTTGTACTAAAAAATAGCATTTTTATAAAGAATATACACCTTTTTTTCAAACATATAGTACAATGATAATTTGATTTGCAAGAAACTTCTCTTTTCTTGGTGACTAAAAAGGGTCCTGGGCCAAGTAAACCCATGTAATTCCTGCAAATAAGTGAAGCAAATTGGGTATTTTTAATGTGGCATATAAAAATGCTCACCATTCCTTGTGCGTTCTCCCCATCCAGAAAACACACACTCCGAGCCAATGTAGTCGAAGTCATCCTCAGGAGCCAGTTCAATGGTCTCAATGTAGGGATTGTCGAGGTTGGCAGGTTCGGTCAGCTTCAACAGTGCCCAGCTGCCAGAATACAAAGTGTCCTAGAATAGAAAAATAATGTCATTTTAATACACCCTGAAACACAATGTAGACGCACTAATAGATTCCAACAATGATTTTCATTTAACCAAGATTGTTGAGATTCTTGAGGTTAATCACAATCTGCTGCTCGCTATTCTTTCGCTTCTTTTTTTTTGGTTATACTGACTGATATCGCATCAACGGCTTTGATAAGCAAATATACTTATCTATTTATCTCCTCCATAATGCATTATATTATTCCTGTTAATTTGACTTCAAGTTATAACTCAAAGTACAATTTTTAAGATGATGATTGAAATTAATTGTTGTATTTATGGGTAGATTTTATATGTAAAAATTTGACGTTGTCTAATTAAGACATGTATTTTTACAGTTTTTTATGATTAATAGTTGGCTGGCCAAACTTCTCAATAAAATCCATAATAAAATAATAGTATCGAGTAGAATCTAATCCAATATTTGCTGAACCAATGTGAGTATTGTCTTCTGTTAACAAAATCTGTTTACAGTGTGTAATAGATGAATTCCACCATGATGTGAATACATTATATTGTCTGTATATCAATAATTCCACTCACCTGGATCATGCGTTCAATCTCATAAACCTCGGGTTGCCCTCCATTCTCAAAATTGTCGTAATCATGCAGACCAAGAATAACTTGGAGTCTATCACTGGATGAAAATATACCATCAGTAATGAAAATGAAGTATTAAGTCTCTATATTCAACTATTGCAAGTATGTGTGTTGTTTCAAAAAGTAATTACTTGTCCGAATTCCAAGAAGTACTTTCTTGTCAAGTTGTCCGAATTAAAAAAAAACTACTTGGCCCAATAATATTTCAAAAGCACATATATCATTATTTGTTACAATTCGAAAGAGGACTTTCTTGTCCCAATTTAGAATAGTACTAATTTTCCCAATTTCGAAATAGTACTTACGAGTCCCAGTTTCTCACACAGGTGAAGTGGGACAGGACCCATCCAGGATCAATCAAGACCCCTCCACAAACCAATTTGTCAAGCCTGCTGTCCTGAATTGAAATATTATCAAAATATCATTTGATATTCAATCCAGGAACAAGAACAAGAAAATCAATGCAAAAAAGGTCCTTCAGCATGTCTTGATACAGGAGATTTGAAATAAAAGGCGATGACAAGCCTCCTTCCCTATACTAGTACCCTTGCTTATGTCAATATGATGGCTGATGTGGCTGGCACTGGTTGCCCACTTGATTGTAACTGTCAGTCTACTATACTATATAAGTGATTGAGTAAGATAGTTGAATAATTCCTTTGAGCTAACATAGCTTGTTGGTTTAAGTCATGATAATATGTCTGTTATAAAAATGAAAGTGAGGATCTTCTCTGCGAGCTTTCAAGATGTCTTTAAAGAGAGCTCACAGATATATAACAGTCATGGTTGGGTCAAATTGTTGATTGGGGATGGATCACATTCATCACAATCTGTAAAAGAACTTGCAAAAACACAGAAATAACATGAAGTGAGAAAACTTGCCTACACTTGTTCTTGTTTGTTTTATCTTAGCTCACTCTTACGCAGCGATATATATCCTATTTGTGTACACTCACGTGAATGGCAGCCATATAAGGAAACTGTCCGGGAGAGGCATCTGAGCCACCATTAATCAGGATGCCCACGTCATGACTGATGCACCCAACTGAAAAATGGAATAAGTCTTAGACTTCATGCACAAATAATACAAATCAAACTATTAAAATTCACACTAAGTATGAAGTGTTAAAATAAATACTTAAAATTGATGACTCCTTATTTCACCACAACAATTGAATTTCGCCACTAACAAACTCACTGACATGATTGTGCTTCTTACTTCTAATAGCATCATGTTTTCTAAAAAAGTAGGCAAGACCATCAGCTTTCTCTGGAACAGTCTGCAAGGTTTCTCCAAGAGAAAAGTTGTGCATGAATTCTACACACCCGGTTTCTGTTGACTGCTCACTGGAGCCCGCGAAATTGCACACCAGGGGCATCACACGATGGCAGCATAATTATGAATTACTGCCAATGCCAGAACTGAACAAACTGACAGTCAAACAGAGGTCAACTTGTAGACAGACTATGTTTCTTTGATTTAGGAATGAATATTCCACAACTTTTCATGCTTGAAATATATTATTACTGCTGCCGTTACCATGAAGTAAATAATTTCCCGCCAGGGAAAGCTCCAACCCCCCTGCCATGAAGTTACCCCTGCACAATAAGTGGTCTCCCCTTACTGCTAGTTAACTATTGTTTTGTTGTCAACATCAATCAAAGATCCAGCTGTGTGGGTCCATGAACCTTAACTGATTAGCAATGAAGCATGCGTGTGTGCATCTATATAATTTACAAGCTATCAGCTAAAGCTCATTTAATTCACACATGGCAGTTGAAAACAGTTACCATTATATGGGTCAGAAACAAACATTCTTTTCATGTCAGTGATGATGGTTAAAATTGTATGGTGTGCAAAGGGAGAGTGAGGCATAGTGAGATGTCAGGCACAGTGATACAAAGCCAGTGTGAAAGTGCTACTGTTTATAGTACTGCTCTCTTTTAAAGTTGTTCAATAATTCAGAGTGTGAATGATTGTCTTTGATCTGGATAAGTTTCACAACACAGGGTGAGACTTCTAATGTTTGGTTTTTAGTATGGAAAAGTTAAAAAAAATCGTTGATTTTTTCTTGTCATAATTCCAGATTATCTTGAGATGATTTGCAAATCAATCACCAGTGATTAAAACTGAAATGTTTTTCCTTATGTTAGTAGGCTGATGATCCCCAGGTTTAGTCTTGTGGTCCACAGAATCCCAAAATTTAGAATAAAGAAAGTGGTGTGGTGCACAGTAACATGGGCCACAGTGAGACAGGGCATATTAAGAGAAATCCTCCAAAGATTACTCTAGAAACATCTTCAATCTGATTTAAATTTCATTATTCATAATTAAAAAAAGAAGTGATTGTCTTTAACACTTGATTTTTGTGACCAAAATCAAAAGAGAAAGCAGCGATAACAAGAACAATTCAACAGGTTAATGTCAAGTGTTTACAGATCTTGAAAGATATGTTTCTTGTGAGGTCATATCTCTATGCAATGTTATTCTACTTTTAATGCTGTCAAAACAAGTCACAAACTGAGCATCAATGAGGTCACGGGTGACTCAATGACAAATTGACAGTTAATTTCGATGCAATGGGTTGAGCCAGTCATGCAGTCCACCAGCACCTGAATGCAAGTGCTTGTCATTAGCTAACTGTAACACTGTAATCTTATCCACACGGTCAAAGGCAACACGAAGTGGAAGGATGGATGATTTGGGCTTTACATCATGGATTTATGAACTCGGTAGGCTAATCAGGACAGGGGGAGGCCACAGCAATGAGGCGAAGGATGATTGCAACAGCCATACAACATTGGCTCTGGTGACCCGGCAAGAGCTGGATTCAAACCCTGGACCCAGCCATTGGCAGCCCAGCACGCTACCACTAGACCAATCTTCTCCCCCAGGCAACAAGAAGTATGAAAGAAAAACGCACCTGATGCCAAGAAAAGAGATGCCAGCAAAATCCTCATCATGGTCCCTGATGAATGTCCTACCTGCCATGAGCCAGTTAATTTATAGGCCTACTCATCAGGCCCACTCGCTTTATCAATGAAAAATGATATTCTTGAGAAAAGTACAGGCTGTTTCGAGGTTATAAAGTAAGCCGCTTAAAAAGTGTTTGTGAGAGCTAGCGGCATTGTATAAAACAGTGACTTATTTTGGGGCCAATGTCTCGCACTAGCCCAAAATTAATATGGGATTGATAGGAAACATCATGTATCGCTCCTTATTTGCCACCTGGCATACCCCATCCTATTCCCCGGCACATTCTAGATACGTGATTTAATACAATCTGTGTGTGCCAAGCAGGTCATCAGTTCAAGCGCATATCAAATTTAGAAACAAAAAAATCATTAAGCTTCAATATCAAGCTGTGGCAACCTGGTTATTATCATTACAACTGAAAATATCCTTGATAGTGCCTGACTGTGCCATGCTTTGTTTAGATTGAAATATTCAGAAAATCTATTAGGCTAAAAGTTTAAATGCAACTGATCTTAATGAGATGCTTACTATCATCGCAGTCTATTCAACACAAAAATAAATTAACAAAGAGGATGGGCAGACAGCTAAGTATCTGCATCAGAACTTTTGCTCTTCTTCATATTTAATCAAGACACATGTCTTTTATAAAACTTTTCACTTTAGACATTTGCTAATTCTCTTTGAAATTAACTTCTCTTAACTTTACTATAAATCGTGTGTTCCATCTGATGGGAAAGTTTCATGATTTTGGAATCTATTGTCACTTTTATAAAGCAGTACAAATAACAGCATGACCACAGAAATTATATGACTATACAATTTGATGCATCACTGAGATGACTTTGTTTGAATAATTCAACGTAATTCACAAAAAATGATATTTTAAAAAAATCCTTTGATGCCAAGATATGCTTCGTGAATTGTGGCTTTACTTTTATAACAATAAAGCTATAGTGAAATGCCAAATTCCTTTCATGATGACTAACCACAAAGTTTGAAAATGGAAAGTGATATGGACACTGACGCTATAAAACAGATATTTCTGTCAGAAGTTTTCCATTACTCTCAGACACCTGAAGAGGTCAAGGCTCTACTACGTGGAATTGTTGCAGAATGATCATCTTCAAAAGAGCGGTATTGGTTCAAGACACTTTTTGAGGTGGAATTGTTGCAGAATGATCATCTAAAACCAGTGGTATTGGCTCAAGGCACTTTTTGAGGTGGAATTGTTGCAGAATGATCATCTTCAAACCAGTGGTATTGGTTCAAGACACTTTTTGAGTTGCAATTGTTGCAGAATGATCATCTAAAACCAGTGGTATTGGCTCAAGGCACTTTTTGGGGTGGAATTGTTGCAGAATGATCATCTAAAACCAGTGGTATTGGCTCAAGGCACTTTTTGGGGTGGAATTGTTGCAGGATGATCATCTAAAACCAGTGGTATTGGCTCAAGGCACTTTTTGGGGTGGAATTGTTGCAGAATGATCATCTAAAACCAGTGGTATTGGCTCAAGGCACTTTTTGGGGTGGAATTGTTGCAGAATGATCATCTAAAACCAGTGGTATTGGCTCAAGGCACTTTTTGAGGTGGAATTGTTGCAGAATGATCATCTAAAACCAGTGGTATTGGCTCAAGGCACTTTTTGGGGTGGAATTGTTGCAGAATGATCATCTAAAACCAGTGGTATTGGCTCAAGGCACTTTTTGGGGTGGAATTGTTGCAGAATGATCATCTAAAACCAGTGGTATTGGCTCAAGACACTTTTTGGGGTGGAATTGTTGCAGAATGATCATCTTCAAACCAGTGGTATTGGTTCAAGACACTTTTTGAGGTGGAATTGTTGCAGAATGATCATCTTCAGACCAGTGGTATTGGTTCAAGGCGCTTTTTGAGGTGGAATTGTTGCAGAATGATCATCTTCAAACCAGTGGTATTGGCTCAAGGCACTTTTTGAGGTGGAATTGTTGCAGAATGATCATCTAAAACCAGTGGTATTGGTTCAAGGCACTTTTTGAGGTGGAATTGTTGCAGAATGATCATCTTCAAACCAGTGGTATTGGCTCAAGGCACTTTTTGAGGTGGAATTGTTGCAGAATGATCATCTAAAACCAGTGGTATTGGCTCAAGGCACTTTTTGAGTTGCAATTGTTGCAGAATGATCATCTTCAAACCAGTGGTATTGGTCCGGGCATTGCTAATCTTCCACGATGTTCAAGCTCAACTCTCAACAGCTGGTAAGAAACAACACAATGCAATAAGATTATTGAATTGTTATCGAGGCATGTATTTGACAATTTAACAACAACTAGTAAGATAATTAAATAGTTATTTGCACACGTGTTTCACCATAGGTCTGTCTCCATTTGTAGTTCTGAATTTATGTATAGGCAGTATCTCAAAGCAATGGTAGCTTGGTTGGAATCCCCTTTGCCTTTCAACAAGGTGATTGGTGTAGTTGACCAAGCCAAGGTTTGTTTGTTTGTTTACAAGTTTGTTTGTGTTTTACGCCTCTGCAGCACCTTAGTGGGCTATATTGAGGCAGGCGATCGCCGTATGATGATGAGATGAGAAGACTGTGAGTCTGGAACATACCCTATTAATTCAGGGATGCCCAGGGTCTTTCAGTTGCCCCAGCATAGAATACTGGATACAACCCGCCTCCATTTAATGTCCCATGGGCTCGGACTAAAGTGAGTTCCCGGGGTGAGATTTGAACCCACGCCCTCAAAGCCAGTGGACAAGCAGTCTTGACCATTAGGCTATGGGGGAACTACCGAGCCAAGGAGTTTGACTTCTAAAATGAGTGTGTTTGTTGTTTCATTAGTCGTCGTGGCCATCCAACTGAGATATTTTCTGACAATGGCACTAACTTCAAAGGAGCAGAGAGAGAATTGTGTGAGAATGTTTGATTGTCTGGGTCAGCTAGTGATTATGTTCTTAAGACAGCATTCAATAGAAAAGTGTGTTGTTGGTTAGATTCATAGATTGGGAGATTATAATGTGTTAACAACTAGATTATTAACTGTTGGTCACAGGATTTCATTTGACTTGCAAACAATCAAGAAAAAAATAGCCCTACCCCCTTATTGTTGTGCCCCCAATCTATAACCACTGTCGTAATCCCCGTATGCAGACAGACCTACTTATAATCTAGCTGTAACCACTAGTAAGTAATTTCTCTGTACAGTCAGATTATTAAGCAGTCCAACAAGAATCTCTCAATACAATTTCATTATGCAATGGTTATTCACACATTCCTTTCACCAATTCACAACAACCAGCAAGAGATGTTTCAATACAATTGCATAATGTAATGGTTCACGCATGCTTTTCAGTATTTAACTCTTCTCATCTAGTACAGATACTTCTGATGTATTTTGTCACTCACTTCTCAGTGTACGCTCGCTGAACCTACCCTGACCACATGATATACTTTTTTGTGAAGTTGTAACAAAAAGATTACCTCTCCTCCGGTGTGACATACATAATTAACAGTTTCAGTTCTCTCAAAGCAATTGAATGGATTGTTGAGTGTTTCATTGTTGCCTGCTTGTTGTTTCAATTAGTTTCTTTGTAGAAAACCATGAACAATCACTTAAATCACGCCGGAAAAAAGCTGTTAAATGATTTGAAAACTTCAGAATTTCATGGAACTTATTGGCAGGGTGAGTGTAAACGAACCCTGCAGTGGGAGGATGCCAGTATAGGTGATTTCAGTATTATCTAAAGTGTTAATCATCCTCTTTCTTCTTTTCCTTTTTCAAATACTCAGGTCCTCCGCTTTTAAAGGTTTTGACCGCATCTTCAAAGAAGTTTAATGTGACATGGACACACTGCGTGAATAGAAGTTGTAGAAATTCATGTCATGATGATGATAATTACATGATGGAATATGGTTCATTTGATTTTTGCTCCTGCAAGAATGATTGTTTCAAGGTAGGTGCATGTTGTTTTGACTTCTTCATATTCTGTTTGAAGCACACCAAGCTGAACAAAAACATCTTCCTGCAAAGATCCCAGTATGAACTTGAGCAATTTAGAAATCTTCCACCCAGTAAGGCAGATTTCATGGTTCATTTCGCACTGGCTGTTGATCTTAATTTTGCTGAGCAAAATCTGGATAACAATGAGGAATGCATCCAACTGCCTCATCAGCATGCTTATGCAAGGGTAACCAGTCATTGTGCAAGGAATGACACAAATAGCTATCACTGTGAGTCTGGTGGAACTGCTTTGGTTGCTGTAATGGAAAAGTGGAATCTATCAGGCATTTTGCAATTCAAACTTTTCAGTAATTACCATTGTGCGATATGCAATGGAGTCTATCAGACTGCTATATATCTCATAAATCACAAATATAAATGTGAGTTTGATATAGCAAGATTTTTATTGAGAAAGGGGCTTGAGCTGACACTGAAAAATTCAACTGCATTATTTGAAAGGTACTGTTCGCGGTCATTATTTGTTAAAATGGAAAACATCTCTACTAATGTAATAATTCGTCCAAATATATGCTTCCCAAAAATGAAAAAGCCAGACACCTCAATACCAACATTAAGCGTAATCTACAAAGCAATGTGCAGCTTATACTTCTCAAATATCGAAATGGATAACATAATCTACAAAAATAGTTTTTGTGCTTCATTGGAAGGAGTCGAGCCATCCAACAACAGTTGCCCACAGGACTCTGAGCAAGGGTTGAGCGAGTCCATAAGCATTTTAATGGACTTTGATGGAATACCTCAAGATATTTTGGAAAATGAAAAATCCGTTTGCAACGAAATGGGATCCTTTTGTGATAGGTCATCAGGAAATATATATTGTCCTTTGAATAAGATTAACTTTGCCTATAAATGTTTAGGTATATATAATTTGCCAGAAATTCAAACGAAATCTTACAAAGGCATTTTGATATATAAGGACGGGCAACGAAACAACATAACTGATTGCGACGATTCTCTCATACAAATGTACCATTGCTCTGACAAATATGCCAGTACCATAGGAAATTATTTTCCTACTGACAACACAACAGGCACTGATTTTTTTTGGCATGAAGTTCAGTATCTGCCAGCAAATTTTGAGTCATACAAAAATAGATGCACATTGAACTTGGGAAAATTATTTGAAGTCCCATTTCAGGAAACGTCATTTGCTGAATATCTGGGGTCAGTAACTAATACCAGGACTGGCTACTTTTTCTATCCTGAAGATGTTCATTGGACACTGAGTTATTCTGACATAAATGGATTTGATGGACAATTAACTGTTTGCTATAACTATATTCAATTGTGTAACAAATCAATTCTATCAAAGAGTCTCTTTGAAATAGTGAATGATTTTCTGGTTGTCAGGAAATTTGGCAAAATATTTGCCCCCCATGAATTTGCCATTGTCTCGGATGGACACGCAGTTGTTTGTCATTTTGAAGACCAAAGTTCTGATCTACTGGGACTGATAACATTGGTTGGTACAACACTGCCTGTCAGTTCGTTGGTGGTTACATTTGTCATTTACCTGCTTAACAAAGACCTTCGCACAGTACCTGGAAAAATGATGATGAACTACATGGCAGCTCTTGCATGTGGTCAGACCCTGCTTCAGTGCAACAGGCATCTCTTGGACTATACTTTTGCATGTAAGATTGTGGCTGTTGCATTACATTACGTTTGGTTATCAACTTTCACATGACTAAACGCCATGGCATACAGGATGCATAAGACTTTCACAGACATGCAGTTCCTCAATTCAAGTGATTGCTGCTCCTTCAGGCTTTGCAGGTATGCTGCATATGCTTGGCTGACTCCGCTTTTCATTGTCATGCCATGCTTATGCTGTGACCTTCTCAGTACCAAATGGTTTCAATACGGTGACAATCAACACTGTTGGATATCCAACATTACACCATAAGTGTTACTTTATACATTTGTAGGACCTGTCGTCCTGCTGGTTCTTTTGAATGTACTGTTACTGATTCGATGTGTTATTGCCTTGTACTCAACTCTATCTGACATTCAGAGAGTACTGCAATCTGAGCAAAGACAAATATTCAGAGTGTATTTTATCCTATTTCTGCTATCTGGATCGACATGGCTTCTGGGTCTTCTTCCAGATATAACAGGCTTCGACCTTTTTTGGTACCCATTTGTTATTGTCAACATTTTACAAGGTGTATTTGTATTCTAATCCATTATCTATTTTGTCAGTTTCTTCCCCTTTCAAATTTATGTGTAAATACTTTTTTCTTTTTCGGCATTATAATCCGACATCCTTTCACTGCTCATATGATTACATTCTCTCATTTTCATGAGAGAATGTTTCTATTTGTTGCATCTATGCATAAAGATTGTTCTGAATATATACATTACTGTGGTCCCCTCGTACCGTATGTAGCATACTGAGCGCATACATACAGGAGGCAAAGCCCGATCCATCCATCAATCCATCCATCAATCCATCAATCAATCCATCCATCAATCCATCCATCCATCAATCCATCCATCAATCCATCCATCCATCAATCCATCCATCCATCAATCCATCCATCAATTCATCCATCAATTCATCCATCAATTCAACCATCAATTCATCCATCAATCCAACCATTATTCCATCCATCAATCCATCAGTCCATCCATCCGTCAAGAAAGACCAAACTTCAGACCAACATAAAACAACAGTCTTCCTGATGCCTGATTGTGGTGTCATTTCCAGAGTGAAGAAGTATCTGAAAGCCTCTTTTGGTTTAGCATATGTGTTGTCCAGCAAAAGTTAAACCAAGGATGATTGAAATTGCTCTACACCATAGATATATGTGACCAGGCTGACCTTGACTAGTGAATAGTGATGGCAGAGGTTTAACCACCTGAGTGAGTGGAAAGAAGACTTGTAGTGTCCATTGTCTGCAGATCTTGTTTAACAAGTGATCACTGAAGTTTGATACTCAACGTTCAAACCAACTGGGTTCCACTGCACTTTGGTGTGGTTAATGTTACTGCAATTTAAACAAGTACGAGTTGCTGGGACCACATGCTGATGTAGTTCCTAAGCGTCCTCTAATTGGTTGATGACCAGTTAAGGACAAATCAGAAGAAAATAGAATGCTACGTGACAAGTGGCCTTGCAACTCATACTAATTGCAATTGCAGTAACAACCTTACCTGGAATGACCATCGGGATTTTAAGAGCCTATGTGCTTGTTTCAACTGAAGTCGTACTGTTTTGGTATAGATGCTTTTTGGTTCATGCTCAATAGCTCATCATCCAAATTGATAACTCAGAAGAAACATAATGATTTTTCCCTCACCCGAAGAATTCCACACAGCTGAGTCAAGCCTTCAAGAAACATCAAATACATTTCAAACCAGCAACTACTAGAGTACAACAAAAACCAAAGTTAAAAAAAAACTGTCAGAAGTCCTCTGTTTACCTGTTTTTGTCCTCCATTTTCTTCTCCACTCCAAATCTACTTGCAACTACCTTTCAGGCAAGAACTCTATTAAGACAGCTTGTAAAGTAATTGCAATTAGCAGGGGGTACTTTATCAAAGAAATCAAACAAATTGGGGTGACAGAGCTTGAATTGGTGTTGGGTTAAAGTAATTTTAAAAGGTAATTTACATGTGATTTCATTAGTACGAGATTCTACAGTCTCTATCCACCTTGCTGGATGACCAGAATCGCATGGTAATGAAATCACCTGTAAGTAAAGGTAGGGAATGATTTGGGGGAGCCAAAAGCTGTGAAAGGGTAAAGTAGTGGTCAATTCTTCCTTCCAGCTGAGGTAGTTGTCATTTTGGAGCTTTACAGTTCCTGAAAATTCATATCCCACTACTCTAAATTTCTGATGGTCTGCATCTCTGGGTGATTTCTACAGGGTCAAGAAGCAAATCTTCGCTGATTTTGAACTTTGGTCAAAACGAAAGGTGAGAACATCTTTTAAATCCATGCCAAATTGCATCATTCTCTCATTTTTGCTTTTTGGGTATGTGGTACCATCAACACCTCCTGTCTACAGCAAAATTTGTTGTGGTCCCAAAAACATTTCACATAACAAAGTACAACCCCAAATGATGTGTCCTAGTGATAAATTTGGTACTTATGCATCCCTACCTACAATTTTGGGCCTGTCAGTGTTAAAGTTGACTCTTATTCAACAACAAATTTCTTCAGGATTGCTGGCCCCATTTTCTCAAAAAATGTTCTTGAATATTTGGCAAAAAATGTATCTACCCTCTGTAAGCACCACCAAACACCAGACAGTGCTGCCACCTCTTGTATACTCGGTCCATCTTGTTGCAGCTGGCAGCTGGCAAGCTGAGTTCTTCGCAAAGATATTCTGCTGGCACAACTTCATGGTTGAAAACTTATATGGTTATCATTGTACACTCTTGGTAGAAAATTGACCAAGGACCCTGTGCATGCAGTGCATGCTATCTTGCTTTTGAAGTTATCTGAACATAAATTTACCTCTACACCCTATAATCTGGTGCCAGTGCTACAACAATTTCCCCAGAGATGGAATCCTGAGGCTGAAATTTCCTGATTGAGTCAACACAATCACCATTATGGTGTTATTTTTTTCAGTCTTTTAGTCAATGTTGCCACATGCCCAGTTGAAATAAGATAACAATAAATTAAACTGGGAGATGAAACACTATGTGAAAACGTGCTTCAGTAGCTTTATTCAGAAGGATATGGAACCTCGTACATGAGAAACTTTATCCAAAAACCATAATAAGACATTTTGTCAAACAGTGATCCTTTCTCTGGCATTTGGCCACAGAATGAAGTGCCCCCTGCCAACTGACCCACTAAGTAAGTCTGGCCATCCCTCTGACACACTAGTGGACCACCATCGTCCCCCTGAAATGATATCAAATATAATATATTAATCATATATTCCCTTTTTTCAATGTAAAAAAATTACATCAGAAAATCTTCGTTATTGACCAAATGAATAGTAAGTATGTTTTCCTCTAGTTGGCTAACAATACATGCGCTCCATCTGGTGGACGCTTACAGAATGAAAAAAATTTCATGAATCACTTTTCACACATATATTCATCAATCACCATTACTTTTGCTTGGTGCTGATAAGGGACTATAATGGTGTAGACATTTGTGTCATCCAGCTTTAAATCAGTTTGCTAAGTTAATTTGAGAGATTTAACTCACATCACAGGTGCCTATCTCAGGAACACAAAATTTCTTTTCGGGGTCGGCAGAGTACATACAACGGTCCAAGGAGGCCACCTCTGCAGGGATGTATTGAAGGACTCCTCCTACATTACCGGCTGTTTAATGAAAGAACAGTAAAAGTAGAATGAACCATAGGGCTTGACCAGAAATATATACTGGTATTTAATGATTCTAATTGAATGTCCCTCTTAGAAGAGTTAATAACATCCTGCTTGCAATGACTGAGGTCTGCAAAAAAAAAAAAATTAACATGCAATAATCAGATCAGAAATTGAGTTCTGTACCAGGATGTACGGGTATAATGAATCAGTGAAATATGGAATAACAAAGAAAAATAAAATCATGAGGAAATAATACACTTTTTGTTCTCAGCTTAAGGAGCTATGAAAGATAGCCGTTGTGAGCATAGTCGAATCGTAGGAAGCTGGAACGAATTGTAGAAAGCTGGAACAATATTTCCATATAGTGGTGTCTTCACCTTAATTCGTTAATTAGGAGAAGACACTGATAGATTAGATGTCCCTTAAAGTTTTGTCCAGGCTATGGGAGATACACCAATATTGGAATATCTAACATCTAAGATTCATTTAATACTAACCAAATCTTTGGCGTTCCCCCCAGCCACTGAATAAACACTCTGCACCAGTGTAGTCAAATTCATCGGATGGAGCAAGCTCAATTGTTTGGATGAAAGGATTTCCAGGTGTGACAGGATTTGTCAGCTTCAGTAGTGCCCAGCTACCATAGTACAATTGATCCTATAAGTTAAAAGAAATTATATAAGTTCCAACTAAATTTGTATCAGTTCCAACAAAATTGATATCTGTTCCCACAAAATTTGTATCAGTTCCAACAAAATTTATATCAGTTACACTTTAGTTGGTAAGTGGGGCATAAAAAAGTTAAATAAAGTTGTGTTGTCTTCAATGTCTAGATACCCAATTATTGGAATTTGTTGGGTGAATAAATGTACACAAAAAGTCATTTATATTCAAACTGCTAGCCCATGGGAACCGCCATGTGATCTCTCAATAACACATTACATTATGTTCATACATTTTGAAAAGATAGAAATCAGTACGAATGGACACTTTCCATAGACCATATTGGTATCTTAACTACACTGAAGTTTACAGATTGCTAATATAGAACAAAGATAACTGTTGTGATAACCAAACATTTTCTCACTTTCAAAGTAGTTTTATGTTATTATTTGTTATGTCAACAAAAACTCCCTTGAACCATTTTATTTTGAGTCTGTAGTTTACCAGTATGTTTATAGTGACCAAAGTGTTGTTTTCAATACGTGGATAAAGCAGATTAACTTCTACCCTATCAGCGTGCCTCGGCGGTCCAACGTCGACCCAAAACTGGTCCGATGCTACTGACGTCGGACTGACGCTGGGCCGACGTTGGACCGCCGAGGCATGCTGACAGGGTAATCAGTCCAATATATAATAATCAAGGGCTTTGGAGTCAGGTGTTAAGTGAAGTGACTCGACTCCCGAATCCTTTGTCTTTCTGAAAAGCGACTTCGACTCCGGCGGTCTCTTGAATTCCCACTCTGTCTCTGACTCCTGACTCCGCTTATATTGGCATTATTGCACACAAATGATAAATATCATGCTGATATGATAAATATCATGCTGTTACTGGTGTGTGGCACACTTTCCTACCTGGACCATCAGTTCAACCTCATACACCTCAGGTTGACCTCCATTTTCAAAATTGTCGTAATCATGCAGTCCAAGAATAACTTGCACTGGGTCCCTGTACAAAAATGAGATTGACATTAATGATTTAATTCTTAAGGGTATACAAATTCATCTATTTCAGCTTTGTATCTGGTATCTAAAAAGGTACATACCGGTTCCAATTTCTCACACAGAGATAATTGGTCAGGACCCATCCTGGATCTATGAGGATTCCCCCACAAAGATATCGGTCGTATCTAACATCCTGAAATGAAATGTGCCATTCTCGACATTCAAACATGTTTCTTTCTATTAAAACAAACAAGTGCATTAATATATTAACCCACAAACAATAACAAATATATTTAAACACAACTTACTAGAGTAGCTCATGGTAGTGGTGTACGCAATCATATGTCCAGAGCTAAACTCTTCAGAATTCCATTATTTATAGGTCTAGGTATGAAAATAGGTTGGTGTCACATTTCTCATAGGGGCCGAACTTTCCAAAATGGCCGCCACCATTATTACGTTGTTTTAACATTTTTTTCTAAAGATAAACGGGCCGTATCTCGAGAACCGTTGGAGATAGGAGGTTGTGTGACCACTCAAAATTTGCAGCATGGCAATGTTATAGGGAGTAGGCTAGTTAATACATCTTTATATCAAAATATCAATAGTTTTTAAGAAAATTGCAAAAAACTGATTTTATTAATTTTTCGTAGCCACAAATGTCAGTAAAAGCTGATAAATTAATTTTTTCATAACAAACACTGATACACCACCAGTACAACACTAAGATAAGTCATTGTTAATTCTATTAACATATATTGGCCATCTCTGATTTATTGTTAGGCCTAAAAATAACCTTAAAGGTAAGGTAAAATTAAAATAAGACATTTTTTCCATGAATATATCTAGCATTCGAACCTCACAGACCATTCTTGTTATTTATATGGATTTTTACACTTATCCTTGTTACAGAATGCAACAAATTTGATGTTCTTTTTATCTGCATGGTGGGGGCAGGTCATAGGGCCAGCATGATACCGGCAGTGTCACTGGTCTTTGACCAAACAGTGTTTCCTAATTAACCATTTCGCAGTGGATATGTTTTAGTGGCTAGAGGACTGGCAGGTTGGTGCCATATCTTGCACTGTGGATGTGCCCTATTTATATGCTCTTCTATTGATGTTGAACAGCATACACACAGTTTAAAATCAAGCTCAACCTTTGATTTTTGATACTGCACACACTGGTACTAATCCAGTGCAATGCTGATAGACAATGGTGTTGTGAAACGGGCGTCAATCAGTTTTAGTGGTTTCACCGGATACTGATGTCTTGATCAAACTCATTTACTACTCAAACAAATCATGTAAACTACAGAAGTTTTATTTGAAGCTCGAGGTTACCCAAAAAAAAAGAAAACTGTTCACTTTACATTCTGGTTGATCAACTGGACAGCGACTTGGTGTCTTACATGAACCTCCCAGTAATTTATGTGTTAAGCAGTTGTGACCTGACCAGCGAAGTGGGTCCAAAGCTATTAGGCTTGAATGCAACCTTGGATCTTTCCTTACCCCAGGGCTTTGGGGATGAAGAGCTACTTCCTGCAATGGTCACCAAAGAAGAAATGTTTCTTTTGTTGGCCATAACGAAAACAGTCTGCATCATACTTGATGAGTATACAGGTGGGAGCAGTATCACAACTTGAAGGTTGAGCTTCATTTCAACCATTTGGTATGCTGCTCAACTTCAAGAAGAGCATAACAGTACATGCCCAAGGCACTTTGAAGCAGGGCTCCCCTAGTTTCTTTTTCCGTGTATCTGTTCATAAACGTCACTATTGACTATCTATCTAAATATCTATATATCTGGAGGAAGGATCTGTAGCGCGCTAGACTGCCAATCGCTGGGTCTAATCCAGCAACTCTTGCTGGGTAACCTGGGCCTATATTGGACGACTGTTTCAATCATCCTTCGGTTCATTGGTTTGTTCCTTGACTTGTCAAAGGCGTTTGACACTTTGCAGCATGATGTTCTACTTGATAAATTGGAAAATTATGGCATACGAGGTGTTGCACTTAAGTGGTTCAGAAGCTGTTTATCAAATAGATTTCAGTCAGTCAGATACAAGAATACCACTTCAACAACTAAACCTATAACATGTGGGGTGCCCCAAGGCTCTGTCCTCAGGCCTTTGCTGTTTATTGTCTATATATATAAATGACTTGGTAAATGTTTCAGTCAATGCAAAATGTATTCTCTTTGCAGATGACACAAATATAATATATCATGACAAAGACTTCGACACTCTTATTGAGACTGTAAATAATGATTTGATTAAGATATCAAATTGGTTAAATCAAAATAAGTTGTCAATAAATACGGACAAGACCAAAATTATGATTTTCTCTAAAATAGAGAAAAATTATTAAGCTAAACAATAGGACCATTAATAGTACCAGTGATATCAAATTTCTTGGGAGTTATTATCCAGTCAAACCTCAAGTGGGATCAGCATTGTGCAGCAAAAGCTGATAAAATAATCAAAGCAGTTTCTGCAATAGTACGCTTAAAAAATATTGTCCCTTCAAGTACATCACTGACTATTTACCGTTCACCAATCATATCCAGTCTCATCCATTCCAATCTAGTCCAATCCAATCCAAGTGAATCCAATCTGATCAAGTCCAATCGAATCCAATTTTATTTCATCCAATATTTAGAAGCCAATCTAATCTAATTCTATATAACTCAATCTAAGCTACAAGCAATCCACTCCAATCGAATCTAATTCAGTTTATAGTCCAATCTAAGCTAATCTAAGCCAAGCTAATCTAAGCCAATTCAATGTAATCTAATCCAATCCAGTCAAATGTAGTAAAATTCAATCTGCACAATCCAATCTGATCCAATCCCTTCCAACCCATTGAATCCAATCCAAGCTAGTCCCATGCAACCCAAAGTAATCCAACTTAATCTATGCAATCCAGTCCAGTTTAATCTAAGCAATGCGATCCAATCTAATCGAAGTCAACATATCCACTTGTGTGTCCATATTTAGTAATTTACATTGGGGGCTCCCTGGTTGGGGAATCCCATGGTTGAGGAATCTTTGTGGCATCATTTAATGGCAAGTCTTTCAGGCAGAAAGGATTTCTCAAATAAGAAGCATAATTCCTGGATGGAAATGTACCAAAATATAATAGAATAATATGCATGCAGATTTAATTACTATTTTAGCATCCCACCAATAAAGAGGTCATATCTGCAGTGCAAGATATGGCAGTAAGCTACCAGTCCATTCACTACTAACCCAGATCCACTGCAATATGGTTTATGAAGAAACACTGTTTGGTCTAAGACCAGTGATACAGCCGGTATCATGCAGACCCGATGACATGCCCCCACCATGCAGATGCCCCACCATGGTGTAGAGCCAAATCCTGCACATGCAAACAAAAGAAATGTTAGATTTGTTGTATTTTATACTGAAAAAAAGATGAGTTAAAACACCGTATAACAAGATTTGTCTGCGAGCTTCGAATGTTAGATATATTCATGGAAAAGATGTTTGATTATAATTTTACTGTACCTTTAAGGTCATTTTGATGCCTAATAATAAATTGAGAAGTCCAGTGTATGTTTATAGAATATAAAATGACTTATCTTAGTATTGTACTGGTGCTGAATCAATGTTTGTTATGAAAACAGTTAATTTATCAGCTTTTACGGACATTATTAATTATGAAAAATTAATAAAATCAGTTTTTTGCAATTTTCTTAAAAACCATTGATATTTTGATATAAAGATGTATTAACTACTCCCTATAACATTGCCATGCTGCAAATTTTGAGTGGTCACACAACCTCCTATCTCCAACGGTTCTCGAGATATGGCCCGTTTATCTTGAGAAAATGTTTTAAAATAACATAAAATTGGCGGCGGCCATTTTGGAAAGTTCGGCCCCTATGAGAAATGTGACACCAACCTAATTTCATACCTAGGCCTATAAATAATGGAATTCTGAAGAGTTTAGCTCTGGACATATGATTGCGTACACCACTACCATGAGCTACTAGAGTTTACCAATTCCCCCCTCATAAAGTTCGTGTTTCTTTCTATTAAAACAAAAAAGTGCATTAATATATTTTCCCACACGCAATAACAAATATATTTATCTCAAAACACAACTGAAAGAATTTGCCAATGGAAATAAAGTTCATGATTGGCTACTAGGAGGTTTGCAATGGGAGGGGCATCTGCGGGGTTTATAATTTTTTTGAGGACGTTCCCTATTTTAACTGCGTATCGGAGGCAGGTCCGGGGGGGGGGGACTTTTGGCTCTTAAATTTTTGGTTCAGCATGATTTTGCACATAGAAATGAAATTAAAACAAACTAAAATGAAGATTATCAAAGTGTGATAAGCATAGTAGGACTTAGTCACAAATGTAGGGTTCAACTGTACACTGTATATGATGTTTTGGGGTTTGACTGTTGGAATGTAATTTATCACAGTTAGAGTTGGGAAATAAACATATACCACAAAAGGTGTTGGTGTTGTGGTTTTTGTGAATAACAGTTATTTCAGGAAAATCTAACTCTGGAGCATTCCAGTTATTGCTTTTGAGCTATTCACGCTGGTTTTAGAATAGGAGAGAATTATCATAATTTGGTAAGTTCATTTCAATTCATTTGTGAAATACAATCATTGCTTATAAACATATATAAGGCCTCATGATAAGGTCGAAGAATTGACTGATTGGTTGACTGTGTAAATACAGGTATTATTACTTATGTTATGTAGTTATTGGTTATAGAGTACCAGACACTGGCAGCTCTATATCACTGTGGTTGAGAGATTTGTTACAAGAACAGAGTGGTAACAATGGTACTAAATACTTTTACATTAATATATTTACAATTGTTATGAATTTTCAACAATTGGCCTCATAAAGAGAACTGTGTATTGATATAATCCTTTATTATTTTACAGAGTTGTCACTTGTCGATAAATGATTTTATAAATCGATTACGAAAATGAATACACTCATCATACGAATCTGTTACATAAGCAGCTACGACATCTATATTGAAATGGATATACTGTATCTGATTGGGATGAAGCTCACATGAA
This sequence comes from Platynereis dumerilii, assembly GCA_026936325.1. NCBI lineage: Eukaryota > Metazoa > Annelida > Polychaeta > Phyllodocida > Nereididae > Platynereis > Platynereis dumerilii. Next base: position 12,923,900 of record JAPTHN010000020.1, read on the forward strand.
TGGCTGCCATGTAAGGAAACTGTCCTGGAGCGGCGTCTGTGCCACCAGAGATCTGGATGCCCTCATCGTGATTGATGCATCCAACTGAAACATGGAATTTGTTGTGTTAAGAAACTGTCCTTGAGAGACATATTAGCCAAAAAAAACACGTAGCTATGAAAAACGATAATAAGATACAGTCCTTGAGAGACATATTAGCCACCAGGGATCTGGATGCTCAAATCATGACTGATGCATCCAACTGAAACATGGAATTAGATATCTCAAGAAACTGAAAGCCCACATCATGATGCATGTATAAGTCAGAAACATTGCATACAATAAGATGTCTCACATTACCAATAAGTATCAAATATTTACTTCAAAATATTTATCAAAACAAGATTGGTCAACTATTACAGAAGTAAACCACAATGGCTTTACAATGTTTCAATTCAGTCGTTGTTGTGATTAATTCATCTCACAAGCGATTGACAAACAATTTCAGTTGATCTGAAAGTCATTATTTATATCTGTGGATTACCCGTTTTCTTGAAATTGAAACCGTTTAAATAACATATGCTGCTTGTTCAGCCGTCTGTTTTGTTTTGATATGAACCACATCTAAAGATAGATCTATATTGGTTATATATCAGAGCTAATTTGCATTGATCAGTCCTATATGGGCTATGTATTAGAACTAATTAGCATTGATCAATTTCATATGGATTATGTATCAGAACTAATTAGCATTAATCAATTTCATATGGATTATGTATCAGAACTAATTAGCATTGATCAATTTCATACGGATTATGTATCAGAACTAATTAGCATTAATCAATTTCATATGGATTATGTATCAGAACTAATTAGCATTGATCAATTTCATGTGGATTATGTATCAGAACTAATTAGCGTCGATCATCTGCTGTTCGCCACAGCTTTTTAACAGAATTAATTATCAGGTATAGTGTGTCGGTTCTGAAAATGATAATCATAAAATTATAATGTAAACCAGACCCAATACATCTAACAAAATAATGGGCCAAAATTAGGGATGGGGGTATGAAATGGTACAGCTAATTCCTCCCCCTCCCCAGTGAAAATGCACCAGCACGAACCACTAGAAATCAAATACTAGTGCGTAGAGGAACCATTTCGTATGTCTTTTCGTCCCTATTACATCTCCCACTAGCTTGCAACCCTGCAGAACTGGAAATTGAGTTATATCTTGTTGAGAAAGAAAAATTTTTTTTTCCAAATTTTGGTCACTCTGAACCTGTCTATTTCACTCAGAGAATTATGACATGAAAAGTTTATGTGGAGATTATTATAATCCAAATATTTACATCAATCATGATAACGTTGTAATTGAAATAACTATGACACCAAAGGCAACAAATGTTTAACCTGGAAAATTTTTGTTCGTATACCTGATGCAAAGAAGAGAAAAGCCAGCGCAGTCTTCATCATGGTCCTCATGATTAGGAAGTAAAATTTGACGTGGACCTGTCAATTTATACTGTGCAGGCCAGCCTGCTTTATCAGCAGAAATAGCTTGCTTGAGAAATTCACTGGCTGTTCAGAGAGGTTAAATAGAAAACCGCTGGAATATTGTTTGCGAGACTTCGGAAATGTTTTAAAACAATCTGTGTATGCAAGACAACTAAATGATGTGTGTTCAACCAAAAATAGTCACAAGCTGGAGTGACCTGAATTTTACACTGAAAAATCACATTTTTATCGTACATAGTATCCAACTCTAAATTCTATTATGGACATGGGACAAATATAATAGACTGTAGACACTTATTTGTACGAGGCAGTTATAAGTTTAGATATCAGCAGACGACCAATGGCAGTTATTTGATTAATTTATGCCACAATTGGTGCCATCTATACCTCGATTGTATCTGCAGTGAAGAAACACTTTGTGTAAAATAGCAGACAAAATCTATGTGTAAAATGGGCTTTGCGTATTCCAGTCAAAATAATGTGTGACACAGACAAGCAGTGTTGTAAAACAGCAAAAAGCACTCTATTGATCCAGCAACTTCCAATTTGTCTGATGACTTCACACAAAATTTCAGATGATTTTCGAAATGCAGATGGACCGCTTCTCCAGTGACCTTTGAGAGGGTGGTCCGGTATTTACAAAAGTGGTTTGGTCCTGGTCCGGTCCAGGGTGAGGTGGTCCAATTTTGTCACTGGAGAAGCGGTCCATCAGCATTTAGAAAATCATGATGAAAATGAGGATTTGAACAAAATATATGACATGAATTTCATTATTAGATATCACAAAATTCATGCGATACCATACAAGACATGAAAAATCACTGGACTGGTCTGCATTCACTAATTGTAACAGGCGCCCGTGAAAAACGGGGCAACTCCTCGCACCCTATTTTGGTGCAGTTAAAATCATTCTTACTTTTATTAGGTAAAAGCATGCCCTGATTTGGATAGGTCAATGATAGGAGATGGAAGTTTTGAGTGAATTAGATTGAATTGCAGCATTGGTAGGCCACATTGCAACTTCACCAACATGGCTGATCTCAGGTCATAATTAGTTATTTAACAAGTCGGAGCTACAAGTAGCATGCATCCACTAGCTAGGTCATAATTAGTTATTCAACAAGTCGGAGCTACAAGTAGCATGCATCCATTAGCAAGGTCATAATTAGTTATTCAACAAGTCGGAGCTACAAGTAGCATGCATCCATTAGCAAGGTCATAATTAGTTATTCAACAAGTCGGAGCTACATGTAGCATGCATCCATTATCAAGGTCATAATTAGTTATTCAACATGTCGGAGCTACAAGTAGCATGCATCCATTAGCAAGGTCATAATTAGTTATTCAACAAGTCGGAGCTACATGTAGGGTGCATCCATTATCAAGGTCAGGTGTCAAGTGAGCCGAATGCCAACTTTCGATTTCTTTGCCTTCACTACAAATGGCTTTTTTCCTGTGAATGTGACAATGTGCTTACAAAATGCGAAATACATATTATGCTCAGTATTTATGTCAAATTTGTTCTATTCAACATGCATAATAAAGATATCTTTATTTTAAAATGATTTGATTTTGAAGCTTACTTTATGCGCAGCAATTTCATCATTTGAACTTATTGGGACAAGGGGAACAATCATTTTTAAGGCAAAGGAAGAACTGTTGCGCTCAATTGTAACACAAGGATGAGTATGCTAAAGCCAGACAGCAAATTGAACATCCAACAGAAAAACACAAATTGGAACATGAAAGAGAGACACACATTTAAACGTCAAAGAAGGGACACAGTCAGAAGTCAGAATTCTTTTATTCGCCAAAAATTCAAATAAATAAATAATTGTCACAAATTCTCACAATTACATGTAAAACATTTTGATATATGAGAAGAGGAAAAAAAAGAAATTTAAAGAAAAAAATATTGCTGGAAGGAGACCCCCCTAAGGCATGAAAATACCGCTGCTGGTGGGCCACCTATCTAGAGACACCTGGTGGAGACATCACGCACACATATGGAACGCATTCTTGTAAACTCTTAGAGTTGTATGGTAAACATTTAATTTCTGCATACATAACAGTTTGCATTCAAACATTCACTAACATATGAATAAGTTAACATTACTTTTACAAAATATTTGAGGCTGTCCATACTATGAGTATATATTCTACTTCTAAAAAGGCTTCACTTAATGCATTAGAAAAAATTGGGATTTTGTATCTAATTGCTGACATTGCAAAGTTATGTTTCACTCTAGCAGTTGAATAATTATGAACAGACGCTGTTTTTCGAAACAAACAATTTTCAGTAAAATATGCAGGCAGTAACCTATTCTCAAGTTTAAATCAAAACTTAAAACACTGCAGTGCACATATAACTTCAACTACACATCCCAGGGAACAATTTGATACCAAATAACCTGTATTCTTATTCACAAGGACAGTAGGACACCCACAACAAGAGTATAACTTCAAACGATCTGAGTGGCAGTGGCACCTCAATCTGTCTTTCTTGTGTTTTATGCAGCTAATAGTAAACAACGGTTACCGTGACAACCACACTATGGGGTAAAAAGACTTGAAACAATGTAATTCTTATAATCAGTCCACATTTTGTTTGACTTGATTGAATTTGGCTTGGTATCTCAGGTTGAATCAGTGTACCGCTTCTAGAACAAGAAAGTATTCTTAAATAACAACAAAAATGTTTCCATGGTAACCAAAAATATATATTTAGCTGCATACATCCACATGACATGACCAGACTTAAGGATGCTTGGTTTTGGTAGTGTTATTAGACTGTTCAGTGTGAAAGAGTCAAACTTGCATGAACATGAACATGATTTTAACGGTACTTTAAAATGTTTATTATTTGAACCGGATCGTTTCCATGACAATGGCAATGTTATCACATACTTCAAAAACTGACTTTTTAATAGTTTTAAAAGCGTGATATCTCTTTTGTATGACAACTTAGTTTCCTGTTTGAAAATAAGAGAAAAAGTACTTAGAAATGTGAATTGTTACAAAAAATATGATTGAATTTGATTTGAAATCGTTTCCATGGTAACCCATGTTCAACAAAGGTATAATTATTTCACAAAAATTACTTACAACCATTTAAGGACAAATTTGCTGGTTTTCAGGTATGGCAATGGTCATATTTTTCAAAAAACAAGCGTGAAATGGGAAAAAGAGTACACTAATTGTTTATTATGAAAAATTAAAATGGTTGCCATGACAACCTTATTTGAGGCAAAACCCCCTAAAATAGAGCAAAATGAATATCATTTTCGGAAAATTCAGGAAATTTCGCTAAAGATAGAGTGGTTCTCAAGTGGTCGGCTCTCGGGTCCAATTTCAGGGCCCATGAACTGGACTAATAGATCAATGCATTCTAGAACCCTCAGGTTCTTAAAGAGTGGCTCAGTATGAGCTTTATACTTGCTAAGTGTAATTGCTCTAACAGCCTTCTTTTGCAAGTTCAGCAACCTATTTGCCCGATTTTCCCAAAGTATGGCACCATAAGTCAAATAGGGAAGAATTAAAGAGTTATATATACTAGCATAAGACCCGTGAAGACATGCATTTGAGAAGGAGGAAAATAGAGGGTGTTTGGTAATGGGCTATAGTTAGATTATGAGAAAACATCACTTCAGCTTCTGTGACTGTAATTTGAACATGAAACCCGGCTAAGGACATTGTAGAGAGTGTAAAAAAGCAGCTTGCAAGTTTTCATAATCAGGGAATCAGTAGTTTTGTTGAAGTAGCGTAAGCGGTCCGCGAATTAATAGTATTATTATTATTATATATATATTCAAGAGTATCCTTTTAGGTAGAAATGATTTCAACTTATTTATTATCCATCTAATAACTATGTATCCTTCAATTTTTTTTCATAGACTGAAAGCCTGATGTCATGCTGAGACTGTGTGGCTATTGGTCAGTTGAGGTGTGAAAGGAAAAACTGTATGTCATGCAAGGCCTTTTCGGTGATGTCAAGCTGTTTGTACATTCTCATTGGTTGGAAGAGTCAGCTGCATGACATGAACTTTTTGCTCTTAAATTGTACTAAATTAACATTGTGAAAGCTCCAGTATCATTATCATTTACTCGATGGCATGCACGTATTCTCAAAGCATGCCATGTGGTTTCAGGGCTTGATTTGGAATCATATTGGAAAGATGGGAAGTAGAAGAGGAAGGTTTAATAATATGTAACAGGGAACAGCTGATCCCAATATCTATCCTCAATATGCATCAAGAGAATGCATGTCCGGGGAAGGTGTTTAGTGAGTACACTGTAGCTGTAAAACACAAACAAGACTTTCACCAAATCTCATAGTTGGTCGAATTCCAGCTTGAAGGTCAATACAGTGTATCACCATGCTCAATCACCAGGAACCCAACACTGTAACTGAAACTTGACCAACAGTGTGGATACTCAGGTGCAATGAATAACAAAAACCAACAAAATTCCAGTGACATGAAACTGTTAAGGATTTCCTTTAACTCTTTGTTGTTGGAAATTATAGCAGCCAATTATATTTACTTTTCAGCATGTCATCATGCTCAACAGCTGTACATCACACAGAACTGCTAGACCAATAGTTATCCTGAACCAGCATGACATCATGATGTCTGTCTGAGGAAAAAAAATTGAAGGATACATATAGTTATTGGATGGATAATGATATACCTATAGTTTTAGATATCTTCTTTGATATGAGGTGTTCGTGACTTTTCCAGCTTAAATTTTCATCAACTAGGAAATTAAACTCCTTCACAAATTCTAATTCCACTCCATTAATTGATATACAAGGGGAATTAATTGAATTTTGTGGCATAGCTTTGGATTTATTACAATTTATGGACAATTTATTTACTTTCATCCAATTTGACACCTTAGACAATTCTTCATTTATAGCTTCATCAGTTTCTATATTTGGGCATTGGAAGACGTTCATTGTGGCACTACAGTGCGTTCCCAATTATTATGCAACCATAATTTTCTCCCATTGAAATAGCATTGTATATGGGAATGAACTGAATTCATTGCAAGATATCGTTCAAGTGCACTGGAGAAATTTGATTTTCTTTGGTTTGGGGGACAGTTCTAGACCTTAGGAAAACAGAGGATGAGGATGATAGTGATTCCATAATTCGCCTTGCTGATACAGAGCTTTTGCTGCAAAAAGATTGCCATTTCCATGTTATTTCAATGCAAGGGAATATTATCATTTACTGACATGTAAAAACACCAACTTTTCAAATGGTGCTTCTATTTTTCATTCAGTGTCAAGGGATAAGTGCTCATGGTATTTTAAGATCAGTTTGATTGATTTTGGGTGGTAATGGGTGCCCTTTCTTGAAATTGCATAATAATTGGGAACACCGCAAAATGTTATTATATGGTGTAACTCCTCATTGAGCAAACGGAATTGAACAAAATTTATAGGATATTGGCTCCATGGCACACACATCATTTTGTGTGAAGGATATCCTTATAGTGTTATTTCGCTTCGAGATATCGCAAAAAACAGTGGTTGCATAATAATTGGGAACGCGGTGTAGTAGTATCATCAGCATAAACAGTCGGGTGAAAAAGATTACTGGCCCTGCAAATATAATTTACGTAAATAATAAACAATAATGGACCCAAAACAGAGCTCTGAGGGACACCTGTTTTAAGTTTTAGACAGAATAATAATCACTGAATTCAACAAATTGAATATGATCATGCAAATAATTTTCATTAATTGAATAGCATTATTTTCAAAACCATAATATTGCAATTTATGAGTCAAAATTTCATAATCAATAGTATCAAAAGCCTTGGAAAAATCTAAAAATATGCTAATTGGGGTATTTCCTTCAGCTAAGTCCATTGAAATTTTGTCAATTAATTCAATTGCTGCTGATTCTGTTGAGTGCATAGTTCTAAATCCATACTGACTGTGATAGAATAAGTTGTTTTTGTGTATGAATTGATGCTTATTGTAGTACTTGCGAGTATTTTTAAAAGGTAATATTATACTTCTGGTGTTAATTATTGTCAATCTTACTAATACAAGTGGCAGAGTGAGGTCTCTCTGAGCCATAATTCATTGATTTTCTTGATCTCCGTGCAACCTGCTCCACCTAGCCGAACTTTCTGTTTCCATGGCAACCACAGAATGACGTAAAAATGTCCAAATGTTCCAAAATTTTGGAAAACCATTCCAAAACTGCTTAATTTTATCCTGCGAAAAATTCATTGTTCTAGATTGAAAATAAGTGTCCATATAAAAAAAAGCCGTGAACTTTCTGAACGCCCCTCGTATAACATTTCTATAACCTTGAAATCTATCAATAATATGAGTAATTTCGTAATGAAAGTTTCAATATTATCCAAATTTGTTCTTCAAGTTCAAGTTCAAGTTCAAGTTCAAGTTCTTTATTGGAAAATAATTATTTAGCAAAATACATAAATTAAGTACAATTATAAACAATATAATTTTCCTTAGTCAAGATACAAAAAAATGTATATATTGACGTATAGTTAATAATACAATTAATTTTTATGTTACATTGGTAAGAACTTCTAACAAACAAAATTATAACATATACTGAAAACAAAATAATAATGATCTTAATATACATAAAAAAAATAAATAAAAAAAAAATAAAAAAAAATAAAAAATTTATAATAATAAAATTACAAAGTGACAAAATCATTGTTGTTTATTACAAAAATCTAAATCATCAACAAGGAGGTACTTCTTTAAGTGTTTTTTTATAGTGGATAATGTAAGATTACTCATTATAACGTTAGAAAGAAAATTCCACACAATGACTCCCTTATATCTCAAACATCTGTGACAAAAACTACTTCTAAAAATGGGCAAGTGTAACTTATCGCGTAATCTAGTATTATGAGCATGATACTGGGAATTAGAAAGAAACATGTCATTAAAAATGTCAGGGCTATCTCCTTTAAGCAATTTAAACATAAACAAGGCAACCTTGAGAACATAGATTTTGAAAATATCTAAAACTCCATATTTCAGGAAGAGGGGAATCAATGGTGTTCTAAGAGGTGAAAACGATATAATCCTTAAAGTTCTTTTTTGAAGTTTATGAATTGGAGCCAAGTTTGTAGCGGGCACTGAACCCCATACCTCAATAGCATAATTAAGGTATGGATAGACAAGAGAATTGTAAAGACCGAGCAATGAATGTGAATTGAGCTGATGTCTGGCCTTTAATATTATGCCTATGGCCTTAGCTATCTTCTTTCTTATAAAATTTATATGGTCAACCCAAGCAAGTTTAGAGTCAATAATAACACCTTAGGGAATAAGATAACACCAAGGAATTTAGTAGACTCAACATGACAAATTTCTTTGTTAGCAATCTTAATTTGAAAGTCACTAGAAACATTTTTCCGATTGGATTTAAATAACATGCAATTTGTTTTATTTACATTGAGGGATAGTTTATTAGCATTAACCCAATTATACACATGGCTTAATTCATCATTTAAGATATCTGTCATAACTGTAATATTTTTACCTTGAACAAATAAGCTGCTATCATCAGCAAACAAGATTGGCATAACGCAATTTGAAACTAAATAAATGTCATTAATGTATAATATAAATAATAGAGGGCCCAAAATTGATCCCTGGGGGACACCACAATTTATGGACATCAGTTCTGAGTAATTTCCATCAAAAGATACAAATTGTTTTCTGTTACCCAAGTAACTGCAAATTAATCTATTAGCCGCCCCTCTTATCCCATATTTATTTAGTTTACGTAATAATATGTCATGATCGATGGTATCAAAAGCTTTACTAAAATCCAAAAATGTTCCTAATGTCATTTCATTCCTATTCACACCAGTTACAATCTTATCAATAAGTTTTATCAAAGCCATTGTTGTATTATATTTTTTTTCGAAATCCAAACTGAAACTTGTAAAGAAGACTATTATCATTCACAAACTTAATTATTCTATTATAAATTATTCTTTCAAAAGTCTTTGAAAATATAGAGAGGACAGAAACTGGGCGATAATTTGTGACAAGTTTGCAATCTCCACTCTTATATAATGGAACAACCCTTGCAATTTTCATTTCATCAGGAAATACTCCTTGTAAAAGAGATAAATTAACCAAATGAAGTATAATATTACTGATATTGTCAAATGAGGATTTGACTATTTTGACATGAACATCATCCCAGCCTACACTCGTGGTACTGATATTTAAGACAATGCTGCGTAATTCGTCAATATTTGTCGGTGCAAGATAAATAGAACTGGCCACATTTATATTTCTCATGTAAAAAATAGGGTCAGTGTCAGAGTGTGGAATCTTCTCACTGAGATTCTTACCAATGTTAGTGTAGAATTTATTAAATGCGTCAGCAATTTCTTTCCCATTTGTAGTGTTTACACCACTAATAACAAATTCTGAAGACTTATTTGATGATTGTTTCCGATTAATAACATTCTTAATAATTTCCCACGTTTTTTTAATATTGCCTTTGTTTGCTTCCAAAAGATCTTGAAAGTGCCTTTTTTCAGCCTGTCGTAACAACTTTTGAAGCTTTTTTTATAATTTTTATATGTTTGAATATTTCCTTCACTGGGATTTGTCCTATATATGTTACCAAGGATAATTTTATTTTGCTTCAATATTGATGTACAAAATTCACTTTCAAAAATTTCAATGAACACACCATCCCATAACAAATCATAAACACACGAAGAAACGCAAATTAAGTGGGTAAAGGAAGAACATAACTGAAACACTGTTCAACAAATGAAAAAAAAAATCAAATAGCAAGTGATTTTACATTTCGTTTTTGATGACATACAAATATCAGATATTTACATATTTGTCGAAAATGAACATCGCCATTCAGAAGGCAAATGAAGAACACCAATTAAAACATCAGAATAGAGACACATATAAGATGGCAAAAGAAGAGGACAAATTATGAAGGCAAATCAACTGTCAGGTTTGCAAGAAGAAATCCACATCAAACTTCAGTGATCAATTTTACAACAAGATCTGGAGACAATGGACACTAAGTCTTCTTTCCACTCACTCAGGTGGACAAACCTCCACCATCACTAATCAAGGTCAGCCTGGTCACATATATCTATGATGGAGAGCAATTTCAATCATCCTTGGTTTAACTTTTGCTGGACAACACATATACCAAACCAAAAGAGGCTTTTAGATACTTCTCCACTGCGTGAATGACACCAAAAGATGTTCAGTTTGGCATTAGGAAGCCTGTCGTTAAATGTTGGTCTGAAGTTTGGCCTGTCTTGATGGATGGTTGATGAATGGATTGATGGATTGATTGATGGATGGATTGATTGATGGATGGATTGATGGATGGATTTTATGCTTCTCTGATTTCCTTTCATTAAAATGAACAAACAAATAAAGAAAAAAGAAATAAATTCTCTAGATCTTGTTAAAATACCACATTGTCTGATTCCTTGCTCTCTTGTCAATCACAAGGAAGCCAAAGTAACAAAGTAGGGTAACAAAAAAAAGTTTGAGCGTATTTATTCACCATTAAGGCATCCCTTGAAGTTTTAGCAAAGAACAATGGATTGTGTGACACCTAAAATATCCTTGCAAGAGACTGACCACCGTCACATATTTGCCAGACAGCCTGTGGCAGCTCACAGCTGCTGGTTCCTGTGGATGCTAAGTATGAATAGTGTAGTAGACGATGCTTGTGATAACGGACTACAGTGGTCCCTGCGTTATAAGACTGCCTCTTCTGTGGTTATGAAGCGGTCTCTTGTGGGGGTGTGGGCTCTCATTGCGGTGCAAAATGCACTAAAAATACTACTTAGAGCGGGAGGAAGGCGGTAACATAAGGCAAGGTGGTCTTACAACAGGGGGTCTTATAACGCAGGGACCACTGTGTACTAGAAGAGCTATGCAAATAAGTATGAGCAACATTATCATTGGAGTGAACATTTTATTATTGGTAAAAATGGATACATACAACATTGAACTATTAGCACAATCAAATTCCAAACAGAAGTGCTGGCAACCATTTCCATTTCCCTGTCAAACTTCGAAACACCATCTCAGTGTCTTGGAATGTAACTTTAGTCTTTAGAAACAATGTGTCATGTGTTACAATAAGAGTACATTCATCGTCAAAAATTATCTAATATGAATCATGGTCACTCTAATATCAAAATCGCAATGTGTATGTCTCTGTAGCATATTACACCATACCTAGCGATTGATGTAGGAGTAAGTCTGCAAAATAACTTTGTCAAAATTCCTCCAAAATGAAACCATTAATATCTTGTTATTCTTCGGACTGAAGTCTGTCGCGATGTAGGGACTGCCCTTGTGGTGCACCCCTGACATTTGGGTTTCCCAAGCCAAAGCAAAGGAATACAAATACACCTTGTAAAATGTTGACAATAACAAATGGGTACCAAAAAAATTCAATGCCTGTAATGTCTGGAAGAAGACCCAGAAGCCATGTTGATCCAGAAAGCAGAAATAGGCTAAAGTACACTCTGAATATTTGTTTTTGCTCAGATTGCAGTACTCTCTGAATGTCAGATAGAGTTGAATACAAGGCAATAACACATCAAATCAGTAACAGTACATTTACAAGAACCAGCAGGACGACAGGTCCTACAAATGTATTAAGTAACACATATGGTGTAATGTTGGATATCCAGCAGTGTTGATTGTCACCATATTGAAACAATTTGGTGCCGAAAAGGTCACAGCATAAGCATGGCACGACAATAAAAAGCGGAGTCAGCCAAGCATATGCAGCACACCTGCAAAGCCTGAAGGAGCAGCAATCACTTGAATTGAGGAACTGCATGTCTGTGAAAGTCTTATGCATCCTGTATGCCATGGTGTTTAGCCAAGTGAAAGTTGATAGCCAAACGTAATGTAATGCAACAGCCACAATCTTACATGCAAAAGGGTAGTCCAAAAGATGCCTGTTGCACTGAAGCAGGGTCTGACCACACGCAAGAGCTGCCATGTAGTTCATCATCATTTTTCCAGGAACTGTGCGAAGGTCTTTGTTAAGAAGGTAAATGACAAATGTAACCACCAACGAACTGACGGACAATGTAGTACCAATCAATGTTATCAGTCCCAGTAGATCAGAACTCTGGTCTTCAAAATTACAAACAACTGCATGTCCATCAGAGATAATTGCAAATTCGCGAGGGGCCAACAGTTTACCAGATTTTGTAACAACCAAGAAATCATTCACTATTTTAAAGAGACTCTTCGGGATTATGGATTTGTCACACATTTGAATGTAGGTATAGCACACAGTTAGTTGTCCATGTACACCATTCGTGTCTGAATAACTCAGTGTCCAATGAATGTCTTCAGGAAAGAAAAAGTAACCAGTCCTGCTATGAGTTACTGACCCCAGATATCCATCAAATGATGTTTCTTGAAATGGGACTTCAAATAATTTTCCCGAGTTCAATGTGCATCTATTTTTGTATGACTCAAAATCTGCTGGCAGAAACTCAATTTCATGCCAAGACGTACCATTGCCTGAACTGTTGAAATATTGTATCACTTTTTCATATGGATTTAAGCAGAGGGCATGCTGACTGTCACTGCATTTTAAAATTCTGTCGCTTCCGTTCATCACCTTACATACTAAAACACCTTTATTAAGTGTCATTCGACTTTCTGGCAAATACACACCTTGACATTTATTGGCAAAGTTTATCTGATCTAAATGACAATATTTTTTTATTTTTCTTGATAATCTGTCGCAAAAGGATCCCATTTCCTTGCAAACTGATTTTTCATTTTCCAAAATATCTTGTGGGGTTCCATCAAAGTCCATCAAAATGCTTATTGATTCGTAGTCCACTGATACTTCAGATTCTTGTGGACAACTTTTGTTGGTTGGCTCAACATTTTCTGATGATGCACAAAAACTGTTTTTGTAGATTATGTTATCCGTTTTAATGTTTGAGAAATATAAACTGCACATGGCTATGTAGATTACGCTTAGCATTGGAACCGAAATGTCTGGGTTTTTTGGTTTTGGGAAGCATATATTTGGGCGAATTATAACATCAGTAGAGATATTTTCCATTTTAACAAAAAAGGACCGTGAACAATACCTTTCAAATAATGTAATTGAATTTTTCAGTGTCAGCCAATGACCTTTTCTCTTTATATAATGAACCATACCACTTTTACATTTATATTTGTAATTTATGGGATAGATCTCGGTCTGATTTACGCCATTGCATATCGCACAATGGTAATTATTAAAAAGCTTGGCTTGAAATTTGTCTGGTAGATTCCTTTTTTCAATTACAGCAACGAAAGCAGTTCCACCAGATTCACAGTGATAGCTATTTGTGTCATTCCTTGCACAATGACTGGTTACCCTTGCGTAAGCATACTGATGTGGCAATGGGATGCATTCTTCATTGTCATCTAGATTTTGCTTTGCAACTTGATGATCAACCGCCAGAGCGAAATGAACCATGAAATCTGCCTTACTGGGTGGAAGTCTTCTGAACTGCTCAAGTTCATACTGAGATCTTTGCAGGAAGATGTTTTTGTTCAGCTTGGTGTGCTTCAAACAGAATATGAAGAAGTCAAAACAACATGCACCTACCTTGAAACAATCATTCTTGCAGGAACACCACTCAAATAAACCATATTCCATCATATAATTATCATCATCATGACATGAATTTCGACAGCTTCTATTCACGCAGTGTGTCCATGTTACATTGAACTTCTTTGAGGATGCAGTTCTCAAAACCTTTAAAAACGGAGGACCTGAGTATTTGCAAAGGAAGAAGAAAGAGGATGATTAAGACTTCTTAGACATCACCAAGATACTTATACCATTGGAAAAGCTGGTATCTAACTGACAATGTCCCTTGCTGACTGTTGTGAAATGGTGAAGGGCTTGTGTGAAAACTACTTAACAATATGACTGTATTGAGAGATTCTTACCAGTCGTTGGACTGCTTAATATCTGATTGTACTGAGAAATTTCTTACTAGTGGTTGCGGCTAGATCATAAATTGTGAAATGCATGTCTGAATAACTATTTAGTTACCTTATTAGTTGTTGTTAAATTGTGAAATACATGTCTCAATAGCAATTTAATAATCTTATTGCATAGCCATATTTCTTACCAGCTGTTGTGACTTGAGCTTGAACATTGTGGAAGATGAGAAATGCCCGAACCAATACCACTCGCTTGAAGATGATCATTCTGCAACAATTCCACCTCAAAAAGTGTCTTGAACCAATACAACTCTTTTGAAGATGATCATTCTGCAACAATTCCACCTCAAAAAGTGTCTTGAACCAATACCACTCTTTTGAAGATGATCATTCTGCAACAATTCCACCTCAAAAAGTGTCTTGAACCAATACCACTCGTTTGAAGATGATCATTCTCAACAATTCCATGTCAAAAAGTGTCTTGAACCAATACAACTCTTTTGAAGATGATCATTCTGCAACAATTCCACCTCAAAAAGTGTCTTGAACCAATACCACTCGTTTGAAGATGATCATTCTGCAACAATTCCACCTCAAAAACTGTCTTGAACCAATACAACTCTTTTGAAGATGATCATTCTGCAACAATCCCTGGTCAAAAAGAGCCTTGAACTCTTCAGGTGTCTGAGAGCAATGGAAAACTTCTGACAGAAATATCTGTTTTATAGCTTCAGTGTCCATATTAATTTCCATTTTCAAACTTTGTGGTTAGTCATCATGAAAGGAATTTGGCATTTCACTATAGCTTTATTGTTATAAAAGTAAAGCCACAATTCACGAAGCATATCTTGGCATCAAAGGATTTAATATCATTTTTTGTGAATTACGTTGAATTATTCGAACAAAGTCATCTCAGTGATGCATCAAATTGTATAGTCATATAATTTCTGTGGTCATGCTGTTATTTATACTGCTTTATAAAAGTGACACTAGATTCGAAATTCATGAAACTTTTCCCATCAGATGGAACATACGATTTATAGTAAAGTTACGAGAAGTTTAGCTTCAAAGAGAATTAGCAAATGTCTTGAAGTGAAAAGTTTTATAAAAGACATTCGCCTTGATCAATTCTAAAGATGGAGCTCAAGTATTGACACAGACACTTGCCTGTCTGCCCATCCTCTTTAGGCCTGACGTAGGACGTGCCTACTGGTCTGACGGGTCCATAGAAATACATAGAACGGACATGAGGCTGTATGACGCCACCTCGAGATGAGGTCACCAAATCTGCCATGTTGGAACTGCCCTGAGACACGACGTCATTGTGATGTCACAGCAGGAGCAACAAGATGTTGTGTTTGGCTGATTGTGACGTGACATGATGCCATTGTTACTAGTGACGTCATTATTATTTGTGACGTCACGGTTACCAAATGCCAGGCAGCCAGGCAGTTCCAAGATGGTGGAATTGGTTGCTTCATCTGCTAGAGCCTCATGTCCGTTCTACATATTTCTATGGACGGGTCAAATGATTTCCTTCTCAGATGTCTGTCCTTCTGTCCAGGTGTTGACCCAATTAAGAAAATATGTTGCATACTCTATAATGAAATTTGCAACGAAGAATGATTCGATTTTGGCGAAAATCAACATAGCTCATGGAATAGGGGAGACCGGGGCTAGCTGTCACAATTTTTATTCTTCAAGTTTGACTGTATCTGAGAGGCCTCTAGGTTCAGGTTGTCTGAAAACTTTCAACCCTGTAACATTTTTGTCAGTCTTGAGAAAGTTTTTATTCAGCTTTCGTCCAGATTTAGCAACCATGTGTTTCCTTGCAGGTCATGTTGTAACTCAAAGTCATTTTTGTGAAAATGTCACACTCATATAGCCAATTGAACATCTCTTGACAGATTTTCTGTAATCCAAGCGTGCACTACATTGGATTCCTTTTGAAAAACAAAAATATTCATCTTGC
The DNA here is from genome assembly GCA_026936325.1 of Platynereis dumerilii. NCBI lineage: Eukaryota > Metazoa > Annelida > Polychaeta > Phyllodocida > Nereididae > Platynereis > Platynereis dumerilii. Next base: position 12,940,366 of record JAPTHN010000020.1, read on the forward strand.
GAATACTTTGGATGAATGCCATCATAAATCAGGGTGTATTTCTACCGGAAAATTGCTTCTCAAATTGGAGGACAATGAAATCATTGTAAAATTTCTGCTGAAAAAGTCATTTTTAAGAAGGGCAGAGTTTATGAACTGGTCTTAAGATTTCAAGAAGTCCACATATCACATGACAGATTATACTTCCTTGCAACCACATCATACAAAAAGCTTCACCAACAAACAGATCTTGAAATTTATTTGTGCTTGATACTGGCTTGTGTTCCTGGAAGCTCGGTTTGGCTGACAACAAACACGTTGTGTTGTAGTAAATGTCATAAGTTTTATTATGACGTCAGATGAATATTAACAACAGTTAGTTGTCAGACAAAGGTGGGGGCAACAGGCGCCACCACAAAATAGGTAAAAATGACATATAACAAAAAGTAAATATCGAATATAATACAGCAGCAAATGAACATGAAATGTAACATCTCGTATGTAACTATCCCAAAAAGTCCGCAGAAGATGTCCAGGTTGGTATAAAAGCGGGAGGGTGGGTGGGAAAAAATCTTCCCAATACTGAAAAGCAACCACCATCTGAGGCAGCATGACTCAGACTGATGCCAGTCCCGCACAAACACATTTCCTGCGTGAAATTTCCTTTGTGCTTGATACTGGCTTGTGTTCCTGGAAGCTCGGTTTGGCTGACAACAAACACGTTGGGTTGTAGTAAATGTCATAAGTTTTATTATGACGTCAGATGAATATTATCAACAGTTAGTTGTCAGACAAAGGTGGGGGCAACAGGCGCCACCGTTCGAAGAACGCCCCCACCCAACAGGAACACAGGAGGCAGAGAGGGGAGAGAAAAAGGGAGCCCAGCACAAGCTGAAAACTCCCTCCGTAGAACGCTAGAGAATGCGGGGCAGCCAGTACCAAGGGAAGGCTCCGTTAGGGAAGTGCATAAACAGGTCCAGGAAGCCCAGCCCTGCTGAAGGCTCCGCATGAATTCACGGTATCCCAAGTTCGAGTAGCCCATAAACAGGTCCAGTGAGCCCAGCCCTGCTGAAAGCTCCGGAAATAGTGCCGGTATCCCAAGTTCCCAATGGCTAGGTGACGGACTCAGCGATGTAGTCTGCCGAAACAAGTGTGTCTATGACAGCACGTACCTGGGAATAGGTTTGAAATCACCTGCAAACAGAAACTGACAAACAGGGGAAAACCGCAAAAAATGAGGCAAAGTACACGTATAGGAAAATGGCACCATAAGGTGAAGTGAATATTACCAGGGATCAGTGTAGTAGGCCACATAGGAGGCCGAGAAAAATAACCTCTAATGGCAACAGGATAAATTAAATGTAATACACATGCCAAAAATCAGCAAAAAGTCGTATTGGCATTGTAAGGTGGCCAACGATGATGTGGTCCATAAAGCCTGAAAAGAAGAACAGGAGTGTCAGGACCAGATTGAAATGGACAAGTTGACACTGGTGCTTGTTTATTGACAGTGAAAACAAGTAGACCGATACCTAAAAAGAAAGGAAAATGACGTCCAGAGGGCTTAAGAAACCACAAAGTAGGTAAAACAGAAATGTGTAATTGACAAAAAATATGTAAATAATAACACAAAGAAATAAGTAGACAAACAGAGAGAGAAAAAATTGGTCAGGGATTAGCAAATAAAGTGGAAAAGGAGCTATATTAAGTGTGGCACTGGACAACAATTATATAAAGTGTGGCACTGGAAAAGGGGAAAATGCATGAGAGGCAAAAATGGAGGAAAAAATCGAGTTTGGCCAGTAAAAAACAATGTCAGGGATGAAATGTGACCGATACTGACCACAGATAAAGGCCAAAAAGCAGAGTTAACAAACTGGCAGAAATAGGTCAGCGCAGGCATGAGCCATGGTGAGAGGCGGAGGGCCTGCAGCCCGGAAGCACAACCCAGAAGCAGCTGACAGTGGCCAAAATAAATACACCAGGACAAGCCCTGGAAAATTTATTTGGTGGAAGGGAAAATCCAGATCAGAAGGGCCTTATACTGCAAAATGCTCTAACTGATTGGAGCCCATACAATTACAGACAAAAGGAAAAACTGGAAACTCCGGACCAGGGGGACGGCAGCAAGCTGGCGTGGAGCCAGGCAGTACAAGCACCCACACTGATGGGAGACAAGAAAACAAAAAAGCATTAATAAACATGAAAGAGGCAGAGAAATAAATATTCACAAAAGGAAAAACAAAAAAATGGAAGACTCCACTAGCCGTTGAGTGGAGGCCGAAATATAAATATACTTAGCAGCTGAAAAAGTCATACATATAAGACATTGTTGAGTGAAATTGTTAACTTTTACTTGTATAGTCGTACATAGTTTAGTTTAGTTTAGTTTAGTATACTTATTTATTAAAGTCTCACTCTGTAAAAACCGTTCAACAAAAACAGACCATTACATTGGAATTATGAGAGACTATAAAAACAATTAATAAGAGCTAAGGCAAACCATTAAAAACCTTATGATAGCACCATTGAAGATCTAAAATTCCATATCGTCTATCTCATGGAAGACTCAGTCATAAGAAATTTTGCAATTTTCAGCAATCCTGAAATTCTGAAAACTAAACAAATCAGCAGATTACTTCTGTTTCCTCGCACTGCTTGTATTGAAAGTTATGTCATTGTGTTCGGCTTGGTGTTGTGATCGTGCAGAAACATAAATGATGTTTAAAAAATGTAGAATTTATTTAATAAAGTAATTTTGACTGATTATTCCAGCAAGCTGCAAGACAGTGGCTTCATTATTTTAATTTCCATACTAGGTCAAAGTGGTTTGACTCAAGCCGACACTGTGAATCTGCCATAAGTCCAGCGGAAGATTCAGTTAAAGCTATGTTATGACTGAGTCTTCCATTGGAAAATGGAGGATGACTGAGCCAAAACATAGCTTTGACTGAGTCTTCCACTAGACTTGTGGCAGATTCATAGTGTTGGCTTCAGTCAAACCACTTTGACCTTTTCAGCTTGAACAACAAACAACTTTTTGGAGGGAATAATTCAACGGAAGACTCAGTCAAAGCAGGTTTAACTGTTTTTTACCTCATAAGTTCCCATTGTGCAACTCAGATTCTGTTGTGGAAGACTCAGTCAAACCACTGAAACCTAGTTTTACATAAGACTAACCTTCCTATCTTTTTAAATGATGCATAAGCATAAAAGGTTAAATCAGTTTGTATGTTGACATGACTGATTGTCCTCTTGCATTGTATCATGGAAGACTAGGTCAAATCAATTGAGTTGAGTGAAATGAGCCATGAAAGATGTCAGTTTTCTATGCAGAAGTGCAATAAAACAGGGTAAAAATGTCCCAAAATACCGAGAGTTTGAAGGAGTGGTGTGTGGTAATAAATAGACCCATTGGGCTTATTTCTTGTGCCATTTGGTGCTAGAGGTCCTCTAGTTTATTTTTCTGAAATATTTCAAAATTCAGTCAAATTGATTTGACTGAGTCTTCCTTGAGACAGACGATATATTAGCACAGGTTTTAGCAACTGTTGTAACAAGACTAGGTTCTTACATCAGGAATATATATTTATCATAGCTGGGAGATCATTAAAATTATTTATAGACATACAAGCGAAATACGATACATGGGAGTTAGCATGTAAAAGGGGCCCCGTATTTCGAAGAAAAAGGAAGGATAACTTGCCTGTTATAAATTTCTGTTGACCAGTAAACAGCAGGGCCACATAATAGATGGTGCAGGGATCCATAGTGGAGGGTCAAACGCCAACTGAGGGTGAAGTTCAGTCCATTGTAGGTCCATCGACGGCATCATATGAAGGGAGGGGCAGCGCCCACAGGTAAGCCCAGCACCAGCTGAAAGCTTAGCGATATTTCTAGGACCAGCCCTGCTGAAAACCTAGAAGGGTAGGCCCAGCACCAGCTGAAAGCCCAGCAGCAGCCGACAAGACCTAAGCCCCAGCCCCAGCTGTAGGACCTAGTTGTAGGAGACGGTGGGCGCAGCACAAGCTGAACGCCCGAACATGTGACGCAGCACCAATACGAGAAAAGGGGAAGCACCTATTAAATATAAAAGGGAATATTAAGGTATTGGCTAGATATGGCCAGGGTAGGCCTGAAGTTACGTGCAGAGATACAGGGGGAGGGAAAAAAGGGGGGGGAGGTTGGGCCGGCACAGGGGAGTCAGGCAAACACAGGTAAAGGCCAAAAGGTACAGCAAGGCTGGCTAAACATAAGTGGCCAAATACACAGGAAAGAGCCATAGGGCACTGATCCCCTGAATAAGCACCAACCGCGTTAATGGGTAAATAGGGCTGAAGGAAAATACATGCAAAGGCCCAGAAAAGAGATGGTGAGGCAATAAGAAAGAAAGAGGAGGAGAGAAGAAGAGAAAAGGAATGGTTGGGCAACAAAGGGGGGAGCCAGGCATACACAGAGAAAGGCCAAAAGCACAGCAAAAGCTGGCTAACAAATAGGTCAGCGCAGGCAAGAGCCATGGTGGGAGGCAGAGAGCCTGGAGCCCTGAAGCACAACCCAGAAGCAGCTGACAAGTGGCCAAAGTTAATACACAGAGACAAGCTCTGGGGCACTGGTCCCACAAGGAAGCACCAACCGAAAGTGAAGAAATATGTAAGTAAAAGACAGTGGGCAAAAACTAGCCCAGTCAGGAACGAGTAGAAAGAGAGTTAAGGCAGGTGTGGGATAATCTGCAAAGGTGAAAGACAAATGTGGGGTACAAAAACATTGGTATAAAATCAGTAAGGAAGGCGCTCACCAAGCTACCTGTAAAATAGATTGGCCTAGAGTAGGGAATGATTGGCTGGATACAAACAAGGGGCTGGAAACGGGTAGGAAAACTGAAAGGAACAAAATCATATTAGTGCCAGTAAGAATTGATAGGGAAATGATTGAAAAAATGCACATCAAATCATTAGCTGAAATAGGCATGGAAGAAAATCAGTATTAACATAATGCATAAATTGGTAAATAGTGCAAAAATTAAAAGTGCACAGATGAGTATGGCACAGAAATTGGAAGAAAAATTGTGAGTAAAGACATGAAGTTGCATGCATCTGTGAGGATACTGTCAGCATACTGGAACTGCATCTTGACCTGGTAACCATATGGTATAATTTGTAAGCACTCTTGTTGTGGACAGAGTGTCTGCAATGAAAAAATTACGATACAAAGAGGAGAAAGTGAAGGGGAAAAGATGTTCCAGTTGCAGGGGGATGGAAGTCCATGGAGAGCCCTGTGGCACCTGTGGCAAAGGATAGATTGACAAGAAAGCCACCAGGGGGCGATAAGATACAGGCAAAGGCTTGTGCTGCCACCTAGAGGTTGATAGTAGGTAGAAAAAGAAAAGGGAACAAAAATAGGTCAAATACTCCTGCTGGCAGAAACAATAAATCCTGGCGAAATCATGGAAATAAAGATCCAAGGGTGTGTGGGAGGTGATTGTCCAGTTCGAGTGGTGCACGAGAGAACTCATGGTTGAGCCTGAGTAGGAGGCCTGATGATGGTGGTCTGGTTGCAAGTCACAAGGTGAGAATGCTGTTCCATACATGACCACATGTAGTACATGTGGTCTGAAATCACAGACAAATTTAGGCCATCAAACAGCCAAAAATGGTGATGAAGTCTGCCAACAGGATCAGGGAAGAAAGATCAGACATGATAACAAGTGGAAGGTGTGGAAGTTGCGCAGTAATCCCTGTAAAACATGAAAAAATCTTCCTAATACTGAAAACCCGGGGGGGGGGGGTACTTCGCGGACTTTTGTGTAGGGATGCGCCACGGCGATTTTTAAAAACCAGAACCATTTTAATCCGGAAACCAATGCCAAAACAACAACAAACCATTTCTTTTTGTAAAAATATCCAAAACCAATTAAATCTTTATGATTTGTATACCTTTGTAATCGTCTTTTCAAGCCAATTCTAACGGTACCAAACATGTTGGGGGTGCAAAAAGGGCAACCAAATTCATCGGAAATCCTAAAAAACCAGGACCATTTTAATCCTAGATGGCCAAAAAACCTAAACCATCCAGCAGCGCCTCTATATACACTCTTTCATAGTGAGTACCCCCCCGGGACTGAAAAGCAACCACCATCTGAGGCAGCATGACTCAGACTGATGCCAGTCCCGCACAAACACATTTCCTGCGTGAAATTTCCTTTAATAACGACACAACTTCTGCCACTTATAGCAAAGTAATAAGCACTGTGACAACTTGCCCATGTGACAACTAGCCCCGGCCTATCCTCGTCACGATCATGAAGTCAATCCGATATCACCGCAATCAAAGGAGAATAATATTATATTCTGGTTCTACTTAGAAATCACAGACACATTGTTCACGGAGACTACGGGTTAATGCCATCATGAAGCAATGCCTTAATCTCCCAAAAATTGTCTCACATTGGAAGACGATGAAAAATTTGAAAATGGTGAAAAAATTGAGTTAAACTGTCATTTTCAGAAATCTTCACATAGCGCATGACAGACAACACATTTTGGTGATATCATCACAAAAATATTCCCCATGTTAAAAAATATCAGAATTGATGTAATTGTCATGCAGCTGCTACCATCCATAGCTGAGTAATAAGCATTGTGACAACTTGCCCCTGTGACAACTAGCCCTGGTCTACCCTATTCACACCACGATCGTACTATCAGTCTTGGCACTCCAGACAAAGAAAAATTCAGCTGAGGTGGACCCACAATGGCTAGAAACTGGGGAATGTGGCCCAGCTTAAAATGACATCATAGCTTGTAGTTATTTTACATATATTGCAATGCTAGAAGAATTAAATAGAGTGGTCTCTGACATCACACTTCAACAGGATAGAAAAGAACTTGGGATTCCAAATGAATATGACAAGGACTGTAACTTAAAGTAATAGCAGAGGATGGGCAGTCAATAACAATTCCTCTGAATTTCATTTTAAACGCATTGGCACAATCATCATTCTGTAATTTTTCTTCATATCAAATGGAATGGAATATCTTAACTTTAACATTTCAATGCAGTTTCAATTGCTAATGCTTTTGGAAAGTTAACTTATTCATAATCTGATTTGTGTTGACATAGTGCTGTGGAACAAAATATATTGCACAAAAAATGACGCTTTAAAAGATGAAGCGCCACATGGAAGAAATAGAAGTGACTTTCCCACTTAGAAATTGCTGAAATGGATTACCAACACGTTCATTCAATTCAATTCACTCAAATCAAATCCACAAGCTGATACTTTGAAAGTTCTATGTCATTCAAATTTGCCAATGGACAAATAAATTTATTAGCAGAAATGATATGAAATACGAAGTTAGAAACCATCAAAGCTATAAAAGGGCATTTTCGGAATGAGTTCATTCCTTTAACACTGCTGGGGAGTCACACCTTCAAGCAAAACTGGTGCACCCATGGCAATCTTCAAGAGAGAGGTACTTATCCGTGCATTGTTGATCTTCCACAATGCACAAGGCTCGACCACTGGTAAGAAATAACTGCAGAAATTTTGTGTCAAAATGCTTACACATGTATTGTATCATTTCAGATATGGCAAGAGCATTTTAAGTGTGTCATGAAATTGATTTTTTTGTAATTGTCAGGTCCTCCAACTTCTACAGAACAACAGCATTTTATTAACAATTACACACACCTTATGAGAGCTGTGACATCAAAGAAGTTCAATGTATTGTGGACATACTGCCAATATAAAAGTTGTCAAAATTCATGTGGTTTAGATAACAAACCTGACTATGACAAATTTTGGTGGTGTTCATGCAGAGAAGATTGTCTTCAAGCGGGTGACTGCTGCTTTGACTTCTTTATATTCTGTTTCAAGCATACCAAGCTGGACAAAAACATTTTCCTCAGGCGGTCTAAGTATGAACTCAAGCAGTTTAGAAGGCTGCCGCCCAATAAGGCTGATTTCATGGTTCATTTCGCTCTGGCTGTTGATGTTAATGTTGCTAAGCCGACTCTAAGTGACTTTGAGGAATGCATCCCACTACTGCATCCCTTCTCTTACACAAGGGTAGGTAGCCGCTGCACATTGAATGACACAAACAGCGACCATTGTGATTCTGGTGGAAATGTTCTGGTTGCTGTAATTGATACAACAAATGCATCTGTTGAAAGTCGGATCAAAATTTATAGCAACTACCACTGTGCAATATGCAGTGGAGCTCATCCAGGTGTGATCTACCCCATAAATTATAGATTTGAATGTACATACAATTCTTTAAGCTCGGCTATACACTCGGTTTTTGGTGAACTTGATGAGTTTCCATTACAGAAATACCTTGAATTACTGGAACGAGGTTGCAGGAAATATATATTTGTTGAAAAGGAAAGTGTTTCTTCCTATGACATAATTCGGCCAAATACATGCCATCCCAAAGTGATTCACATAATCCCTTCAGCACCTAGATTAAACACAATCTACAAAGCCATGTGTAATTTGTATCTGTCAACCATAGCAGTGATTAATAAAACATACAATAATATGTTTTGTGTAATGCTCCTAAAAGGCCAAGTAAGTAAATATAGATGTGCGCCACGATTGACAGACGAGGGCTTTTTCCCTCCATTAAACATTCTGATGAACTTTGATGGAACTCAAAGAGGTTTACAGCAAGACTATAGATCATCAAGAAAACAATTCTGTTCTTCCAAGAAAATAAAGTTTGCAAATAGGTGTTTCGATTTGCAATTCGCACATTTCAAGATGCAGCCACAGAAAGGCGTTTTACGAATTATGGAGGAGCCAAAAAATAAAAGCATTACATGTACTAGAGATGAAATCGCATGGGAAGCAGGGATTCCAACGAGAACTCACAGCTCCTGCGCATTGTTTACCAAGGTTCCAAAGTCATATTACGATGCACAAAAATATTTAATTGCCCTAAATGTACCAGACAGTCCTTATGAATCCATTGAAATTGAATTTCTTCCTGATGGTTTCGAGTCTTACAAAAATTCATGCACAATCAACTTTGGAAAATTATTTGAAGTCCCTCTTCGTGAAACATTTTTGTCTACATTTTCAGTAACTCATCTCACGACAGGCTACTCTTTCTTTCCTGAAGATGTGCATTGGACTTTGAATTATTCAATAAACTATGGTATGGCTGGACAACTAACTGTATGTTATGCCTTTATTCAAATGTGTGACAAATCAATACTCCCAAAGAGCCTATTTACAATTGCGAATGGTGACTTGGTGGTTAAAAAATCAGGTAGAGTGTTGGCCCCTCATGAATTTGCAATTATCTCTGATGGACGTGCTGTTGTTTGCAATTTTGAAGAGCAAACTTCAGATATTCTCGGACTTCTAACATTAAGCGGCACAGCATTATCTGTTATTTCCTTGGTAGTTACCTTTGCAATTTACCTTTTCAATAAAGACCTTCGCACAGTCCCTGGAAAAATGATGATGAACTACATAGCAGCACTTGTGTGTGGTCACACCCTGCTTCAGTGCAACCGGTACTTTTTAAGCTACCCTTTGGCATGTAAGGGCATAGCTATGCTGATGCATTACGTTTGGCTATCAACTTTCACCTGGCTGAATGCAATGGCTCACAGGATGCATAGGACTTTCACTGATATCCACTTCTTCAATTCGGGTGACAGTTCCTCCAGCGAGGTTCTCAGTTATGCTGCCTATGCCTGGCTTGTTCCTCTTTTGGTTGTCATACCATGCTTATGTTTCGATCTTCTTAATGCCAAATGGTTCAAATATGCTGACAAAAATCATTGCTGGATATCAAACACTATCCCATATGTCCTGCTTTACACATTTGTGGGACCTGTCATCCTCCTGGTCATTGTAAACATATATTTTGTGATTCGATGTGTTATTGCCTTGTATTCAACTCTATCAGACATTCAGAGAGTACTGCAAACCAGCCAAAGGCAGATATTCAGAGTTTATTCAAGCCTGTTCCTGATGTCTGGTTCAACATGGCTCCTTGGTCTGCTGCCGGATATCACAGGCATTGAATTCTTTTGGTACCCCTTTGTGATCATCAATGTTTTACAAGGAGTATTTGTATTCCTTTGCTTTGGCTTGGGAAAACTGAAGTGTCGATTGTCTCCAGCCCGGGCAGTTTCAACAACACAACAAACTTCTGTCAGAGAAATCAACAGATATTAAAATCTGAAACCACCACAGAAAGTTTAAATCGGATGTGTTTTGTGACTAAGTATCTTTGATTGATTGATTGTAAATTAATATGATTTTGAAGTAATCAAAGAATTTGCCAACAAGATATGACAGAATTTGCAAACAATATAATATTATGAAAGTATTTGCAAACAAGATATGAAATTATTTGCCAACAAGATATGGAAGTTTTTGATAACAAGATTTTTTATGAAAGTGTTTGACATGAAGTTGTGAAATTATTTGCCAATGAAATATAAAATTATTTGCAAACAAGATATGAAAGCATTTTCCAACAAGATATGAAACATAGTTTTATTGATTAGGGACCGTTCAGAATTTATGACGGGGGGGGTTGGAGTTTTTGCCGAGGGGCTACTAACTTTTCACACTTGTTTCATGGGGGTTATTAATTTTTGATAACCCTTCCAAGGGGGGTAAGAAATTTTAACAAAGAAAATTTTAAAAAAACACGCATAAACTCATTTTATTCGGACTTTGCGGGCAAAAGTCCGCGAAATGACGCGAATCTGTACGCGTGGCCATGTATAAAAGTATATATGTCTGCATTGCTTTGTATGTCGAGGGGGGATACTAAAAATACGCGTGAAACCTAAGGGGGGAGTAGTAAAAATCCACATGAAACTCAAAGGGGGTATACATTTTTGACGGGAAGTCCCAGCAAAATCCCCCCCCCAGTCATAAATTCTGACCGGTCCCTTATTTGACAGATTTTCACCAGTGTATATACAGTAGGTGCCAAAATATTAAAGAAATAGGTTATTTAAAAGCGTCTTGATATCCTTCACATGTATTAAACAAAGTAATAATTTTTTGCCCACTGTGGGGCCAGTCCGCCAGTGCGCGCAAAAACCGTCGGACAATCGGCTTTTGCCGATCGTTTTTACGATTGTCCGACATGTTTCTGGCCCAGGTCAGACAAAAAAACCGACAGGAGACTGCTGTAGATGTTACAAAGACTCAGCTGCACAATTTGCAAGCCGTTCATGCCAGAGCAATAGCAATTTGCAGTCTTTGCAAGTGAGCCAATCTGAAGTTTAGTGGATTGCAATTCTGTTTGTTTTAGCTTCCTTTGTATTGACACCAATTTACCTTATTAATTTAATTGCAATTGTTGATCTGAGCCAAAACATAAGTGTGACAAAAGCAATTTTTGATGAACAAAGCTGCATGTAATTACAATCAACAAATAGGCTACCCTGTTTTGAGTCTCATGTAACATTGCCTTCAGCAAGATTTACAAGAACTGGTTCTGGGAACTTCTAGGTATTCACAAATCAAAGATAGATCGCAGGAATATTTTCAGACTACTCCTAAGAACTTTGAAACTTTGAAGTTAGAGAGAGCAGTTCACAGTGAATCAGTGAACTTTTTGCCAAAGACAGGGAGGATTAGGCCCATAATTGATAATCATATAGATGTTTCGTTTGGGGTATTTTGAGCCATTTGAAATATACCCGGTACGCATATCTGCTTATATTTAGTAACCGAATAACAACATGCTAAATATTGTGCGAATGTGCATTTTCAAAATATATATTTCGCATTTTGATGACTTGTCTGACAAAAGTGAAAATTGTCTGACCAGAGCAGTTTCCTGGTCAGACAAAAAGTCTGACCAAAGTCAATTTGCTTTCGCGTGCACTGCAGTCCGCCCCTGGTTCCATTAAGCTGATACCCTGTAAGTTTTGTACAATTACCATGATGCAGCGAGGAGTCACCCCATATAGCAATCAAAGAGGGAAATATAAGGTCAATAACATTTTTTTGGAGGGCACTATTTTCGATTAACTGATCCTGCCTGAGGTCAGAAATCATTAATGCCTCAACCTTGGCATTATTGACTTCTGACCATGGGCAGGACCAGTTAATCACAAGTAATGCCTGACAACCAACACGTTATATGTCATTATGCTTTTCGAACATCTCATATTTCATATCAAACTCTGAATCTTGACTTTACCTTTCTAATGCTGATCCTCGCGTTTTGCGTTCCCAAGCTGTTAATGTTATTATTCAATATAGAGCAAATCTGTGTTTCTAGATTTTATCATTTTTCTCCTGATCATTTAATTTCCAAAATCGGACAATTTTTTATGAGAAGTATTCTACCTCAGTCAATAATAAAATCGGCATGGCATCACTTTTGACGATGTCACGATAGACTAAATACATTATCGGGTGCTTTTGTGGGTGCCAATAGGGCAATAGTGTTTTTTATGGAGAGCCTTGGCGATGGCATTAATTACTTCTGACCAAGTACAATACCATTTAATCACCAGTAATGGCTGACAACAAAATGTTATCATCATTTTTTAATACAATTTATATCCTAGCTAAAAGTAGCCTTCACTTCTGTATTCATCAAGCGTCTGTACTGTTTTTTCACTTTTACGTCTTCATTATTGAAGTTAGAGCAAATCCATGTCCAAATTCAATCCTGTTTTTTAAATCCGACAATTTTTTGGTGAATTTAGCCAAAAACAGGGCCAGAAAATCGATGGTAATAACATCGTCATGACGTCACTTCTGATGACATGTTAGGTAAAATAAACCAGGGGGAGTTTTTGCGGCGGGCGTCATTGGCCTTTAATACCTGTGAACTGGGTGTTAATGGCCAAAAAATGTCCTATAAATATTTAGTAATCAGGGATAAACTGAAATTTAATGGGGTCATGAAACTCAACCAATCAGTGCAATTTCCTCCTGGGTATATTATGACAGCGCTAAGTATTGCGTCATCAAATAATACACAAACAGACAGCTCTAATAGTGAACTGCGTAAGCAATGATGAGATTGCTTTGGCTGCGAGCAATGTCAATTCAACTTGATGTTTTAAAATATTTTAAATTATAAGTCCGTTGTTTTAAATTATTTCTGTATTGTGCTTGTTTGGCCATTTGGTTAGCTTTCAAAAAGTTCTGTTTACAAGCCTCTCCATCAAAATAAATTACACATCCAGGAGAAAAAGAGGATGGACATGGAATAAAAGGTGTGCACTCTTAACAAAAAGGTTTTACATGGAACTTAAGGGTTCTATAAGCTGGTATAAATAAGGAACCCTAAAGGTTCATTATTTAACTCAAAAAAAGGGTCCAACATCAAACAAAAGCATCACTAAGACAATCCAGCTGCACTGAACTCCCATAACGGATTTCTCTCAAGTTGGGAGCCTAAGTGACCTATCATGGGGCCTTTCCACCAGTATGGAACCTTTTTAATTCAGTTGAACCCCAAAAAATGTAGAATCTTTTTTGGGATGAGGGTTCTTTATATATACCATCAAGAACCTTTCGCGTTAAAGAGTGTAGGGCCTAGATTTTGGATCTTGACACTATGCTGGATCTCGAGTGACTAAACCAGGCATACCCTGCCGCCACCCATGCATGGCGTAACGTCAAACTACATTTGATTTTCTTTCAGGGAGATTTTGGAAATCCAGTGGTGTGTAAGCGAGATGCAAAACATAAGTAGTAGGCTCATTGATAGTTAACAACTATAGCGGAACAAGGTTCCAAAGATCAATGTTTGACAGCATGTCTTACTACAATTTTTTCATAACGTTCCTGATGTATGATGTTCCATATCCACCTAAATAAATCTTTTGAGGCAACTTTTATAGAGGCTTCAATTTTCAACTGAAATTTTTGTCATTTTGTTCTGCTTGGCCAAATGGAATCACAGAATAAAAAGCTAAAGAATGTTATCATGAGTGGCTGTTGATGCTTCAACCATTGACTGAGTTTGCATGCATTGAGCATTTAATAATAAGTCGCTTAGCCAAATTTGGATTGGGTGAGTGGGACCATGACTTTCCTGTTGCTGGGTGCATTCTGAAAATCATCTTTACGAGAAGAAGCTACCATTTTACATGAACTGTAATAATACCAGTGGTAACTGTAACCTCGCCTGTAATCACAATTCCAGTCTTGAAAACATGTGCTCCAATATCCAGCTCCAATGCAATGAATTGTGTGGTAGGGGAGAGTGGGGCATAACCACCCTCCTAAGACAAAATGTCCTCTGAAATTGTAATGACCAACACAATCAAGAACTTCTGCTGGCAACATGACACACTCTTAGAGTACAATCATATGCCCTACTGTCAGCATCAAATGACTCTCTCTTTTAGCACAGGGATATGAAATAGTTTTTGGTACCAGGTGGGTGGTTATGCCCCAATGCAGCCCCATGCTCGGGGTATAATCATCCACCTCATGGTGATATATTTCTCTGCCTCCAATACCGATCTTCATATTTTTTTTTAAAAAAATCCATGTTGGTTTTTTTGCATTGAAATTTGGTTTAAAAAAAACCATTTTGAATCTAAAAAACCAATTTTGTCATTAATGCAAAACCAACATGGATTTTTTTTAAAATCATTGTTGGTTTTGCATTAAAATTTGGTTTTTCAAAAAACCATTTTGAATCTAAAAACGAATTTTGTCCCGACATTTTTTAGAGTGTACAGTAGCATCGAGAGCCACCGCAAGAACTATCTTTTAATTTTTAAGTAGTAAATTTGGACTGACAATTTTGAGATTGACTCTTTCATCAAATTAGTTTTCTCCTGCAAACTGTACTCACTGTATGAATAAAAAAAATTACAGAAGGAGAGTGGAATGTTTTGTACATAACGCTAGAAACTGAAATGCCCTGTATGTGTCCAAGGTATTTATTGCAACAACAGTTTCTTTTTCCTTTATATCATCTCAATCCGCCATATTTCAACTCCTTTTTTTACAGATATTGGGAATTCATTTGGTTAAATAGTATCATTCAGGAATTCATTCATTCGAGTAGAAACAGTGGCCTGGAATCACCTACACAGACCTTTGCAAATACTGTCTTCATTATTCCAAGATAATGTTGATCGCATGCATTCAGATAAACTTTAGGGTTTTCAAGAAAAGTTCTCATACCCAGGCCATCAATGTTATTGATCAATCTCCAGGGTTTCAATGGCTTGAATACTCGCAGTGAGAATGGCATGGCATAGTACTTGATGGTCTCAACCGGAACAATCACTTTCGTCTCTTGGAAGTACTGGTGAAGACATTGGTCCCGTTGGAAGTTCGCCCACTTGTCATGAGCAAAACTTTGGTCGATGTAGAGAAAGTAGTACTTGGAGTTCTTGATCCCGTACTCTACTGCCTCCAAGTAAGTCCTGTCCTCCCCCTCCAGGTCACAAACGGATGCCCAAATTCTTGGTGTCCTTGGAGAATTGCGACACAGCATTTCCACAAGTTCCATGAACAGTACGACCTCGTCCTCACTCTCCCTTGAATCAGCGTAGAAGATGGCCAGGTCAAACGACATTCCATTCCTTGACGTGACATTAGGTTTCTTAATCAGCAGGAAATCAAACGGCGCTAAAGGGACTTTGTCAGACGTATACACATGGTCTGAAAGGAATATTTATGAGATATCACAATACGATTAAAGGTCATACAATAACTTGGGGAAGCATGTCCCTGAACCAACAGTCATTGAGGCCTTATTGGGGTCTCCTACCATAAAATACATAGTCCTCCCATTGCTTTGATGATGTATTAATGACGATATCTATTGGTAAATAAGTGATCTGAAACTGAATCAGTCACCGAGGCCCAGTATATCTCGAAACTTTAAACACGACACCACGTGCAATATTTTGATACGGTATGCCATATGAAACCCCCTTTACATTAGTGCCTCCGTGGCCTCATTGGTATAGCGCTCGCGGTTGAAACCAGAGTGGCTATCAGGGACCAGGTTCGAATCCCGCTCCTGGCACTACACAACAGGGTGAATCTCTGCGCCTGAAATGGCTGCGAATCCCCTGTGTCACTCACCTCATCATTCCTCATGTCCGCAGAGTTCGGTTAAGTCTGAATAGGGGACGTAAAACAACAAAATCATTCATTCAATCATTCATATGTTATGATCTAAAAATACACGAAGAGTCACTTAGGCAAGGTATTGCGTATTACAAGTGAACTCATCATACCAAAGGAATTCCAAATTCATTGAGCAATGTTGCCAGGAATCGACACACATATTCACAGAGAAAAGAGCAAAAAGCCCAGGAAAATCCATGCTCCAAAATAATCAGTGCTTTTACCTATAGTGTTGATACCTAAAGGCCTCATCCTCAAATAGTCTTTGAAAAGTTCCATGAACTTTTTGAAAAGTTCCAGTGAACTTTTTGAAAAGTCAATGAACTATTTGAGGTCTATTTGAGACGATGAGGCCTTTGGGCACCTTGGTGCTTTTGGTTGTGTACTTTGCCCATGACGCAAATGACACGTGGCTCCCCTAGCGGCTGACTTATAAAGTAAAGGCCTTCTGTGACTCAAAGCAAGGATTCTCAAAGTCAGTACATGTGGCCCCCTCTATACTGGGCAGAAGAACTAGTTCACAACAACAATAGAAATTAGGTCATGGGAATCAGGCCATGAAGCATGAAGCTGTGCAGTGAATGGACAAACATGACACCTGGACATTAGGCTCATGAATGTGATTAATATGGATAATGACTTCAAGAAATGACTTCAAGAAATACCTAGGAGGGGAGAAGTAGTACAGCTGAGACAGGTGAGTGGCTGAAACGTGTGTCAATCTGCTATAAATGACTAAATTGTGGCGTTTTTCCTTTAGTTCAGAGAAAATAAATCACTTGCATGAAGTTACAAGTATATATAGTTCTGCAATTAGGGGCCGACCAGACGATCTTCGGGGGGGGGGGGCTATGGATATTAGGTGAAAAAAAAATTGTTTTCCACTTGACACTGAAAAAAAAAGTTTGTTTAGCACATTGAAATAAAAAAAAAGTTTGTTTCCACCTGTAGCTGGGTACCGTAATGTTAAAATTCCGATAAAAAAAGTCTGTCGCGACTCGCGAGTGCGCATGTGAAAAATTGTTCGTCGACACACCGCGAACGAAAAAATAAGTTTGTCCTGGGGGTTAAGTCCATAGCCCCCCCCAACTATCGTCTGGTCGGCCCCTTATGCCTAGCTAAAAAGTCGACTATAGCGTACCCCATATCTGGGGTGGCAGAACGCAGTACGTGTGGCCTCTGGCCAGTATGGAGGGGGGGGGGGGGTTTGCTAAGACAGGAATTAGTCAACTCGCCACAGGCCCGCAACTCGCCAGCTGACCTCTTGGCCTCATAAAAAGATTTCAAATATTCAACAGGTTTTCTAATGGTAAAATGTAGATGTTTCCTTTTTCAAAATCTTTTTTTCAATGACATAAATCACACCAAAGCCATGCCCTTAAGATTCTGTTTACATCTCATATAAATACAATTTTGTCAAACTAAGAATTGCTTATTCAATCTCCATCTCAGTAACTGTTGCCTCTTGTTAATTGTGGCAAGCATCCGCACCCCCTCCCAGCTGGGCCACCGGTTAAAGCTGTTGAGGAATACAAGACTAATTGATTTATCTTTACTTCATGTTGATTATTAAAGCAAAATTAAGTTTAGCTGGTCTTGTACCATAAAACAGGATTGGCAGATTCAAAATGCATAAAAATTGGGATTTATTTGACTTAGATCTCTTCATTTGATTTTTATATGGAGCCCCTAAAAGGACATGATATTATAAAATATATGTTATCGCGTTCCATCATGATAATTATCGCATTCTCTCACAAAATCATCACGTTCCCTCGTGATCATCATAAGGGAATGCGATCCTTACAATGACATTAGGGAATGTGATGATCACTAGAGAACACAAAAGATCGTGAGAGAATACGGAAGATCACGAGGGAACGTGATAATCATTGCGAGCTAACAAGATATTTGTTTTAAAATTCCATGTCCTCTTAGGACTTGGAAGTTTTGTAAAATCATGATTTTGACTTATGAATCACAAATTCCCCTCTTGATTTAAAAAAAAAGCTAATAAAAAAACCAAACTTGATCATGTAAATGAAGTATAGCATGACTCTTATTTGAGTAACTAGTTCTTAATAGAAACAATTCTGTATTTGCTCACAACGTATTCTTAAGTTTGAAGTTAGGCAATCACTTGTCAATGTGCATTCATCATTGTCTACAATAAATTTTTGTATAGATTTTTGAGAGGGCTAATTTCAATCATTAACTTTGGAGACAGCAGATAGCTAATCACACCTGTTTTGTTATATTTTTAGAATGCTGAGACATTAAAAATTGCAGCCTTCATAGAGGAGCTGAAAATATTATCACAGTAAGTAAATAAATCCATGGTAAAGAAATCGAGTTTGTAATTTTTGTGACAATTTTTTACTATTGGGTGTCATTGCAAAATTAACATTTTATATAAAACATACTGTGTAAAGTCATGTTGTTTTGTCTTGTATGATTTTTAGGTGTGAAAAAAAAATCTGACTTTTGTTTGAATTTTTCCGTCATGGTGAATATTTTGAGCTTGTAATCCGTCACATATTAATTTAGTTGAAATTGCTAGTTTTTCTTGCTTATTTCCTTTTAGCTGTAGATACAGGAGTGGTGCGCTGAATGGCAAGGATCGAATAGTTGGAAGCTAAAGTTCAGACATTTGACGAGCCTGTGTGCAGTACATGCCTGATGGAGATTAAATGGTATGTATACAAGCAAAGGGATGTTATATTGCTTATTTGTGTAATTTTTATATAATTGACTGGATGATTTAAGAGCTGCCCTTTTATTTAAGGACTTTGAACTTGAGAATTGTGAGTCTCCTCTGATTGAAAATGAAGGTTGACTGGGTGTTGGGAGGGTTGGTCTGGTGGTATCGTGCTAGGCTGCTAATCATTTGGTCCAGGGTTCGAATCCAGGTCTTGACGCGTCACCTGGGCCTATGTTGGACGGCTGTTTCAATCATCCTTGGCCTTGTTGCTATGTCCTCCTCCTGTCCTAATTACCCAACCTAATGCATAATCACAAGAGCTAAAGCCCCAATCATCCATCCGTTGACTGGTTGTTGATTGGATGTTAATACATTGACCACCTGTATTTAGTGTTGCAACGACACATGAAATCTTGTATCTTGATATATCATGACAGCTCCAGACGATATATTTTCTGTATCGCAACACACACAACTTCCTATAAAAAATATATTTTGCATTCAAAATCCAAGTCCTTTGGTCACAAAAAACAATCAGATTTTTTATCAGGGGAAGAGTGATAATCCTAGATTTTGTATCACTATAACGATACAAAATTTTGTATGACGATAATATCGACATATCGATATATTGCTGCCACCCTACCCACATTGTAGAATCTGTTGTTGGTTAAATGGCATAGTAGTTTTCTTTTTGATTGGCTGTTGTTAACTTGACAGGAAATCTTGAAAAAGAAAATTTTAAGCTTTACACCAATTGGTCTGAACCATTCAGTTCCCAAACTTACTTTTGACTAGGCTGGTTAATAATAATTATTGGTGCCGGTTGGAGTGAACAAGGTTTAAATAACTCCTAAATTATATTTGAGATGCTTTGCCTGTAGACCTGATCTGTGGAATTGGCATGTGACGTAGCTTGCTAAGGGTAATAATAATAATAATAATAATAATAGTGATTTATATAGCGCCTCTTCCAGTAAACTGCTCAGAAGCGCTTGGGTGAGTAAGGATTATTCGTAAAACATTCTAAATAGGTGGGTTTTTAGGTTTTTCTTGAAACACTCAAGGGTCTTCGTTGTTCGTACACTCTCAGGTAACTTGTTCCAAAGTTTTGGTGCTGCAAACGAGTAAGCTCGATCTTCAAATTTATTACGATTGTTTGAAGCTGGTTCTGTTAGCAAGACCTTGCTGTTACTTCTCAGGTTATGGTCTCTATTAGGTTTAAGCTGGACCAGTTTCTGAATGTACAAGGGTGCTTGGCTGTTTAGTGCCTTCCAAGTTGTTGTCATCAGCTTAAACTCTATTCTAGCAGGGATTGGAAGCCAATGAAGTTGCTTTCTGTGTGATCCCACACTGTCTTGCTGTTTCAACCTTTCTATGAGACGAACTGCTGAGTTTTGGGCGACCTGAAGTTTGTTCACTAAATATTGAGAAATGCCATACAAAAGGCCATTTCCATAGTCCAGGTGAGGTGTGACCAGGGCATTTACTGCAGTTTTAACTGTGTCCTTGTTCATGGACTTTCGAAGTTTAGAGATGTTTCGTAGATTAAAGTAGGCATTTCGGCACATCTTGTTAACTTGCTTCTCCATTGTCATATTTTTGTCAAAGATTACACCCAAGTTCCTGACATTCTCTGTTGTTTTGATGGATACATTTTCGATATTAATTGATGACACTCGGAGTTTATTTAGTTGGTGTGGTGTGCCAATCATAAGAAGTTCAGTTTTGTCGCCATTGTTACATAGTTTGTTTTCATGAAGATATTTTCTGATTTCCGATACGCATTTCTCCATTTTCCTAATTGCATCTTCTTGTTCTGTGAACGTTGGTTTGAAAGATAAAATGAGCTGCTCGTCATCAGCATACTTTTGATCCTCAATTTGGTTTTGAGAAGCAACTTCACTCACTGGAGCAATATAGGAATTGAATAAGACAGGACCAAGTTTTGAACCTTGGGGGACCCCAAATTTGAGAGGCAGCTTCTCAGATATTTGGTCATGTATCAAGACAGACTGTGATCGGTCAGAAATGTATGACTTGAACCAGTTGAGGGCAGAGTTGCATACACCATATCTGTTTATCAGTCTAGTCAATAGAATATTGTGATCAATCGTGTCAAAGGCAGCTGATAGGTCTAACAGCACCAGCATGGTTATTTCACCCTTGCTCATGTTAACCATGACGTCATTGTGGATTTTTGAGAGGAGAGTTTCCGTGCTATGAAATTGCTTATAGGCTGACTGCTTGCCATCGTCAAGTTTGTTCCGAAGTAAGTGATCCATATATTGTTTGATAACTGCACTTTCAATGATTTTGCCTAAGAAAGACAAGTTCGACACTGGCCGGTAATTCTGTTTAATGAGATCAAGTCCGCCTTTCTTCAAGAGTGGCCTGACAAGTGCATGTTTCAGATCCAGGGGCATCTCCCCAAGTGTTAGTGATGTGTTGACTATCTCTGTTATAATGGGAAGAAATTCATCGATACACTCGAGCAGTAACCAGGTAGGGATAGGGTCAAGTTGACAGTGTTTGACAGGCATATTTTTGATCAATTTCTTAACTGCTGTTTTTGTGATAGTTTTGAACTGAGAAAGTTTATGTCCTGTGAATTTTTCAACATTTGTGGTGCAGTGGTGGCCAGAGTCGAGTTTTGACCTTATTTTCTTGATTTTGTCATCGAAGAATGTGTTGAAATCATTTGCTAGGTCTTTGCTGTTTTCATGATTGGGCAGAGGCAGTTCTTGTTTCCTATTGAGGTTGGAATTTAATATCTTGAACATGGCTTTGGAATTTCCCTTGGTACTTTTTATCTTTGCTCTTAGATCATCAGATTTGAGCTGATTGAGATGGTCATTTAAAGCATTTCGCTTCGACTGGAAGTCTTGCCAGTCTTTTTCCAGCCCAGTTCTCCTCCATAATCGTTCTGCTTTTCTTTTTGCTGTTTTCAGATTTTTGATATTGGCATTGGTAAATGGAGTTGGTTTGCGCAGTGTGACCTGCTTAGTGATAACAGGTGCATGCTTATCAAGAACCTCCTTTGAGGAATTGTAGAGTGAAACAAGTTTTGACAGGTATTCTGAAGACTTTTCCTTTTGTACTTTCTGTAACAAGTGTTTTTCTATGTCTTTCTTGTATTTTTCTAGATTGATATCACGTGTCTTCCTGAAAGAGATTTCTTTTTTAGCTGTTCTTCCTTTGCTAATTGCCATATTGAAAAGGACACAGTTATGGTCAGAGAGCAAGTCGCTGACAGCACAATCTCTCAGAGTGGAAATTTTGGGTGTGATAACTAAGTCTAATGTGTTTCCATCTTTGTGTGTTGAAGCAGACACATGCTGTTCAAGATCATACATTTCAAGGATGCTATTGAATTGCATGACTTTAGCATCATCAGGTTTATTCATATGGAAGTTGAAATCTCCGGTTATGACAATTTCATTGTGATGTGTATGATAGTGGGCTAAAAATTGTGTGAATTCTGTGAAAAACTCAGATAACTTGTATTTGTTCTTGTTTGAGGGTTCAGGTCGGTACACAAGAAGAATAGTGATTGTTTTTCCGCTCAAATGTATCTGAATTTCCATATGCTCAAAAGTTCTGGTTTTCATGCTGTTGATTTTGGTAGCTTTCAAGCCCGACTTTAAAATGCAACCTACACCACCCCCAGGTCTTCCATCACGGGGTGTGCCAATGTAAAAGTATTCTCCATTTCTTTCCAGGTTGCCAATTTCCACGACATCATCTGCTTTTAGCCAAGTTTCCGTAAAAAGAAACAAGTCAAGATCAAATTCATCTGTATAATTCTTCACCACTTCTGTTTTTTGTTTCAAACTTTGGGCATTCCATACACAGGCTTTCAGAAAATGGCTTTCCTTTTTGTTGGTCGTGCTAGTGGCATTGGCAGATTTGTCTAAATCCATCAAAATATCAAATTTGTTTTTCAACATTAAAGATCGCTTGTTTATGGTCCTGTATTTAACATGAGGCCTGGAGTCAGGTTGGTGTGAAGGTCTACCTTTGAGACCATTTAAACCAATGCGCAAAACATCAGAGTAGAGCTTCATATGTTTGGACATGTTTTTGAATCCAGTATATCTACAACTGCGTTACAGAGCAGCTGGTATTGGAGTGTTGCGTAACAGAGCAACAGAAGTTCAGGTAGAGATAGGAAGTTCAGGTGCAGGTACAACTGCGTTACAGAGCAGCTGGTCTGTTTCGTGACAGAGCAACAGAAGTTCAAGTACAGTAGTGAAGTTTAGGTTTAGGAACAACTGCGTTACAGAGCAGCTGTTTTGTTGCGTGACAGAGCAACAGAAGTTCAGGTACAGTGATGAAGTTTAGGTTTAGGAACAACTGCGTTACAGAGCAGCTGGACTGTTGCGTTATAGAGCAACAGAAGTTCAGGTAAAGTAAAGAAATTTGGGTTTAGGAACAACTGTGTTACAGAGCAGCTGGACTGTTGCGTGACAGAGCAACAGAAGTTCAGGTAAAGTAATGAAGTTCAGGTTTGGAACAACTGCGTTACAGAGCAGCTGGTCTGTTGCGTGACAGAGCAACAGAAGGTCAGGTAAAGTAAAGAACTTTGGTTTGAGAACAACTGCGTTACAGAGCAGCTGGACTGTTGCGTGACAGAGCAACAGAAGTTCAGGTGAAGTAATGAAGTTCAGGTTTGGAACAACTGCGTTACAGAGCAGCTGGTCTGTTGCGTGACAGAGCAACAGAAGGTCAGGTAAAGTAAAGAAGTTTGGTTTGAGAACAACTGCGTTACAGAGCAGCTGTTCTGTTGCGTGACAGAGAAACAGAAGTTCAGGTACAGCAATCTTAGAGAGGAACAAAAGGTACAATGTGTACAATATTAGAAAAAGTTACAAGTGTATATTTTATTATATTGTAATATGTAGTATATATAGTATATATATTGTTACAGGTGGTGAAAATACATACACTTAAGTGAGGATATAGAAAAAGTCAGACAGTAGTTTGAAATGTTTGAGTCAGCTGGAGAGGTTGTCCGTGGAGATGAGGTTATGTTGTCATGCAGCTTATGTTTCCTGGAAGGCTGGCTGTGATATTTAGTTCCTGGTAGTCCCAAGATTCAATTAATTAAATTCCTGTAATTTATTGTTATATTGATGTGGAAAGTGTCTTGAGGAATCTGCAGGTTCTGAAGATAGAAAATATATCAGTTTGATTGTATTGCAGGTGTAAAAACATAGGCAAAATGAGCGAAAATTAAATACACAATCAGGTATCAGTATAGTATATGCTAGAAAATACAGTTGGAACAAAAGGAATAATATTGTAAGTAAATATAGTTAGATTGAAAAGAGTCAACTTGAACCTTTTAAACAGGAGTAAGTCCTTGGAGCTGATCGAATGAGACAAGTTATTTCTAGGCTTTGAAGTCCAAGAATGCACGTTGATTGGTAAGTGGGTCAGTGAAGCAGTCAACCATGAAGTCATTGGCAAGGGGATTCCCCAGATCTCCGAAGTGGCAGGGTGGAAACAAGTGAAAAAACCTTAGAAATTTGAAGTTTGTGGCCACAAAAAGTTGCATCGATGTATTTGTTGCTAATTAAAATGTCCATGACCTAAACAATTCCATTAATCTCAATAAAAATAAAATAAGACAAAAATACTTCTTTTTAAAATTCACACAGATGCAAGCTTGGAGTGAAACTGCAGTCTTGACGATAGCGCCTGAAGGCTAAGCCAAAGAAAAGATCAACCAGCAGTTCTCAACAAAATCATCCATTTACAACAGAACCTCGAGTCTGGGAAGGAGGATCAATTTTTTTCAAATGTAAGTATCACAATATCGAGAGATTACAATATCATTTACTTTGATTACAGGCTGGTTTCAAATAAATTTGTTGTCTTGTCTTGCTTTTCAAGTAAAAATGATTTAAGATATAAGTATCTCCCAGTTAAGAAAAGTTTGGAGGTGGCTTGCAGATGTATTTTACAAACAGCGCACAGTATTTCATTCTAAACCAAACAATGCAGACTTAATTAGTTCATCCGCTGGAAATTACTTCTAAGGCTGCTTGGAAAAAATGTATTCATCTGGCTGAACAACAAAATGGTTTTTTTTACTCCATGGCAGCTTGTCCACTCGATTAGGATGGCCCTACCAGCAAATGCACTAAAAGCCACCCTTTAAGATTAATACTATGAGCTGCCATATTCCAATTTATTCGGAAATCCTTTTTTTGTTCTATAATCATTAATCAATGCTATTTGGAATTGTTTTTGTATATAAATAGATGGAAATATTTTTATTTCAATTTTAGATCATTGAGCATTGGCTGATGAGTGATGATGTGGCATGCAACATGAAAGAAAAACAGACAGAATGGATATATCCCCAATTTGATAGAATTGGACCCAGGCATTGAAGGTAAGTACATGTGCTGCTGAATCATGTTAGTCAATCGTAATGCTACTATACTTGGAAGCTTCAATTCTCCAATGCAGTTATGGGCTATTTGTTACCAGCTCACTGCTGATTTGACATTGCTTGTCTGAGGCAAGTAAAATGGATTTGGTCAAGTAATTATAAAACGCTTGTCCTACCTGTCATGTATGGGGGTGAAATAATCTAAATTTTGGCATAGTATTTCATGTATGCTATAAGTTATTTGCTCAACATGCACGGTCTTCGCAAACAATGTATAAACTCCCTGACAAAATTGCTTTTACAAACTTTTTGGGGGCTATGGCCCCTCTACTTCTACACATATATGAGCAAGATCCAACTGTTTTTATAGTAACCACTTGCCTGAAGGGCAAGCAATCCACCATGTTTGTGACAGATTATATAATATGATTGACAAAATGACAGTTCTATATTCAGTCTATTAATGCAGGAATTACTCTGTCATGAGAGACAGGAGCTTCCCATGCAGAAAACAATCTCCCATATTATCTAAAAGTGAGTTGTTCATCAAACATTTAGTTTCATCCAGTAATATTTATTTTTGGTGCGACTGAAATTAGCTTGACACTATAATATGTTCTTAATTTGTTTTTTCATTCACAGAATATGTAGTTCCAAGTGAAACTTCCGAGTGAACGGTCCTCCGCATAGTAGTCACCATTGACTGGGTAGTGTACGATGTAGATGTAGATGAAGCCTCATAAAAATCCTGGGAAAATGTCAGTATTAAAGGGTATTTAAAATCATGAACTAAAAGCATGTTGGTATCGTTTTTTTTTTTTTCAATTTTGAAGTTGAATCTTAAAAAGTTGCAATTCAAAGTCATGGAAATGACAAACCTAAATTTTTTCTACTTTTCTCTTTAAGTTTATTTTGGAAAGAGAGAACCAATAGTGGATAGTTATAAATGAAACAATGTTCAATGTCAAAGCAGAAAATATTTAATACTTTTGGAGATTCATAACTTCATTAGATATCACAAAAAATGGCACAGCCTATATCGTACCACTCAGCCTTGTCTTTAAAGCAGGAAAGATTCTATCAGATTCTGATATATATATAGGATAATTCAAGTAGGTCCCATAGATGAGGTAAACTGACTGATAATTATAAACTGGTAAAACTGACAGGAAATTTTGTTTGACTGTTTCAGGAAATTGTACTTTATTTATTTGGCTGGCCTCGGACATGCCTCGGACAAATATCCGACGCCAGAGGGTCCGAGACCGAGGGGTTTCTTTTTGGCATAGATAGTGCATGGCAAATTCTAGTTAGTCAGCGAAATATTACAAATATTTCAAAAAAGTTATATCAGAATAATTTTACGTATATATGTCAATCAAAATTTGCTAAAAAATAAAAAAAGTACTAAAAATGACACTCAAGGGGGGAATCAATTTTTGACAGGAACTTCCGCCAAAACACCCCCCCCCCCCCCCCCCCCCAGTTAAAAATTCTGAACGATCCCTTATAATGTTGCTTATTATATTTTCAGGTTGAGACTACAAATATATTTCCGACTCCCTGTTGTAGTGAATTGGAACTCTTATCAAAAACAACAGAGAAGAAAACTTATTTGAATGCTTTGACAACAATTGGATGCTCTGATGAACACTTAAAAAGTAGCTCTTGATACTGAAGTTAATTTGACAGGACTGAATGTTAAAAAAAACGCTTAAAGAATTGTATAGGGCAGATTATTTTAAGCCGGGAGAAGCCCAGATAATTATGATGAAAAGCTAGACTAAAGGCTACTTTTTTTTCCCCACGAATTGTAAATATGAAAAATATTCAAGTGAAAAATGACGATTTTATTTCTTCAAAAAATTCCAATTTTTTTCTGTTCATTGAGGTCTGTGATTTACTGGTATCCATTAATTGGTTCTAGTCATCGAAAACTTGATATTTTGCTTGTAATTTCAGTTGTGTATTTCATCGAGTGCTGGGGAGCGAGAAATGCAATGAATTTCTCATTTAAAAATAAAGTTTTTAATTAAAATTTACAATGATTTTCCATTTCATTTCAGAGCTTTATCAATTCGCCTTAGGAATGGTTTTTGATTAGTAATCAAATGAAAAGTTTTAATTGCTGCACAATGGCTAGTGCATCAGTGCAATTGTTGTTGATATATTCTGCCTATGCTTCACTTTCTTTGTCAGGTGATGTAGATTTACAGATTATGAGATGTTGCAGGTTCGAGTCCCCAGTCATGACAGGTAGCTATATAATAATACCATATGAGATTCTTCACAACTCTTTGCTCCACCTCGATGTCTCGCTGCGTACTCAAGAGAGTTGAGAAAGGCTGGTGTTTGCCAGACATAATGAATCTTTAGCTTCTCAGATCTTCTCGAGGCATTTCATCCTGGGTCACTTGGTAGGACGAAGAAAAAGAAGCTATAATCTCAATTTTAAGAAATGTCAAACTGATAACTTATGAAAAGTCCAGAGTGAGCTCAAATTTTTTTCCTCTTGGCAGAAAATCTGTTGGGTCAGTCAATCCGAAAATCTAGAAATCCGATATGTCTGGCCTTAGTGGTTTCTGCACAACTTGCTCGGAGTTTGCACCCATGTTTACTGCCCACAGAGACTTGCTAACCACTGCAAAGGAGCTAGTTTTCTCGAGTCATAACATAATCCACCATGCCACACCCGAGAGACCGATGGAAGGCCAAAGATTTGGCATTCGAGACTGAGCCAATGCCGAAGCCATCAAAATTGGCCCCAAGGTCAGCCTCGAGGACGAGGCCTGGAGACCTCCAACACTGCCATTAACCATTATGACATTCAAGTGCCAGGGAATTACAAAACCATGTTTACGATAAAATGGAAATTTTTTTTATACCAGATATATAAAATCTCCAATGTGATTTTAAGTACTACACAGAACTGTCAGACTTGTATCTTGTAATGAATCTTTAAACAGGAAACTGAGAGGATATTATTTTTATAAATTTATTTTGCTATAAAAAGAAGTCTTGCTTTCAAATCATAGGAATAGTCTGCAAAACATTCAACATTCAGACAACTCACAATTGATACAATAGTTCACAAAAGCAAGATCCACTAATGTCTGATATGCAGACATCAGACTCACCAAGGATTGATAAAAGACAATGTGAAAGTTATTTTGCCTGCTAATTAAAGCAGTTCATCAACAAGTTCTCCCACCAAAGTGTTGACATCAGACTGTCGCAAAGCACAACGGGAAATTTTAATAGCACCTTACATTTTGGCGGTCATGCTGAAATTATGGTTTGAGATTATATGAGCAAAACAGCATGAAAACATTATTAATTCAGATGTTAATTACAGAAATATTTCTCAGCCCCAACTTGTTGAGAATGGGTGAAGTCTTTTGTCCCCACCAAAATTTAAAATCAGTCAAAAAGTTTCACGTCCACGCCCTGTATATTATGTAAAAATACCAATTTAATTACTTATCTCTTATATATATATCTGACACACAAATTTTCAATTCTAATATCCAGGCCAGTTGGGAATCCTACTTGGCAACATGGGTTCTTAATGGCATCCCTTTTTAAAAATTTTGTAGTAGTAAAATTGTATTTAAAGTCGTAATTTATCAGGACAGGCAATAAAAAATGTATAATATTAAACAATTTATAGACAACCAAGCATGAAGCTTCTGTAAGACATACAATTTTGAAGGAAAGTGTTTTTCCTATCGCCGAAAATTCACTTCTGCCTTGGATCCTGACAGCGTGGTCTTGAGGGGGGTTGTATTGATGGATGATTGGGGCTTTATGTCCTGTATTTATGCACTTAGGAGGCTAATTAGGACTGGGGGAGGACACAGCAATGAGGCGAACGATGATTGAAACAGCCATCCAACATAAGACCAGGTGACCCGGCAAGAGCTGGATTTGAACCCTGGACCCAGCGATTGGCAGCCCAGCACGCTACCACTAGACCGACCCTCCCCCCGGTCTGGAGGGGGGCGGACGTCGTTTTGGGATTCAATGGCCCCCCCTCAGGCCCAAAATTAACATGGAAGAGATAGGAAACCCCGCTGAGTGCCCCGCATCACCCCATGTGATAGTCTCCCCCTCAGGCCATTTCTAGATTCGCCCCTGGGCGGACTCCTCTAGGCTCCCCCTGGATCCAACACTGAACGCACAAACAAACTCTTATCCATTTCTTTCGAAAAAGTGTAACTTACTGTAAGACAATTCAGCTCAATACCCTAAATACAAAATTGTATTTGTTTATCAATTTGCCTAGGTTTTGGAACTGGCAATTAGCTTACTTACACTCTCTCTTTTGAAGAACAAATTATCTTGTGTTGATAATTTAACTTAGTGCACTGACATGGTGTTTTTAGTCAAAAATCAATAGCAGCAAATGCGCAATAAATTGGGAGCATAGTTGGGACCAGTACACAAGTTTAATCAGAGCTCGGGCTTATGGAGTGTACGCTTCTCATTTCCTTGTAAAATTATATCACTAGGGCGACCATGCAGGAAACAAGTCATTGAACAGTATGAATAGCCCAACCACAATTTGCGAGGTGCAGTCAATTTATGGATCACAGACTCTTCTCCGCTCATCTGTATTACAATGTGCTGAAATAAAGAAATTATAGGAGGATTTAACAAACAAACACAAATGAGATTTTGTTACTGAATAATTATACCATTTTTCCGTGACAAACATATTATTATATTTTCATAATTACATACTTGTCGGCCTTAGCAAAACGTGATAAATCACCTTGTCCTTGCATCATAATTTTTTACATTAAAAATTGTAATCTAGAATAATTATTATTCTCAGTTTGAGGTTTAAAATTCAAAGAATACGGTAGCACACGATTGTTGTCGCTGAATTTGCCTCAATTTGCCGGATGTCCTACATTGATTGGCGATTCGGCGTATTCACCGAGGGCGACTGAAGTTGAAGCCGATCTGCCAAGCTCAACTGGTCCGGCGAGAAATGGTGCATTATTATTTTTGACCCCCCCATGCATAGCATTAGACGCACATTTTTTAGCCACCCCACATGCATCAAATACAAAATTTTATTATTACAATGCGTAAGCCTTCATGGAGCGATGTTGCCCCCCCATACATCTAAAGCGAATTTTGCGGGTACCCCCCATCCTTCTGAACCGAAATTGCGGGTACCCCTACATACATCTTACAAAAACAAAACAAAAAAACCCGACCACCCCCCCCCCCCCAAGGATTTTAAATGGAATAGCCCTAATGCACACAATTGGTGTCGGCAAACCAGCAAAATCGACGACCGCCGACAGCTAAATTCGGTGTTTCAATCGTGTACTGCCAAAATATTCTAGACAAGTATGATTATCATTCGCTGTTTTGTTAATAATCTCTTAATTAATATTTAATCAATATAAATTTATAATTTGTTTCTACAAATTTGACGTAAGCCTATGACAGTATTACTATCCTTTTTTATTGTCAATGCCATTCAAAGTTTATATACCTTGTCACCTGCCTGCATTCGGCAGCAGTTCATTTGATAGAAGATCAACTCTTGAAGGCTCTGACGACTGAAGGAAGTGAGTGCCTGGAAGAAAAAATATATAAATTATAATCAGGTATATCATCTATGATATTCTGAGACATAAAGTTAAATTATTTAGAATGCATTTGCAATAAAGCAAAATTAAAAACCACTATCTATTTATTATAAACATCTGCATTTTAGTATCTGCATCAGACCAAGTAAGTTTATATATTTAAGCATACCCTAAAGAACTGTCACACGACACTGGTGCTTACGCCAAGGCCTTTAGGTGGTACCTGGCTTTGCAATGACCTGAAATAAAAAATAATAATCATCAAAATTGATATTCTAAAATGATTCACCAGAAACTGGAAGGGATGTCTAACCAAAAATAAACAGAGAAACATTTTATTTATTTATTAGGAAAATCCAAAGTTGGCCATGATATTTACAAATCCCCATTGAAAGATGCGATACTTGAACAAAAGCTTGCTAAATTAGCCTAATTCATAAATTTAAAATCACCGTAGGTATATCATACGTAACAATGACAAGACGGAGAAATATGTTTATATAATTTAGGAAAATCCTAAATTTGCCATGATAATTACAAATATGCATCAAATGCCAGCTAAATATGCCCAGGCCAGGTTACTCCGTTCAGATTTAAGTTTGGATGCTCGGCGGAGACCACGGAAGTGAGACCCAATCGAACTAGAGCAATGTACAAATTGACCCCAACATTTATGGCAATTTAATAAGAACTTGTCTATCAGAAATGCCGTTTGTTTGGTAAAAAATTTGATTTGAATCATAATTTTTGGTTTTGACCTCTTATTGTCCGATTTTCACAATTTTTTTTTTTCACTGAAGGGTTAACAAGATCGAATTTGGGTTATTTTGGGGTCAACAAGACTTACCCAGGGCCTAAAAACGAGCATAGGTATACATTTCAATACAACAATGTACAAGGTCCCTGCCACAATACATTGAGTGCCCCCCCCCCCCTGAACAAGGCAGAGTGAGTGCTGAATTTCCGAGCATAAAAATGATAAATTTACGATTCAAACATCAAAACTTTACGGCCGTCCTGGGCCTTTAATAATTAACTGAGAAACATGAAACTTGGTAGGCATACTCAGAATAGTGTGGCCGTTCAGAATCAGCGATCGGATTTGAAATTGGACCCACGATGGCTTGTCCGTGAGTGGCCGAAATACATCGTAAATTCATGCACTGTAACTTCTCTTGAACCAGTTGAGGCGAACTTCTAACTTCAACCACGTTCATGACTCCAGCTTTGTCAGAAATCCTTGGACAAACCAATTGCAAGCACTCAGCAGAGCAGCATGTCTTCCTCCTCAAATCTGTGTTGACGCTACGAAGGTCAAGGCCGTGGTGACGTCATGACGTCATCCCCCCCCCCTCCCTTCTCAAAAAGTCACGGAACTTTGCAAATAGTCAGCCCGATGAGGCAATCGGGCGCAAAAAGGCCTCTGGACCAAAGGGTTGCTGGCCCTTTGTCTTCATAGACCCAGGTCTATTTGACACAATCTTTGGGTGACAAAGACAGTGATATTGCAGATATTTATGAATTCAATTACTTTTATGGGGTCAACAGTCAGGAACGCCCCAGGAGTGAACAATAGGGAAACGCTGCTCCCTCTACTTTGAACTTGCTATGCTTCAATGCTAGGAGTATAGCACAAAAACAGTCCGAACTCACGGAGTTCATTGAATCCCATAATGCGGATATAGTAGGCATAACCGAGACTTGGTTAAAAGACAATGTCAATCTCACTGCTTTTAGTTCTAATTTTAATGTTTTTAGAAATGACAGGCCAGATACACTTGGCCAAGGAGGTGGAACTTTGTTGGCTGTTGATAGTAAATTATGTTGTAATCTTGTTGAAAAAATAATTGTAAATAGATGTGAATGTATACTTGTTGATGTCAAAAATAATAATTCTGAATTTACTAGATATGCTTTGGTCTACAGACCTCCTGACGTAAATTTGGAAAGCTCTGTTGAATTTTTTAATGTTATTTATAATTACCTGAAAGATATGCGTTTATATGTGTTACTCGGTGATTTCAACCTACCTGATATTTTGTGGAAGGACCTTACTGCTAGGTCTCAGGTTTCTCGTGAATTTTTAACAATGTGCTTTAAGTTAGGTTCAGAACAATATGTCAACTTCCCTACTAGAAATGATAATGTGTTAGACCTAATTCTTTGTCCTAATAGATTAATGATAAATTCTGTAAGTTGTGAAGCCCCTTTCTCCTCCAGTGACCATGCAACTATCTTATGTAAAGTAAACTGCCTTGATAGTGTAAAACATGAAATGTCATCTAAGCCCTGTTTTAAAAAAGCAGATTACCACTTGATAAATGCCTTTTTATGTACAATTAATTGGGATGAAGTATTTGCAGAATGTCAGTCAGCAAATGAACTGTGGTTAGCCTTCAAAGATATTATTAACACAGCGATTTTTAATTTTGTCCCGTTTACCCGTCCAGGTAAACGTAAAAATGTTCCCTGGTTTAACAACAAACTAAAACACCTGCGTTCTGTTAAACAGCGTAACTGGAAAAAATATACAAATTCAAAAAATGTTGTCACTAGTGCCCAGTATAAAGACTCAGCAAACAAATTCAGAAAAGAATTTCTTAAGGTTAAATGTGAATATGAGCAAAATCTATTTTCTTCAGATGCTAGTAGTGGTAAATTCTATTCTTATGTTAAAAGTCAGACGTCATCAAAATATTCTATACCAAGTTTGAAATGCTCAGATGGTTCTCTAGTTGCCAGTGATTATGACAAGGCATGTGAATTTGACAAATATTTTTCATCAGTTTTTGTAAGAGACAATGGTAGGATACCAAATTTTGACTCCACCTGTACAGATAAACTTGACCACTTTTCATGTGATCCTCGCAGTGTTATCAAAGTTGTTAGAAAATTGAAAGGCAGTTCGTCTGCTGGTCCAGATGGTATTAATATATTCTTTATCAAGAAAGTACTGGCTGTAGTTACTAGCCCATTGTGTAAAATCTATAACAAGTCACTTAACGATGGAGTAGTTCCTGATGAATGGAAGGTTGCCCATATCATTCCTGTTTTTAAAAAGGGTAATAGTCAACTGCCATCACAGTATAGACCCATCAGTTTAACCTCGGTTATTTGTAAAATATTAGAAAGGGTAGTGAGAGAAAAACTTCTGGACTATCTTCAAAAAAATAATATCATTCCAAAAG
The DNA here is from genome assembly GCA_026936325.1 of Platynereis dumerilii. NCBI lineage: Eukaryota > Metazoa > Annelida > Polychaeta > Phyllodocida > Nereididae > Platynereis > Platynereis dumerilii. Next base: position 12,974,348 of record JAPTHN010000020.1, read on the forward strand.
ATCAACATGGATTTGTCCCGAGGAAGTCAACTGTTACAAATATGCTTGAATGTATGAATGATTGGACATTAAATTTTGACAGAAAAATGAGTTCTGATATCATATACTTAGATTATTCTAAATGCTTTGACACTGTTTGTCATAGCAAATTATTGTATAAGTTGAAAAAATATGGTATACAAGGTGCAGCTTATAGATGGCTTGAAAGCTTTCTTGTCAATAGATTTCAACAGGTTAAAATTAATAATTCATTATCCCCACCATCACATGTAGAATCAGGCGTGCCACAGGGCACAGTTTTAGGTCCTATTTTATTTCTTATTTATTCTGCAGATCTTCCAAATGCTGTTAAAAATTGTTCAGTGAGCATGTATGCAGATGATACGAAAGTATATAAATCCATAAAAAGTGCAAATGACTGTTTACAATTGCAGAGTGATCTTGATAACATTTCTGAATGGGCAAATTTGTGGCAAATGACCCTAAATCCAGAAAAAACTAAAATCTTAACTATTGGTAACAAAACAATAGATTTTGACTATGTCCTTAATGATACGTGTGTACAGAAGGTGAACCATATTAAAGATGTCGGAATAATTGTCCAATCAAATTTGAAATTTACAATGCACTGTTCCAATGTTGTCAAGAAAGCATATTACATCATAAGAAATATATTTACAACTTTTAAAAGTCACAATTGTTATTTTTATATAAAATTATTTAAATGTTATGTTAGACCCATACTGGAATATGGTAGTCAAATTTGGTCCCCTTATTTGAAACAAAATATAGATAAAATAGAAAGCGTTCAGAGATACTTCACAAGGCGCATTTGTCCAAACAATATGCCATATTTAGATAGGTTAAATTTATTTAATATCAATACCATTGAAAATCGGAGAATTTGCTCAGATCTAACTATGTTTTATAAAGTTATTAATGACTTAACATGTGTTAATGTCCAGGATTATTATACAATTGTAAATAGATTAAGAGGTCATAGTAAGCACCTGTATATGTATTTTAGCAGAACTGACAAAAGAAAGTTATATTGGATTAATAGAATTGTACCATTTTGGAATAATCTGACAGATGAAACTGTATGCTCGAGATCTGTAAAATCATTTAAAAAGAAAATCTCTGTACAGAATAGTATTGTTGGTAGGGGGAGTATCTATGTTTCCCAACTCTAACCCCCCTTTTGTTTTTACTTGTGTTATGTTTTTATGCAATAAATATATTTCAATAAAAAAAAAAAAAAAGCCTTTAGGAAAATACAGGTCAATTATTTAGGCGGATCAAGTCTTTTGGAAAGGCTGGGGAACTATTCAGCAAGCCTTTTGACCCAGAGCAAGCCTTTGGGAAAGGATGCCCGATCAAGTGATTGGGAAAGCAAGCCTTTTGGTCCATAGCAAGCCTTTTGGCATCAGTGACAAAGGATGCCCGATCACTTCATTGGGCAAGCAAGCCTTTTGGCTAATTAAAAAAATGCCCATATGGTTGACAAAGGTCGCCCGATCAAGTGATCGGGCAGAGCAAGCCTATGGGGTGTAACAATCAGCCTGCAGGCAGAGTGAGTAAACTCACCTAATTTTCAACAATGCACAACTATGCTGCCTCTGGTTGGTTAATGCACTTTTCAGCTTTTTTGGACAGAACTGAAATTAATGCTCTTAAATGATGCTCAATTAAAGACAATTGTGCAGTTTTACTCCAAATTTTCGGCATCAGGAGTCTACTAAAATAACAAGTCAGGGGAAATTTTTTTGGGGGGGGGGGGGTCACTGCATCTTTTAATAGGAAAAAATGCTATTTTTAGCTTAAAATCTGATAAAAACACTAAAATAGAGGCCAAGGGATGGATTTTAATAGTAGAAATGCAAATAAGGTGTCAAATGAAAGAAGAGAAATAGCACTATATGATCCTGGAGGCGCTTTTTTGAATTTTGGTCTGAGTATTTTTTTTATTCCCAATAAAGATGCCAAAAATGGCTCAGTTTCAACTAAAACCCCCATGGAACAGGGATTAAAATTAAAACTTCAAAAAAGCGCCTGCATCACCTTGTAGCACTGCTTCTCTGCTTTCATTTGACTCCTCATTTGACTTTCTACCATTAAAACTCACCCCTCGGACTTTTTTTGAAGTTTTTCTTCAGATTTTAAGCTAAAAATAGCATTTTTTACTATTAAAAAATACAGTGCCCCACTGAAAAAAAAATTTTTTTCCTTGACATATTTTCTTGGAAGCCTTATGCCGAAAATTAGGATGAAATATACAGTACTGCCTTTAATATAGCAGCAATGAAGGATTAGCAGTGCAGCCCTCAAAAAACTCAAAAGTGCATTTTAAAACCAACCAGAGGATTGGAAATGGTTAATATCATTTTCATATATCTGTTTATGACTTTATGTACCCAATTGCCAGTTACTAAATTTGTTAACCTTATTACTTTTATCGAGGCAAAAAGGACCAGATGTGCATTGGAGGTCATCCTGACATTAGCAAAACATCAGTAGAATGTAAATTGTTGACAGGGATCTAGTTACCTTAAATTGTTAAGTTACGAACCTGGATCAGGTTCCGGTTCACCAAAAAGACGTGAAAGATACGCAGCCAGCATCAAGAATATGGCCGAAGATCTTAGAAAGACTGTTCCGAAAGGACAATGAGCATCAATATCACGAGCGACGATGGATACAGCAGCAAAGTGGTTCAACTTAATTGCAGCAGTCAAGGTGTGATATAGTACTTTGATTAGGCCAATGCCAGCGGCCTGCCAGTACCTCTTCCATGTGGATGCTGTTTTGATGTGTATAAAATTTGGGATGTCTGGTAAATTTGTGAAAGGCCTGGCAAATCTTCCTGAAAAGATAATCCAAATAGAGTCTTCACCAAAAACACAGTGTTTCATTGTTTGATACTTTCAAAACATTGCAAAGAAAGCAAGGGACGGTTCTGCGAATTGGAAAAAGAAATGGACAGTTGCATGAATCATTTTCAAAGCAAACAAAACAAAAGACAGTTATGTGAATAGATTAAAAGCAACGGATAGTTGTGTAAATAAATTACAAAGAAAAGGACAGTTGTGTAAATCAGTTACAAAATAATGGACAGTTGAGTGAATAACTCACAAGTGAAGGAACAGTTGTGTGAAAAGAAAGGCAGGTGTGTGAAAACCTTATAAAGCACGAGACTGTTGTGTGAATAGGTTACAAGTGACGGATGGTTGTGTGAATCAATTACGAGACGATGTAAAGTTTTGTTAATTTATTGCATATTTGCTCTAAACGAGCTGTACTCACGCCCAAGAGTGCCTGCTCCTCTGAATTCTCTACCTTTGCTCATGTTGCTGTCTTTGCTGTGAAGCTAAATGTTAAATTTCAAATCAACTTTGTAAAGCCTAAAACTTAACCAAGGCATGCATTATATTGTCTGATATGGAAGCTATAGGCTTCACATCCAAATCAATAATGTTCTATGTGTGAAGGCTCCGTTCTTAGTGTTGTTTCTATGCCATAAATATCTGTTGTAAATTGTTTAAACTCCATAGATTACCTGTAAATTTACCATATGATTTATGTATGTTGTCCTGTTGGTGTTACAAATGCCTAGTTTTGCAAATTATAAATATCATAATGTTGTACCTCGTATAATATCTTTTTTATATCTTGAACATTATACGCCTTGAATTTCATCCAATGATTGGCAGTCTTTACTAACACCAACTAGAATACTGACCTGCTCAATAGTATATTAAAAATCCACAGACACTTTTAAGAAGTTAAATAAAAAATACCAACCTGTTAGTTGTCTTTGAGTCAAAGGTGCAGCTGAAATGTTGTTTCGTAATTGCATGTGCATCAGTAGTGAGGAAACATGGATGTATCCATGCGCAACTTGCATCAATAATAAATAATTCATGTCTTGGTTTCGAAACTGAGGGAGTTCCCCTTTTATAGAATAGTTATTTATGAGGCGGGAGCTCTGACTTCATTGGATTATCAACCGGATAACTTCCAGATATTTTCCTCCGTTAGGACAGTAAAAAATTATGTAAACACAGCACTAGTCATCCCTAATTTGACTGAAGATTTTGGCTCTGCAATCTGTATTTATGCACAGGCAGCTGACTTGCAAGCTCGAAGTTAACTGTATCATATAATGCCCCTCCCCCTTAACCCTAGATCCAGCGGTGCCTAACAATTATAGGCCTATTATGTTATCCTCCATAATATCAAAAGTGTTGGAATATGCAGTTCTTGATCATACCAGACACGAGTTTAACGACTCGCAATATGGGTTTGTTAGAGGTCGTGACACCAAGAATGCCATAGCTTCAACAGTAGATGTGATTGGTTACTGTAATTCTAGGGGATCTGCTGTCTATGCATGTACGCTCGACGCGGAAAAAGCCTTTGACGCCATTCCTCACAGTGTATTACTGTCAAAAGTGCATCATGTATTAGATAGCCATTGGTGGCGTCTGCTATACGTATGGTACAATAATTCTTATGCTGTAATAAGGTGGAATAGTGTACTCTCTGATCCTTTTAAACTGGCTAGAGGAACTAGACAAGGAGGACTCTCTTTGCCGTTTATGTTACAAATTATATACCAAGACGTAATAGAGGAGATTAACTGTATGAGTGGTGGTATAAAAATTGGTTATACTTCATTTAATGCTTTCTGTTACGCAGACGACATATTGTTAACTAGTACAACTGTGTCAGGCTTACAAAAACTTATAGATCATGTGAATAACAAGATTACCAGTTTGGGTCTATCATTTAATGTTCAAAAAACTTCCTGTATTGTATTTGGTAGAAGTTACTGTCTGGAACCATCTTGGTCCATGAACAACTGTAAGATCTCGATTGTTAATAATATTAATTACTTAGGTGCGACTCTATGCAATAAACCGGACAAGTCAGAAATTCATGTAAAAAACAGAATGAGTAAATGCAGAAGGGCCTTTTATAGTTTACAGAGTGCCGGAATGTGCAGCAGTGGGGTAGAGCCAAACATAATATCATATTTGTGGAAAACGGCGATTCAGCCTATCTTACTATATGGAGGAGAATGCTTCCAACAAAAGCGAAAGCACCTTTTAGATATGATCAAACTTCAGTCCCGATTAATTAAGTCGTCACTTGGTCTCAGAAAATTCTTTAGCTCTACCCCACTGCTAGCAGCCCTATATATTCCCAATGTTGACCTTATAATAAATGCTCAAAATTTACAACTAATGAATGCAATAATGAGCAACAGTGCCAGGGCGAAAACGTTTTATTGTCATGTATTAAAAAATATTTCTGACACTTCATGTCAGTCAACTTTAATTTATAGGGTCTTGAATGTTTGTAGTCAACAAGACATAAGTGCTGTGAAGGTGATTTTTAGCCGTAACTATACTAAAAAGATATGTAAATCTATGAAATGCAAAGGTTTTCAAAATGACGGGTTGGTTGACAGTTGCAGACAACTGCTTAAACGTTATGACCCAACAGACAAGCAGCTGTTGGAAATGTTGTTAAAACCGTTTTAATGTTAGTACATGTTTTTATGATTATTTTACCATTTATACAACAATTTTATATTTGAAAACTGTATTATTTATGTACCAATCTCATTTTTTAGGCAAATAAATATTCTATTCTTCTATTCTATTCTATTCTTAACACTCACACAAGTTTGCTGCTGCCACTATTTTCTCCAATGCTTGCCCCTGGTGATTATTGATGAATAGCCAGTGTTTCAACAATATGCAAGATGCATGAATTACAGTGCTTTTGATATTTAATGTGACAATATCTGACTATATCCAAACTAAAAAATAAGTAAAAAACATATTCAGGAGGTCACATTCTTTGTATCTCCATGTACGGCCGACAGAAAAATTGCAACATGAAATTTATGATATTAATGTGTTAATTGCTTTGGAAGATTGTAAGCACATGAAAAATCAGTGGCACAGCCAGGTGAGCTCCAGAGGGGGCAGATTAGGTGAGCTGTGATTAGGGCAGTTGCATGATCAGACATTTTGGTATAGTTTAATGAAAAAAGTATTGCTTAGGTCACTATAACATCAGCGACAGTGCATGTGATTCTGGTAACGGAATGAGACATAAAATAAAATGCAGACTTTTCTATTTTGTTTTTGAAACATTCAATTTATAACGTACAATGTAACAATTAAACATCATTTTTACAAATAATGAAGCCTCAAGAAAAGTAGTCCAGGACTTATTCACTGCTATGGCACTGTGATGCATTGGAAAGTTCATCAAATCAGGCACCCAAGGGTGTTGCAAGGATGGCCTCGGAGGGGGGTATTTTTCACCCCACCCAGCCTGGCTATGCCATTGGAAAAGACGCCAATTCGAAGGTTGACCAAACACTTATTCTTCGTCTGGAAAACACATCAGAGCCTTTTGCGTCAACCTCAGCAGTTTGTCTGCAATTGAAACAATATTATTAAGAGAGTTTTGATGAATGTTGGTATTTATGTATCATGTATGCACAACGTCAGAACAGATATTACTACTGAGTTACCGATACATTAAGGTCAGAAAAATCTGGTACCAATATACATATACAGGGGCGACCATTAAATTTTCAGGGAGGCATATTGCCATAGATACCTGAGACATATCGCCATAGATACCTGAGACATATTGCCATAGATACCTGAGACATATCGCCATAGATACCTGAGACATATCGCCATAGATACCTGAGACATATCGCCATAGATACCTGAGACATATCGCCATAGATACCAGAGACATATTGCCATAGATACCTGAGACATATCGCCATAGATACCTGAGACATATTGCCATAGATACCTTTGACATATCGCCATAGATACCTGAGACATATTGCCATAGATACCTTTGACATATCGCCATAGATACCTGAGACATATCGCCATAGATACCTGAGACATATCGCCATAGATACCTGAGACATATCGCCATAGATACCTGAGACATATTGCCATAGATACCTGAGACATATCGCCATAGATACCTGAGACATATTGCCATAGATACCTGAGACATATCGCCATAGATACCTGAGACATATCGCCATAGATACCTGAGACATATCGCCATAGATACCTGAGACATATCGCCATAGATACCTGAGACATATCGCCATAGATACCTGAGACATATCGCCATAGATACCTGAGACATATCGCCATAGATACCTGAGACATATCGCCATAGATACTTGAGCTAACAAGAGATGCGTAGATAACAGCGGAAATCGAAACTTTTTACCTGATGCACTTTCAAGGGCTGTCATCCGGACGATCTTTTTGACAAATAACAGGTAATACGGAGTGGCGGTGAGGACAGTAACCAGCAATCCAATTCCAACCTTACTAGGCGTCAGATACAATGCCACTGTTATCAGGAAGAGTTGACTCAGTGCATAGCACACATGAATAACCAGGGGAAGCTGAAGTTAAATAAGGGCGTTATAACACATAAAGGAAATTTGGATGCCAATGACGTTTTGTTATGTGTCTATTTTTTTACAGAAATAGACTATTTATAGCTTTTAAATTTATTGCGACCAATTTTCTCCCACAGAGGTGTGCAGTTATTTCTGCATTTTCTGTAATATTACATTGATTTCCACCGTATGGGAAGGCCAATCACATGAATAATGATACTTGCCTTGAGAGGCTGTTGTCTCTTTGGTTCCTGAACCCTCAGCCGAATCATTCCGACACTTGTAAACATATTAGAAATGATCGACAAAAAAATTGTTTGGTTGATAATTACATACATGTCGTCAATGGCAAACATCACCATGGCTAAAGTCAACTGCAACAAAAAGAAAACGGATGTATTTAATGTTAAATGGCAAATGGTTTTAGTTTGACACTGATATTTAAGTTCTAACAAGTGTATTTGTTAGTTATATCCCCAGTACCAGATTGTATCAACAAATAACATTGGTTAATGCATGGTTATCCTGAAGTGGTCAACTCTATAACTTATCTTTTAACATGGGTTACTGGGAAAATAATTTAGTCATTTAATAACATGAGGTCAGCTTCAAACAAGGCCAAGTGATTTTCCCAGTGACCCTGTAAAAAAAAGAGTTTTAGGAGGTGACCACCTTAGGATAACCCATATTAAGCATTGATATAATCTGGGACTGGTAGTATGAGTTCGAAACTCAGAGAGACAACTTATTTTCCATCTGGTCGGAATCTTACAAAAATGTAAATTAACAATACCTTTTAAGTCATACAGCCATGGCCGTAAGTTTATGCTCAGCTGCTTCTGAATTAGTTGAAATATAAACACAAAATCAATTCCGACGTCAAATGTTATTTGCCAGATAGTAATAGTCACCTAAGTGTCTGGATGTGTTCGGAACACATAAATGTAAGTATTCATGACAAAATAAAAATTAAATACAGGATTGAATTCTTGGTTCATGATGATTTTAACTGAACTATTTTTTCTTTAAATATAGCAAATTTTTAAGGAGGTGTAGTAAGTTAGAACCCTTATCATCTGAACACAAAATTGTGTCAAATTCCTTCCATAGGTGTGGAATTTAATGAAATGAATGCAATTTTACCAGAAGAAAATAGATTTACTACTTTATTCTTACCTTAGAAAATTAACAATTTATCTAATAAAAAACGCTTCTTGGAAACCCAGATGAACCAACATTAAAAGTGCACATTTAATTGTGATTTTTTTATGAATGCTTAATTTGGTGTGCGCCCAACACATCCAGACACTTTGGTGAATATTACTGGAACAAAAATGGCATTGCCAAAACGTATTAAATGCTTCAATTTGAGCTGAATCAGTTTTTTGTCTTATAGTTATTATGAAATATTATTCCATTCAAAATGTTTTTATCAGAACACCTGCTGCTGTGTGTAGACTACATGTCCAGACATTTGGTGAAGATTGAAGTATTTCCTTTTTTATGATTTGTCACACTAATAGCCCCATAGTGAAGCATAGCGACTGAGCATAAACTTACGGCCATGGCTGTACTTCTTGCAAAATAAATGCAATCTGATTGTATTATTAACATTCAAAATGTCAGTGAGACCCCAGATTCTAATGGCAAAACTATCATGTTGAGGCTTTTACTATTGAAATAATTTTTAATAATTTTCATGAATGGCAAAGAAAAAACCTGAAGGATAAGAGATGGCACAGGAGAACGAAAGTGAATTTGGATGAGAGACAAAGTCGTTGGGAGATGTCCATTTCTAGCACCGGCAAAACAAGTCTGAAAGAAGCAAAACAGATTTTGAAAGTACTGGTTACACTTAAGTATTAAAAGTTTGAGGAATCAGAGTCTTTATTTTATCGCATTATTGTGAGATAAGGCAAAAGGAACCATTTACGAACCGTGATGCCACCAATATTCCACTGTTCAAACTTCCAAGGCTGTTAATTGCAATAAGAATTGCCAAAACTGTCACCGCTACGTTGCCAAGCGTCAATAATCCAAAGGTCTGCAATATTGGGATGATTATGATACTTATCACACTACTAGGCAGATATGCAAATCTACATTTCATTCAATGATAGTAAAGTAAGGATACGATCATTATGCAAGAAATGTTTTACTGGTAGTTGTCAGAGACTTTGCCATATTACATATCTCTCTCTCTCTTTCAAACTTGTTATCGTAATTGACCTCCTGCGATAATGAATTTAAATATATTTGTTTACCATATTGCAATATTAATCAGCTACGATAATAAGTAATATTTTGAAACAAGAATCAGTAAGCGAGATCAATTGACTTACAACAACTACGGCTTCAGATTTGACCATTCCGTCAACTCCCAGTACAGTCAGATACCCAATATTCACCAATATGTAGATCGAACAAACAATTGCCATTGATATGATGATGGCTCGCGGTAGATTTCTATCATGTCGGACACAATACATTATAATGCAAGAAAACTGAAGACAAAGACTCCTTAAAATATTTATCGTGAAATATATTCCAAGTTTATAAACCACAATTTATTGTATTGTTCATAACTGATGACATGATATTACTTTGGTGGTGTTAGGCGATAACTGATTGTATCCAACAGTTTACATCACCAGCTGTTTCAATACATATTAGCCATTGACTTTAGTATTAGCTTGGAAGTTAATCAAACATGTGACTACTACGGGGGGCACTTTGGAGCCACTATGACCTTTGTGACCTTTGACCTAGTTGCATACTTATTAGGTAAAAAGCCCCCCTTAGTAGTCATGCGGTTTGGTTCGAAATATCAAACTTACTTGTACGGGTTCTTCAGTTCCTCTATCATGAAATTTAAGGCAAACCTGAATAAATTTAAAAAACACAAAAATGTAGTTCATTTTATCCTTGGCTGTCTTTAGATGGTCCAGGTATTGTAGAGTGCAGCGTTGTCCGTCTGTTGGGCTGTCCATTTTCAAGCATCCAGGTGTTCAAGGTAACTCAATCAGACTTCATAGGCATACTGAGGGAAATCCAAATTTCATACCAAATGAAATTGCATTGAAAACACTGATTTCCAATTATATGTTGACCAATCTGCCCAAATTTTTAGCCTCTTTGCCCAAATGTGGGTCTTTTCGCAAAGTTATAGGGGGTGACTACCCCCCTCCTTCTCACATGCCTATGTCTGCCTGATCCTAAGATCACCAAACTCACAGATTTTATTTGAGTGACCTTAGCCTACTTCTGAGACATTGGAAGCTGTTTTGCGTGAACTTTATGAACCTGATAACTTTTTGTATTGATTTTAGGATCACCAAAGTCACATGGATTGTTTATCGAAGGCTGACATAACTTAGTTATAACATATATCAAACTATAAAATGACTGGTCTTCTAACTTCTGTTACCTTGATCTGGAAAGTGTAGGAGGAACTGGGGCACATTTGGACAAATGCTCACAAACAGTGTCAAAGTTACTTTAAAGATTGTTTAGTTTGGGGTTCAAATATTTTGTTTTGTCTCTAAGAAACCCAATGCAATCATTGTTAAGAAACGTACCAGCCATCATAGGCGAAGGTAGCAGAATAGAGACCAAGTACAACTCCCGAAACAGATATGGAGTCAGAAGTTGCCATCGACAACTCTGACAGAGGAAGACGTACATCTCCTGAAAAAAAAGTTTGGATCATTTTTCTTTGAGTAGCACATTCATGTTAGAAAAATCATCTTCAGAAACCCTTCATATCAAATGAGTGATAAAATTAATGTACATAATATATATTAAACATTCTTAATATAAAGAGTATAAATATGATGTATACACTTGTCGTACCCCCCCCCCCCCCAAGATATGCAATTGAAAGTAATAGCAAAACTCCAAAATTTGAAACAATATTTTACAGCAAAATTATTATTTTTTTAATGTATCGTATAAGCCTTTTAGGACCATTCAATTTGTTCTTCCAACACTTCAAAAGTAATTAAGGAGGCATAAGTATTTGGATGTATGGATTCCCTTGCAGCCAAACACTTTGATATAGAATTAGATTGGACTGTGGCACTGTGAAAATGGCACTTTGTGTGTCATCATGCTGATTATTTGTCATGATCAAACCCAATACTTTCAATGTTAATTTGATTGAAGGAGACTTATCCCACTTGTTGGTGACAGCCAAACGAAAGGATTATGCATCTGATTTTCACTCTAAAATCCGCTATGAGAAGTCAAATGGCTTTCTGTTGATCATGACTTATCAAACGGCCTCTACGTTTCCCATGTTGAAAGTAGAGAAGATGACACTTCATCGGCTATCATGAGTCACAAAGTGCCATTTTCACAGTGCCACAGTCCATTCTAATGCTTATCGAAGTGTTTGGCTGCAAGTTCATCTAAGTCCTCATTTTTCAAAGACAAGAATCAGTACGTACCTTTGATGACATGGTAAAAACTGACCGCAATAACGATGCACAAAGTGATCACGGAGAGGGACACAAAGAAGTTTTGGACCCGTGCTGTTATTTTGACATTTACACAGTTGATGAATGATATGGCCGCTGAAATGAGACAATGAAAACTGTATAAGTTTCTGACAGTTTTTCTGCTGACACTCTTTTTGAATTTTCAATAATGAGAAAAAAATTTCCGAATGGATGTTGTTCAGTTGGCCAGTAAACAATGAATTGGAATATACCAATGTTCACATGTATATCCTGAAGCTGGTAGTCTCACTACAATACAGCATCAAATCAGGAAATACAATAAGTCTATTGCTTAATGGTTGTCAGCTTTCCTTCTCTGTGGACACCTTGCAGCCAGTACAACAAGCTTTGAAAATTACCAATTGTGACCACATCACCCAGGCTGCAACAAATAAAATTTAAAAAATGATGTAACAAAAAATCATGTTCACACTCACCGAGTACACAGATGGCAAGCAGAATGATGGCAGAGTGCGGGATGTCACAGTGGGGGAGAATTGGCTTAAACACGTAAGTGGCAAACACCCACGCCTTGATTGCATTGTTTGAGGGACGGGTGAAGAAGGAGTACTGCCACAGCTGAAGAAATGCTATGTAGTCTCCGTACATTATCTGAAACATGTGGTTATCATGTAGATGGGTTATCGTATTCAAATGAATGACTTTCACTTCATAAAATTTTTCTTTTTTCCAGCCATTTTTCCATAACACTTTGTATTGCACTTACTACAGGACTACCAAGAAGATAATTTTGTTGACTTAATTTTACATAAAAACATGGTCTGATTGCAATCCTAAGCATTATGCTGTGTACATTCATCAAGAAAGTTCAACCTCATCATTGATAAACCAAATTGAACCCTTATATCATGTCAACGTCTGAACCTGTTTCAGATATAAAACGCAAACAATAATCAATACCTTGAGATAAGCATACTTTTCTCCTGCAACAGGAAAAACTGTCCCAATTTCTGCAAAGGTCAGAGCACCAAGGGTTGCCATGACGCCTGCTGCTGCCCAGATGATCAGTGCGCCACCTGGTGAGGGAACTTCCCGCAACACTCCTGTCGGAGAGACGTAGATGCCAGTGCCTGAAGAGTAAAAATAATGGGTTTAGATTCTTGGTGACAGCTGCCAATTTATCTTATCTTATTTACGTTTTTTTAAATATTGCCAAGGGGGTCCTAAAATTTTTACAGCAGGATATGTCTCCTTTGTTTTTCTGGAGGAAAAAAGTTGACAAAAATACTATTCACCCTATCACTTTCAGCTTACGATCCAGAAATACAGAGATAAAAATGGATATCCACTGTCAGTCATCAGCGGCAAAAAATTAAATACAGACTTCACGCTATTGCCTACCTTCCTTCCATCAGACATCACCCGACAAACCCTAATATTGATCAATAGGCCAACAGACTGTTTTGTCGATCATTCAATATTAATCTGACAACAATGCCTTTCGGATAAACTGATTTAAACTATTCCAGGTGGCAAAAATTAACATTGTAGTAAACTGTATTGGAGTATCGACAAGGGTTGAAAAATTTGTAAAGACAGCTTAGACCAGAGCTAATGTATGCACAATATTCTCTAGTGTGCAGAAAAGTACTTTTACACAATTTCCACACAGGATCATAGTTTGCTTCAATTAAAGATGAAAAATAATGCAGGAAAATGTAGATATTTTAGATATAACCATGATTAGATATCATTCATTAATATCGTAACTTTCGATTGATATCTTATTTTATATCTAATACTATCAAAAATTGCATATTCCAGAATATAATGGGAGAAGGAAGCTTCAGAAGTTTTTGAGGCTTATATGGCCAATATTATCGTTCAATCAAGTTTTTTTCAAACAAGCATTAAATTTCCCTGGCTGCTCTAAAAATTATGGATGAGTGAAAGTAACTTAGTATTTGGCCAATGCTTTTCTACTTCTCTCCACTCATCAGTACTTCAAAGAGTAAACTAGGAAATCAAGTGCTTTCACACTGATCCTAGTGTATGAACCCCTTCTTGCTGCGATATTATGTTATTATGATCACATAAGAATTCATGCTTCCACAAGCAGTTTAGTTTTCTGCAGACGTTTTAAACTTATTGAATGGCATAACAATGTTCACATTGTTACAAAGTTTTGCTGGCAATGTAGGGGAGAGTGGGGCACAGTGAGACTGCAGGCGCGGTGAGACAAAGCCCGTAGCATCTATCTAGTGCTATTTACAGAGCAACCCTCTTTTGCATGGTACAACAAGTAAGTAAATAAAAGACTGTTCTATATCCTGATTGCTCACGCAGCAGACAGTGAGTGGAATATCAAATTTTCGTTTTTTGCCAGTGAAGGTTAATATTTTTGCCTGAGGACTTTTTGTTATGATTTCCAAGAAAAATAGGATAATGCAAATCAATTTCCATTGATCAAACACTGGTCTTAGTTTAGTGAGATGACGATCCACAATACAGGCGTCCAGTCCACATGAAGCCAAAATTTTATTAAGAAGGCCCTGTGGGGCGCAGCGAGACATCACAAAATACCCTAAACTACCTGAATGTAGTGTAAATCCAACCATTCACAAATTAAAAAATAAAAAAAAGTCTGATTTTAGTGAGCCATGAAAAGAATTGTGATTAATATATAACAGGTGCGGCATGTTAATAAGTCATTCGTATGGCCTGTGCAATGAATTTTCAACATGATGAAAGAAGGATATAAAAATTCACCTGGCCTGGTGCTTTTATTATGGTACAGGGTATAGTAGTTTTTGTAGCGACCATTGATAAAACAACTCACATGGTAGGCAGTTATGGTAGTAGAAACCCAGTCTCACTGAAACCCTGACCCTAACCCTGCTGTCTCACTGTGCCCCCCCCCCCTCCAGGGGGCACAATGAGACACTTGACTGGCATGGATGTTACTCAAAGTTTTTTCAAACCCGTGGATGTTGGGAACCTTAAACTGCTCAACGGTATACCCAAATTCATTATCTATAATGTGAATCTGATCTCATTTTACTGTTAACTGCCAGCATTTTGGAACACATGAAACTGAAAACACTGTCTCACTGTGCCCCATTTCCCCTACAAAACAAAAAAAAAGATCTAAATCAAAACAAATCTACAAGTGTGTTAAAGATACATAGCATAAATTTGATATTAATTTTACCTATTATTAAGCCCACTATAACAGCAACTCCTTCGCACAGTCCAAATTCTCTTCTCAGATGAACTTTTTCATCATTTTCTTTCGGTGAGTTCACAGATGCTGATAAAGAGGTATCCATCTTGCAAGTCAAGGAAGTGCAGGTAATAGAACTACATATGAGGCAGGTTAAGCAACATCTGAAAAAAAGGGAGCCGACTAACCATTATTGAACCGTTGAAATTAAGCCCTGTTAGATAAGTATTTTTCAACACCAGTTCACCAAGTATTGACATTTATAATAAATCATTCATCAATCCTTTATTCAAATGATACTACTGTATTGGTATTTGTAATAAGTACTGTGAATATAATTTGAAATGCAACAATGAAGGTCAACTGTACTAATGGTTTGGAATGCTTGTCTGTGAAACCTCTGTGCCACTGATGGCTTTTAGGAGTTGAATTTAATAACAAACTTACTTTTGAATTCAAAAAGTCATATAAATGAGATAAGCATTCAAATGAGTAAGGAAATTAAATCAATGCTTCAAGAGAATGTAACATATATATATAGAGAGAGACTGTAAAAAGGTAGTGAATAACAAATACTCTGCAAACCAAGCTGCCTTGCTTTGAGGGGTGTTATCATTGAAACAACAGTAAATGCTGTAAAAACGACAGTTTTCTGTCATAAGACGGCACATTTTTGTATTCATCACGGTAGAGCCGTCAAAGTAACGAAACGAAGTAGGTCTTACATTGTATATATAAGCAGTAATTTCAACTACTGCCCCATAATATGGATGTTCATCTGAAAAATGAATATGGATAAGCTTGAGATAAGCTTTATAAAACTAATAAAAGAACTTGAAAGTACATAGTTAATGACAATTGAGTTTGAGTTTGAGTTTATTAAAAAAATATAATCAGAGACATTACATAGTTTATGACGAATATATACAGATTGATACCACTACAGGTATATTTAATCTGTATTTACAAATAAAATGTTACACTATTGCATAAATATAGTCGCAAAATAAGAGAGTCGGACCTATTAAATTCCACCAAATTATTAAGTATGACACAGTATGAATATACAATGTATTTATGTACAATGTACATCAGTAAAATATTCTTCAGTCTGGGTTACAGTACTACTGATTTGATACTGAGCATAGTATTAATTGTTTAGTGTGAAATGTAGGGCACAATATATTACCTATCTAAAAAAATTAGTTAATAGATGACATTTCAGAAGTTTCTCAAAAGAAAAAAGTGAGCATCTACATGTTATCTCATTTCGTAGCACATTATTCCAAATAGACACTCCCTGACAATGGTGTTGATGAGATGTGAAAAACTCCAAAACATTCTTGACGATTTATAAAATTGGTAGCAATACAAGTGTACAAGATAAAGAACCATACCGCATCAAGGTATAAAAGAGAACTCTTCTTACAAAGGGAACGGATAGATGGATGGATGATGCTCTGCTTTTATGCACTTTGTAGACTGAT
Source organism: Platynereis dumerilii (assembly GCA_026936325.1). NCBI lineage: Eukaryota > Metazoa > Annelida > Polychaeta > Phyllodocida > Nereididae > Platynereis > Platynereis dumerilii. Next base: position 12,990,986 of record JAPTHN010000020.1, read on the forward strand.
TAGGACAGGAGGAGGACACAGCTATGAGCCAAAGATTGTAACTGCCGTCCAACATAGGCCCAATTGACCCGACAAGCAGGGCCGGATTATCCATAGGGCACAGTGGGCACTGTGCGCCGGGCCTCACATGGCAAGGGGGCCTCAAAATTTTGAAGAAAAAAAAAATCGCAGGTCAAGGGCAAAGGCACTCCCTCGCTTAAAATTACAGAGACATACAATATCCAACTTCAAAGGTCCACATGTGCCTCAAAGGCCTCACTCAATTTTGGTGCTCTGGCCTTCAAAACACACTTTGGCTGTCAAGTTTTGCAGGAATTGTATAAAAAGTAGTCATTCCTGTGCTGGAAACGAATCAGATGCTATTGAAATTGTCACTTTCTTGCATGTAGGGCCAACGTTTATTGTTAGTGACCAAAAAAAAAAAAACTGACGTACACAAGGGCTTCTGAGGCTCACTCCCCTCCCAGCAAACACTAAAGTTTAAAAAATGTTGAATTAATGAAATTAAAAAATTAAAAAATCAAAGTTGTATTTTTAAAAGGTTTTTTAAATGTTGTAGTGCTTGCTAGGCTGTTAATTTTTTCCACCTTTACTTGTTGATATTTCAGATCATTGATAGTAGCGCAGAATATTCCTCAGGACTCATAAAACAAAATGAATGATGGATTTGTGCATTCTAATTTTATTCAATAAAACTCAACTGAATATATCCGCTTAAATTTGTCAATGCAATTCAGGCTTAACACTCAAGCACAACATTTTAAGATAAGTTAAAATGTACACCGGGGTTCCATATGATCATAAATAATGAGACTATTTTGGCATGACTCAAAAGAACATAATTTGATTTTCTGGTACAATGTGTATCACAATTTATGGAGCCTTGATTAATTTCTGAGTATAAATAGAGACGGGACTCTGAGACCCATGTGCACTGTTTGGACCCAAAAAAGTTGCACTACCCCATAGTGAGTTGAAGTTAAGATCATTATGAGTGCGCGCCATAAAATATTTGTATCAGATTCTATTCTGGTGAAGTTTCTAAGTATATCTTGAGGATATGCAATTTTTACTAGCCCAAGTTTCAAATTTGGTCAAATTGTCTCTTAATACACTGTTTTTGGATTGTTTTTTTACTAATTTCTAAATACATGAAGAAAAAAAAGACTCCATTAATCTGTAGTCCACCAAAGATTTCGACCATCCCAATTTCCTGAATACTTCTAAAAAATCATTATTGACAACATGGCCAAAAAGAGACAACCTGTCATCATGGCCAGAATCTACCAAATTGTGCAAGTTTTAAATTTTTTATTCCTGTACCAGACTGATTTCCATCATACAGGCCTCTATCCCATAACGGATTTGATATGTGGTCTCTGCGTACTGAGAGTAAGAGTGAAGTGTGTACTTTTATATATTTGAATAATCAATATTATCAGAAATGATAGCTTCAGAATAATGGCTAAAAAATGTCCATGACCATCACCAGGCTTCTGTGCCGGAGATCTCAGAAAACAGTTGTGGTCCTTTTTACATCATTCATGACATGCAACTTTTAATTTGAAATCTGCATTTTTAACGTAAAATTTTGGTTAATTTTAATTTTAAAGGCGGGATGGAAGGCGGGGGGGGGGGCCTCAGTGCCTTAATGTGCCCAGGGCCTCCTAGACCCTAGATCCGGCCCTGCCGACAAGAGTTGAATTAGAACCCTGGAAACAGCGACTGGAAGAGAATCGAACTATATGAAATAAGAGATAATGACTTGTTTGATATGCCCTGCTTTAAAAGTGTAAGTCATGGAAGCAGAAGTTCCAGATGCTATGGGACAAAATTGTGAGTTGACATACCCAAAGAGATTATTAAAAGGTATTGATTGATTGATTGATTTTATTTAGATATTTTTGAAGTCAAACATTCATGTTTATAAAAAAGACAAGAAGTATTAAGAGAAAAAAAATCTTGGATTACACACAAAAGTCTCATGTGAGACTTATTTCCAGTGTGGTCCATCAAATCACAAAATGGTATTATGGTTCAAACATAACAATGTATAATTTATATATATATAGACAGTATGACTAGTTATACGAGTAAATAAATTATATAAATTAATGCAAATATTTATGTTATGCGGCCAATGTTCTGAGGTGAGCTTTGACTTTCTTCTTGAATAACAGTCTATTATTTATGGATATTATCCAGGAAGGTAACTCGAAGCTCACTTGTTGGCTTCGATGCTCTGACAGTCTTGAATGATGGTAATGTAAGCCTCGTAAGAATATAGACTTTCAATAATTTTGTCAGGCTTTTTATCATTTCATCTGTTTATTCATGTTGTAAAATATATGTTGTCTCAAGGTCGAGTAAAGGTGATAATAATAATATTGCTTGCTGCATTGTTCCTGTTGGCGCCCTCTACCTTGTTTGATTCATTTTGATGCTGACAAAGTAAATTTTTTTGTGCTGTGATGTCTATAATATTTTGATCTAACTTATACATGTAGGCCTATATTTAATTTTCAGTTTTCGATTGTTACAGTTAATTTCATATTTGTAGACTCTGATCAAATAACAAAATATTTAGCAAAATTTTTGATATGACATCAGAAAATCCTGCCAGGTGATGGATCGAGCTGCCATAGTGTGTTACTTTTTTCAGTTTGCTTGAAGCAACTGACATTTGCTGGAAAAATGATGTCATAGTTTTGACCCATATCATATACGGCAATTTTAAGCCAACTGGATGTCATGCCTTGACCAAAAGCATTGTCTGTGATAACAGTAAGGGACTGTCAGAATTTATGACTGTTGGCGTCGGGGGTTTTTATCTAAGTGGGTACTATCTTTTTGCACATGTTTCAAGGGGGATAGTACAAATTTATATTTATATATTTAAGAGGAAGCTGGTATGAAATATGAACAAAATAAAAACAACTGATATACACCATGTTCATCATCTATGCCTTTGTATATGAGAATTCAGAGCATCTGCTCAGAACCTAGGGAGAGAACAAAAATCCTCATGAAACCTCAGGGGGGTATCATTTTTTTTTGTGACTCCAACAAAACATAAAACTCTCGGTCTCGGATTCTGAACAGTCCCTAGATAATAAGGGAGAAAGCAGACGAAGAAATGGTATTTAGAAATGGAGAACAAGGAAGAGGATATGAAGATGGATGATTTTTGTCCAGTATCTATGCGCCTTGCAAGCTAATAAAAATTTATGACAAGGGGGGATGGGAGATTGGCCCATCCGGGTTCCAATTTTTCATGTGTGTCAAGATGGGTTACTAATTAAGGGTATGGAGCTCCTGTTGCACTGGTAGCTTTGGTTGATGGCTTGTATGATACCCCTATTACCTAGCCTCATCTCGGTTTAACAATAGAATAGCTGGGGTGTAATGGCAGGGCTACACAAGCTGCTAAAGTGTCAAATCTGTAAATCGGACATTACAGAATTGTCCAACAGCAAATTCAGCCAGGGGTCTCTGTCTTGGGATTGAATATCTTAATAATTAGCTTGAAACGGGAGGTTCGGATCCCCTGGACCTCCCCCCCCCCCTGGATCCGCCCCTGTAGCAACCTCCAAGTACAGTAGCAATGGATGGTTAGGAAAACATTCACTGTCAATTAAATTTAAGGCCATGAGAATACATTTTATAAGCTAAAATTCCCCCATCTTACCCTACAACATGTACCTGACTTCCAGTCATTTCGTCCGTTGATCATCAAGGTCACCAACTGCATGTGCTGGAGGATGAGCAAAGTAAAACAGTCAAGGGCCACTTACAGCATGACAAGTTTTTTTTGATACTGCATGGATAACAACAAATTCAGATATAATCTATAGAGTCTTTTTGTTTGTTTGATAGTTTTTCACACGTTCATTGCCAATGTTTCAGCTGAAACAGCTAAGACAAGTAAGTAGGTTACATTGTTTTTAAGTGCGATTAGATGGCATTTTGTGGGCTCAGGACGCATAATGAATTGAAGAAGAAAACACATGTACAGAAGGAATAGGTAATTATGAAACAACCTATAACTGCTTACAATATAAGCATTTCTGATTAAAATGCATTTCAATTTAAGAGTAATACCATAATTTAATTATATATTCCATATGATCTGTATAATGAAATTAGCGCTATATAAATCCATATTATTATTATATTATTATTAATGATGATATGCTTGCTTTTCATATTATTAGACATGCATGGCGTTATTATTGTAGATTCCATAACATAATCATCATGTCTATGCACAAAATGATAAGTATGCATTTGTCAATTTAAATCTTGTAATTCTATTTTTTAAGTTATCAATTGTAGTGATGCAGAGAATAAAAGAGAAATAGTTTGATAATTTGATGCTCATTGAAGTGACTGTAATGGTACATAATATCAAATATATATTCCATGAACCTTTTGCAACATTTTTTGCATTTGGTGGGCCCCAAACTGAGATAGCATAATCAATATTAAATGTATCATGGAATTATATGAGCGCAGCTCATGGCTGCCGAAGGCAGCCATGAGCGAAGCTCACTTAGCACAAGGACTGGTCATTCTGTGTGGTGATCCTGTCTGCAGTGACTGCCTGAACAGGAAGTGCCTGTAGTTGCCATAAAAGTGGAGCTAGTAGTTTAGTCACAGTTTAGTTTGGTAAATAATTAAAATATGTTAAATAAATTCCAAAATAGATTTAAAATTTCAGTCTTTTCATATAACAACCTATATATAAATATTTCAGGGATTTAAATCAACATGTGTATCATTGGAAATAATTATTTCCCTACCACATGATTGCAAGAAGTGAATAAAATTAAAAGTCAATACAAATGTTAATGACTTAATTAGATCACCAAGTAAGAAATCATAACAACACTCAAGGTTACATAATCTTCATTAACTATCAACAAATTATGTAACAGTCTAATAGTAAACAGTCACCTCTGAATAGCTATGGTTTTATTGATCTCAGTTATGTAACATCAACAATTTAGTGCAATCTGTCTATTTATCTAATTATCTATCTATCCATCTATCTATCTGTCTATCTAATCTAATCTATAGATCTGATCTTATCTATCTAGTCTCATCTATCTGCCCATTTGCCCAGTCCTTTAAAAAGATACGTTGGCCTTCTGCATGGAATGTTGAAGATAATGCAGTAACTCTATGACAATGCTGCGCGAATTTCATGGCAGTGCCATTTACATATTACTCGTATCAGCGAACTTAGCACAACAACAGCTCATAAATTTTGAATCTGTCAGTGGAGTGAGAATGAAGGACAGGGCTCCTGTACCTGCGATGGAGTTGGTCCCTGATCAAACAGTTAGTTTCGGTAAAAGTAATTATACCATTCGACACCTCTGTCAGCCAATCACATGCCAGTATTACAGGGAAATAATTCCCATATTCTTTGTTGTCCAGTTATCCTCTCATGTTTGACTGTTTGACTGTTTGTCTCATGGTATAAGCCGGTTATTCACCATGGGATTAGGAATATGTGTTTATCACATCTTGGGCTAAAGCCCTCGGGTGATCAATCAGATATTCCCTCTCCTGTGGTGAATAACCTATACATACACCTGAATTTCTCTTTCAAGTCGTCATAAAATTTTAACTTCAAACTCTGAAAGTGTCATGCTGGTCTCTGTTCCCTTAGTTTTTACGTAACAGTGCTTGCGTTCTGAATAAATTTGTGCCTGCACCAAAAACTGCAGCCATTGCAGAATGCTTATTTTGTTTGCCTACATGAAATAAAATGAAGTAATGAATTCACAACATCCTATAACAGTAAGCAGAAACGTATTCACGAAAATTGGGTAGACAATCCTTGTATGTCTGATATGACTAATCTTAAAATTATGATCCTTTAAAAAGAATTTATAAGTCAGGATTAGAAAAAATGGTCACTCCTTCCTAATACAGTTAAATAAGCGACAGACTATTTCGATTCAGGAGCGGTGGGCCATACTAGGCATGGGGAGAGGGTTTTTCATGTCCTCTTGGACCACCGAGATTAACATTTTGCATTTTGAAACAAAGTATACTTCGAGCAGGGCCCATGAATGTCCACAAATATTTTGGCCTCTCTGCTCTACCATAACATCTAGGTCCAAAACAGAGATAGGGACCCATTCTTCTTTGTTGATTATGCTTGTCAAGCTTTAATTCATGATTGTTTGATATTTTTTAAGGAGAAAAAAAAGATTTTGACCTTTTCTGTGTCCTTTTCGATCTTTCTGGTTTTGTTTAAGGTTGCTGGTAGGCTCCCTCAGGTGGTGGGCCCCAGGGTCAGGGGTGGACAGGCGACATTTTGGGCCTGTGGCAAAATAAGTCAATGGGGCCCCATATTCCTAATTTTTCGACATTACTCCATGTTAAGATGCCAAAGTTGGAGGGCCCTTTCCAACACAGGGGCCTCTCACATTGGGGCCCTAATCTAAAAGTTTGATTGCATATTGCAATCACAAACTAGGTCACAAAAGATATTTAGGCTATTTTATATTTTTTTGGCACCTTGCATTGGCCCCCCTGAGTGGTTGGGCCTGTGGCAGCTGCCACTCTTCCACATAGGCCAGTCCGACCCTGCCCGGGGTAACGCATTATCATGCTGCTCATAAGGCCAGTCTGCCCCTGGTCCCACATTACACGAGAGGGAGACACCTCCAACTTGGACACTGTTACAGATTGGATGCATTATCACCAAGACATGCACAAAGAACAACACCAGTACCAATAAAATGTATATAGCTCCATCTTGTGGAAAAATTAGTAGCAGGACAGTATTCAGTGAGATTGCTATGTGGGCTTGCAACTGAAAACAACATTTACAGTCATGATGCAAGTCTCTGATTGGCCACTTTATCAGAATACTAATATCATGCAACGTCGGAAATGGGGCCCTCTACAGAAAATGTTACTTTGGTCTACTTTTCTTAGATTTATTGAATTATTAAAATTTAATAAATATGTGCTAAATATGCCTCAATTCCTTCCCTGATCTTAATGTTCAATTAGGGTTCCATAATGTCATGATACACCTTTGATGCGAAGATCTTCTTCCCCACTGCAAATGACCAACATAACTGAACAAGACAACTTTCTCTGCGTGATGAGAAATTCTGGCGATAACACAACAATTGCAGGGGCGGACTGGCCTATGTGGCAGAGTGGCAGCTGCCACGGGCCCAACCACTCAGGGAGGCCCATGCAAGGTGCCAAAAAAATATAAAATAGCCTAAATACCTATCTTTTTTGACCAAGTTTGTGATTGCAATATGCAATCAAACTTTTAGATTAGGGCCCCAGTGTGAGAGGCCCCTGTGTTGGAAAGGGCCATCCCACCTTCGCCTCTTAAAATGGAATAATGTCGAAAAATTAGGAATATGGGGCCCCATTGACTTATTTTGCCACAGGCCAAAAATGTCGCCAGTCCACCCCTGAACAATTGGTAATATCCTGTCATTCACTACTGTACCAATTAATTATTTATGGTGCATTTTAAAGAAAATTTTCACTTTTGTGAATTTATGAAAATTGTCATGACAGTCATTCTTCATCAGGAAAGCACATCAACATCTTTTGTGTCCAACGAAGCAGTTTGTCTGAAAATGAAATACTGTATGTAATTAAGGTATCTTTGATTTCTGAATTTGAATATGATATGGCAAATCATTTAACTTATAAATATTTAGACAATAGATCCGGCATTGACGAAAAATTTCCATGGATTATTTTCCTGACAATTATGATAATGTAATTTAGTAGCAACAAGAAAGTTGGAGCCACTGGTAATACTGTGTATGAAACAATTTTTGTGAAGTGAAAACAATGAAGAAAAGTCATAGATCTAAATTTATGATAATTTTTTTAATAGAAGAATGATCAAACTTAAACACCCCCCCCCCCAAGGCCCCTGCAGATACATTATAAATCAGTTGTACCCTTGTTATGAATTTAGATTGATCGTAAATCTATGTAATTGCCTCATCTGTCACTTTCAGCAGACCATTACATGCTTACAGTGCCGCCTATAAGTAAGTGAAACGCATGACATTGTGCCATTGCATCAATGCTAAACATCCTCAGCCAAACTGCTTGTGGAGGCATGAATTCTCATCGGATGAAAGGGAAACAAAGTGGGTCATAAAGGCCGATGTGTGAGGCAACTGGGATAAAAATAGCAGCCCATTTTCTTCGCTGTAGTCAGAGTTAGGTATGGGTCAAAGTCTTTGATAAGTAACTGAACCACCCTTCCCTATGTTTTAACATTGGGCCAGCGTTTCACTTACTTATCAAAGACTTTGACCAATACCTAACTCCAACTACAGCGAAGAAAATTTGCTGCTATTTTTATCCCACATGCCTCACATATCGGCCTTTATGACCCAAAATGTTTTCCTCTCATCGGATGAGAATTCGTCCTTCCAGAAGCATTTTGGTTAAGAATGTTTAACATTGATGCAATGGCACAATATCATGCGTTTCACTTACTTACAGGCGGCACTATACCATTTTGTTCGACTCTCAACTCTCCAGAAAATAAGACATTACCTACACGGCCTATGTACAAGTCATAGCTACGACATCATCATCTATAGAAATTTACTGTATTATGTGAATCAGCTTAACCCAACAGTTCTATGTCACATCATAACATTCAAAAACGCGTACCTGATAGCCGTTCAAGGGCAGTTACCTTGAAAATCTTTTTGACAAATAACAGATAGTAAGGAGTGGCGGTGAAGCAGGTTACAAGCAATCCAATTCCAACTTTCTTTGGGGTCATAACCAATGCTACTATTATCAAGAAGAGTTGGCTAATTGCATAAATGACATGAATAGCCAGAGGAAGCTGAAAATAAGTAAAAGCAATCTGAACTGCAATAGAAGGAAAATAAATCAATACATGCATCTTATACCAGATATTTCTACATTGATGTCGGCTCTTCTGAAATCTGGCCAAATTTCCCCCGGAGTGGTTTTGGAGGAAATTTT